>CM032230.1:135057500-135160000 GCA_019009955.1 Riptortus pedestris
TCGCATTCATTTTTGATCACCGTTTACAACATTTTTAATAATAACAGAGGTAAGAGAGAGAAGAGGGTGCAAGTTAGAGAGTTGATTGTTCCTGGAGAGGAGGGGCGGGTCACGAGGAAGAACAAAGGGATCTCAGACAAATTAATCCGAAATAAAAGAAATGCTGAGGAGGACGTGGTTCGCGGGTCGATGAATCACAAAAGGAAGCACAACCTCCTCACAAAGGAACCACAGCCAGCTCACAAAGGAAGGAAATGGCTGGAACCTCCAAGAGATCTGCATCGTAACGATATTCACCACATTTGCCGTGCCAAAGTCTTGGCTATGTTCGCTCATTTCTCTGGTTTTAACGATGGTTATAACCCAACATTGTTAACTGCGATAGAAACAATAATGGGAGACTGCTATTGTGGGTTGCGTAAACGGAAAAGAGTGTTTTTCGAACGTATCAATCCGTTGTCCTCCTTCGACAGCAACCCTGGAAAATGACAGTTTATTTGCTCATGCTGCATTCTCTGCATCTTCCTCAAACTTATTCCCCCGCTATTCTTGTATTTCTTTATACAACCTGCACATTTGGTTAAAGGAAAGGGGTGGAGTAATAAGCTGGTATAATTTAAATAAATAAATTCAGACCCCGGACTGAGACCCACCCGGAACGACAAAAGTGGCAAACTATAGTCCGAAGAAGGTAGCCGTAAAGCACCTTAATTTGCACAGTGAAGCGTGACGAGAAGTCCGTGAAGTGAAATACCTCTTTGAAAAGAATAATTAAATTAAAGATAATATAAAAATCAATAACTAAAATAATACGATAACTAAAAAAAAAGATTATAATAAAATTAATTATAACGACATGGAAAATTGGAGGTCGTATAAACTCTGAAAAGCCAATTTTTCTTAGCACATTGGTCAAGCTCATTTAAACATTTTGAGAAGAAAGTTTGGTCATTTAATGGTCAACGCATATTTCTTTTAATAACAAGTCTTGGGCTAATCAGTAAATGACAGTCATAAAGGAGATGTCTTTAAGTTTGATTAGTTAATTTATCACATAACCTAGAGTGATTTCAAATCCGTTTAATTATTATCGAGTCTCTCAAATGATCAAAATTCAGTCAGTTTCAATTTTGTTTTTAGTCAAATTTTAATTTCTGAAGGCTTTTAATCGTCACCCCTTTTCGGTGTTAGCTCACTTCCTTTACAGTTTTGCCAGCATTTATTTTCGTAACAGATTTTTTATTAAAGATAATGGGGTGAGGGATTGTCTGTTCGGAATTTGACTTCTAACTTCTGATATAGTTGACTTTGGCTATTTTTGGGGGTGTGTTAAATAGATATTAAAATTCAAAGTTTGGCGGATAAAAATCACAGTAGAACACATTTTTTTTTTATTTATACAGGAGCACCCGCATCTTGGCGATTCGGCTCAAAGTTTCACAATGTACAATGAAAACAAAATTAAAGAAAAATAACAAAAACTGAAACAACAAATAAAAATTAAATACAACAAATAATCATTAAATACTAATAATAAAGACTGTTCAGTCGTCAGTTTGAATTTTAAATTTCCCGCGCTCGTTGGGTTCATAGACCCGCCACACACACATGCATATCGCCAAGGCCGTGGCTACAGCGGAAAAAACACATGCAGTTCAAGAAGGCATCGGCTAGCAAAAAGGACACAGTCAGTGAGCATAGACGCTTGCTGGGGTCGTGTCTACGGCCAGTGGGGCCTTGCCTCTCTCCTTCCGCTACAGATCACCGCTTCATAGATAATCGCTTCATAGACAACCGCTCAGTTACAGTTCACCCTCATGAGAGAAAGCATACAGAGTGTCTCCCCTTTTTGATCTCCACCATCTTGGCTTCACTAACGCTGCTAGCACATGTTCCAGCGCAACGATCAAGAGGACTTCATCCATCACGAAGAAGCATGCCTCCGCAAGTATCTAATCATAAAGCTAGCTTGTCTCCGCAAACTTAAATGAGTACTCAAATAGATATATTAAGGGCCCATGTGTACCTATAGTTATATAGCCGCCATCTTGTTTCACAAAGTCACATTTCCTTTGTCTATAGCTCCCTTTAGATTGTATCAGTGTATATATTTTAACGCACCTAAGTTAAGGTTTAATTTAAGCTTATTGTTCTTTTTTCTGTCTATAATTATAAAAGGTATTCATGCATAGATTTATGTTCACACAATATACGTTTATTCTATGGAGAACTCAAACAGTTGTTTATCTTTGTGTTATTATCCCTCCTATTTCACTTAGTTCAGCCTAAGCTCTCCATTCAGTCTAATACTTTTCTTAATTCTTTTGCCAAACCAAAAGCTTTACGCCCAAACAAAGACAATTAATAAACATAAGACATTAACAAACACAAATAAACATTAGATAAAAAAAACATAAATAATCATTAGATAAATAAACATTAGACTAGTAATAAAGACAATAATTTAAAATAGTTTTAATAAAAAAATTATGTTATTCCTATATACTAGTACAAGTACATTTATATTATTTTATTTATTTAGTTTTGTACCCCATAGCGATGGTGATTTGCATAATTAGGATGATATATTTACTTCATGTTCTAAACTTTTTTTTGTACTTTTATATTATGGAAAATATTTCTTTAATATCTGATTCTTTTTCATATCCGTGCTTTGTCCAAAGAATATAATAAAAGTTAACCCTTTTAAATCTTTTCAGGTATGCTGTAGACCAAATCTATTTTGTATTATATGTTTTTGTTAATGTTGATGTGTTTTAGATATGTTAATAATTGTGGAATATATTGGTTGCTGTCAGTTAATAGTTCTGTCATATCGTGGGGTCTGTGTAGGTTTTCTCGTTGGATTCATACACAACTGAATCTACTGCAAATGTTATACTGAAGACAGAAGAATCGAAGAAAAGTTCTTAAGAACATTTTGGATTATGAAAACCTTATTAACAGAATATTATATTCCTAAAAAACATAGACTTTATCGTTTTATTAAGTACGTTTAAATCGTTTTGTCAATTAGATACAGTGCTAGAGACTGCATGAAACAAATAAAATATGTTTTTGTTTAAACAATTCATTACAAAAATGTGTTTTACTAATAGACCAATGTCTTTGAAATCTCCCAGCAGAAACTAGTCATTTTATTTCAGATCTCAAACGCCTTATATTTCTATATATATCTTCAGCAAAGAGTAATGTAAAATAAAGAGAGAGAAAAATAATTAGGATTTCTGAGAAATGTATTAAACTTTGACCTCGTTGAAGTGAAGGCAATGCTCCTTCAGCCCACACCTCGCCTACCTCAAAGGGACTTGAATAGTTCATTCGGCCAGTAACCTCGTGTTCATGAGGTCACCGCCTAGCCGACTTACTACTCAAGTCCAACTGAGTTATAGACGGGAAAATTCTATTCACTCACAAAAAAGGTTGCTTGTGAATAAGCAGAATTCGTACTAAGTAGACAGCAGTCATTTCACAGTATGTATTATGTTCTTCAAGTTTCTTTAACAGGAACTAAATTTTCGACTCAAAAAAAAATTCATGGACCAAGGAAGAAATCGATCCTCTAGAGCTACTTCTATAATATAATAAGTCCGTCATGCAGGGGCTGTGTAAAGTAGGCAGATTTCCCTCCTGAAGTACATACTGGTGGCCAAAGTGATTATTTAGTGAATAAAGACAAACGATAATGAGAAATATTTCAGTCAATTTACAAGACAATACTCTCTACAACGAAAGCGTCTCAATTCTAAAGAAACAGGTCAGCCAACCTCTCAAAGCTGAATACATAGTCAGATGGAAATATATTTATATATATATATATATAAGGACCGGAAGAAAAACAATTGCTGAAAATATATCAGAATATAACATATTAATTTCAATGAAAACTATGTACTATATCTAGTACTGTAATTTATAATGAATAAGAATAATTTTTATCCCAATCACTCAAATTTTAGTAGTCCTAGAACTTAAGAAGGGGGGTGGTCACTAGATCATATTTGCATGTATCTCGTATAATAATGGTCTCTTGAAAATAATATTTGTTATTTAAGCTTCGAATAATGTAGCATATTAAGGAGTGGCCATCGAGCCATAGGAATACTAGACAGAAGCTCTTGCCAAACTCAGGATCGGCCACAAATACTTGGCACATAGACACTTAATGACAAGGACTGATAGCCCTATATGCAAATACTGTAACAAACACCTTACGATAAAACACATACTGACAGACTGCATCCAACGAGAAAAACTTCACATATACTAACATATCTAAAACGCATCAACATTTAAAAAAAACATATAAAACAAAATAGAATAGGTCTACAGCATACCTAAAAAGATTTAAAAGGGTTAACTTTTATTATACGTTTCTGACGTTTGAAAAATTCAAATATCTCGGTTAATATTCAAGATAGAGAATAAATGTATATAACAATATTCATAGTGAATTTAATTTTCAATAAGATTGATCATATGCAAATTTTCGATCAGACGTATAGTAATGGAGATATTTCGAATTTTTGAAAATCTTCCCCCCTATACCCACCCTCTGGTGGTCAGTTTTCATCCGTTAACGAACTTGATCCTTAATTATGTATGAAACGCTTATATATCGAGTTTGGCAACGATTAAACAATAATTGAGACCACTAGAGCGGTAACAGACACATACAGGGTGTCCAGAAAGGGTATCGGGTATTTGTAAGTTCAATGAAACAAAAATTATTTGTATGGAATAAAAAAGTTTATTGTTTATTATTAGCATATGGATTGGAGAATTATTTGGAAAAGATGATGTTATCCAAATGATGACCGTTACGTTGCTGGCACTCTTCTAAACGGAAACGAAGATTGGCGATAACACGTTGACACATAGCTATCGATATTCCTGCCATTTCAGACCTGATGTTTTGCTTTAACTGGGTTAGATTCGTCGGTTTGTTTTGATAAACCTTACTTTTAAGGTATCCCCATGCAAAATAGTCAATCGGGCTAAGGTCGGGGCTTCTGGGAGGCCAGTTGATGTTACCCCTTCGCGAAATGACTTTATTAGGGAATAATTCGTTAACAACTTTAATTGAGTCATTTGAGGTATGGCAAGTGGCCCCATCTTGCTGGAACCACGTTCTTGAGTTGAAACCTGCAAAGTCCTGCAACTCTGGGACCAAAAAATTTCGCAACATATCGCAATAACGGTCACTATTCACATTAATTGCTCGCCCTCGTTGATCTTCATGAAAATAAGGACCAATTATGCCTTTAGCAGACATAGCGGCCCAAACAACGACCTTTGGGCTATACAGGGGTCGTTCATGCTTTCGTCTCGGATTGTCCACTGCCCAGTACCAACAATTCTGCTTATTAACATGACCATTCAGGTGAAAATTGGCTTCGTCCCTGAACAGTATGTTGATAAAATTGTTAAATCGCTGCAGCATTTCATTCTGAAAATTCAGTCGATTAGCATAGTCCGTATCCTTCAATTCTTGAACCAATTGAATTTTATAGGCTTTTAGATGTAAGTCTTTCTTTAAAATCGAATGTAAAAACGATTTTTTGATGTTCAACGCTTGGCTTCGCTTTTGGATGGATAAAGACGGATTTTGACGAACCGACGCCTCAACTTCTTCAATTGTTTCTTCATCGCGAACTGAACGAGGACGACCAGAGTTTTGAATTTTAACTGTCGCACCTGTATTCTCGAACATCCTGATCCATTTCCTAATGCTATCGTCACTTGACGCGTGGCGTGTACGATATTCCGCACGATAGAGACGTTGAGCAGTCACTATTGAATCACCATTACGATAATATGCTCGTACGCAAAATGCGCAATGCGTCCCCGAGGACTGTTCCATCGTGACTAAAACTCCACAAAATTGCGGACGCCACGAACCCCTCCCCGCACCCTTTAGACGCCCCGTTTCGAATATGGTGCAAAAACAAATACCCGATACCCTTTCTGGACACCCTGTATATACAGTGTTCAGAACGGGCATCATTTTCGCTATCTCCTTGGTGGGATCGAAACATTTCGAAAACGGCGTCCTGAGTACGACCTCAATAGCTCATTCCCTTTAAGAGAATTCTACTAAAAGGAACTAGAAAAATAAACTTTGCGTTAGGAACTGCAGATATCTATAACTCAGAACTGTTATCCGCAAATCGAGAAATCTAGATCCTTGGATAAGGTCCAAAAATCTTTCCGCAGTGCCCACTGAGCGAACTAACCAAGTAAGCAATAACTCCTTACTACTTATGTGTTAGCCAAGAATTCCACTTCGTTTCCTCTATTATCTAAAGTAGATAAAATTCTTGTTTACGTATAACATTTTGTCTTTGCAAAGGATATAAACTAAAACGGTTATAACTAATGGATATTTGTATATCTCATTGACAAGACTTTTATTCCCTCAGGTTAGTAGTGTGATTTATGGCATTGGTCTTAATATATTTGGCAAACCAAGTAGAATCGTGGGTGCCATTCTTGAGCTGAATAAAGAAATGTATTTAGTGACGAACTCATTAAATGGAACTTTAATCTCAATCAGAAAAGGATTTTAACTTGTAGATGACAAGCCTCGGTTCACTGTAGTTGTAGAGTGAAGTTAATAAATACCTTAATTTTTATTTATATATCTATATATAAATATAAATTTTAGCAGATTTCCCTTAAGGGAAATCAGCTATCGAGGTCGTACTCATGACGCGATTTTCGAAATTTTTCTTCAAATGTCCATCGATCCTATCCAGGAGATGACGAAAATGAGGTCCGTTAAAAACTATATATATATATATATATATATATATATATATATATATATATATATATATATATATATATATATTTGTCTGTTAACACTCTAGCGGTCGCAATTTTTATTTAATCGTCACCAAACTCGGTATTTAATCGATTCATGTAAAAAGGAAGATCAAGTTCGTTAACGGCTGAAATCGGACCAGTGGGAGGGGGGGGTTTAGAGGGGGAGGATTTTCAAAAATTCAAAATATCTTTGTTATTATGCATCGGATCGAAAAAGTCTATAAAATCAATCTTATTGCAAATTAAATTTACTATAAATATTGTTATATACATTTATTCTCTATCTTGAATATTAACCGAGATATTTGCATTTTTATGAAGTCTGTGGTCGGGTATAGTTCGGATTAGATGGGCCATTTTTGTCTAACCTTACCTTCATTACTTTCTATGATTTATTCAAATACGGTCTGTTCATCCGCCGCCCCCCCATTCTTTAGTTCTTGTACTACTGAAATTTGAGTTATTAAAATATAAATTATTTTTACAATTCAAAAGCCGTTTCAGTTGGGAATTTATTAAAATTAACTGAAAGTTTTCTTATTACCGTTTGTATTTATTCATGGTGGGCTTGTATTACCAGTATGCAGATTTCTCTATTGTAAAACTTCACATGGGAAATCTGCTTAGTTTACGCAGCCCCTGCGTGACGGAATCTAATAATGTAAGACGAATATTTTGAGGAACTTCATTGGTTTGACGAAGCTCATATGCATTATCTAATTAAATTTTTATAAAAACTATCTCTGGAAATACCAAAATAATCCAAATAGTTAGGATAGATATAGTCATAGTCAATATATTGGCTTCACAGTAATGAAATGAATTCATTTTCTTTTAGCAGATTTTCCAGCTATCAGAATACGGGTACATTTTATTGAAATTATTTCAAACCAGCTATTGAGTTTATACTCATGGCGCGATGTTTGAAAAATTTCTCATATGTGCCACGATCCAACCTAAAAGATGACGACTGTCCGTTCAATGTTTTTTTATATATATAGATATTGTTAGGGCGTGCGGTTAGCTTTTGCGGTAATAATAATACAAAATGTCGACACTAAAATGTTTTGGCGGGAAGCTTTTTAAAGGCGAGAATAACAGGGAGCATTAGACTGAACCATTTTTTTATTTCTATTGGAAAGATGAGGGGAAATAACACAATTAACTATTTGATTTCTCCTAAGAATCAAGTATATTGAATTGATTAAAACTACATATAATACACGTTATAAATAGAGGTTGAACAAGAAACAGAAAGAACTTAACTTTATAAACTAATTTAGCGGCAATATAAAATATACACATAGAATAAGCGATAGGTCCTATATTGTGTGAGTACTCATTTGATAAGTTGCGCAAATAATGCTAGCATTATTAAAATAGGCACCTGCGGAAAAAGAATACGTTCCCAGAAGTGGAGTCCTCCTTCGTTGCTATTTTCTATGTTCCGTAGAAGATCCGACTTCCAGCCGGTTGCGGCGATCAGCACAGGATGGCAGCTTTGCGGGAGATGAAAAACTGACTGTAACTCTATCACGGGTGAATTCCAACTGAGCGGTTGTCTATGAAGCGGTTATCTATGAAGCGGTTATCTGTAGCGGAGGGAGAGGGGCAAGGCCCCACTGGCCGTAGAAACGACCCCAGCGAGCGTCTAAAACCAACTGACTGTATCCTTGTAACTAGCCGATGCCTTCTTGAGCTGTAAAGTAGTTTCCGCTGTAGGCCACAGCCTTGGTGATCTGCATATGTGTGGCGGGTTTGTGAACTCAACGAGCGCGGAAGATTCAAATTGAACATATATATATCTGTTACCACTCTAGAGGTCTCATTTTTTGTCTTATCGTTAACAAACTCGATATATAAGTGTATTATATAAAATTAAAGTTTAGGTTCGTTGTTTGCTAAAACCGTTCGGTAGGAGGTTCACAGGTTTGGAGGGGTGGGGGGTCGAATGTGCCTGTTGTTTTAGATTGAAAAAGTTCAATGAAGTGCATCTTATTTAAAATTGTATTGTCTATAAATGTTGTTTTGCACTGTTTGATTTCCAGCCTCCAGTAACCCCGTCTCCTGGTCTTGGCGTATCAACAATATGCTTTTATATCATGTCAGCTTTTTTGTACGTAGGGTTTACTGTTTGTGGTGCTGTATAAACGATGTGTTTAAGATTTTACGTTCTTAACTCGAAAATATTTCATCTATGCCGTACTCGATATTTAACTGTTTAATTTAACACTGAAGGTCGTATTAGTCAATGGATAAATCCGGACGAGAAATGCGGGGGGGGGGGCAGGAGGTGAAGAAATTCGAAAATTCTTAAGTCTCTGTTATCATGAGTCTTATTGAAAAATGTTTGGACTTTTGATGCTCTGCAATTGCTGTTTCTCAACTGCAATATTAATCCATTTATTCCTACTTTCTCGTTCACGGTCGTCTGTAACACCCCTCCCCCACACTTCTGTCCATCGAATTTTAGAAATATGGAACGAGATTAGCAGTGTGACGTACGAGCACATGGAAAATTTACTTAGTCTGCACATCCCCTAAGTAAAGGACTGTTTTTTGGATTGGTTACAATAAAGTAGAAGTTATTATTACATTTTTATACTACATCGTTCAATTTATAATGATTTTTTTTAAATTTGTTGTGAAATATTTTGCTCAACTCGAATGATGATGTTTTAAATACTTCTTCTGAACCAGATATTTCATTTTTGTCAATGTACACGAGTGTAACTCGAACTTAACCCTAGAATGGTATTGAACGTAAAAATTACGTATGATCTGGTTTGAACTGTTATCAAAGGGCCGTTAACGACCCCACCACCCCCATCCCTCAGCTATGAGCCCTCCAGACAGTTCGGCCTTCACCTCCGCCAAATGCAGCTAAGCGAACCTTCCCACTCGTCCAATACTATTTTTTGAAATAAAAACGACACATAATATTTACGTATCAATACTATTAACCGCCACTTTTTGGCACGTAAAATTTACGAATCGCTACTAACGGTTTTTATGTCATAACTTAGCTAATATTATTCTCAATTTATTTTCTTCCAATTTATTTTTATATTCTAATTTATTTTCTTTTAATGTTTTTAACTTTTATTTTTTAATATAAAAAAGACAAAGATGTATAGAGAGAATATAAATAATAATAATAATAATCTGTTTATAGTCTCTGAAAAATGGAGAAAAAATATTCGACGGACGAAGAAATTTGTTGAAAGAACTCTCCGATGGGTCAGATGGGGAAAATGACAATTATGAAATAGATGGATATTGATAATCCGATGATGATCTGAAGTATTCTCCAAGTGATGAAGTTGAGCCTTCAGAAATAATTGCAACATAGAGTGGGCTAGATAGCGATGAGAGTCTGCAAATTTTAGAAAACATCAAGGCAATCGTAGAAAGAGAAGAAATACAGAGGCAAAAAAACCTAAAACCTCTCAACCACACAATATTGACAGGTCAGTTACAATAAATGTAGAAGGTGGGGTAGTCCTTAATAAAATTAAAAAATAGTTCCAAACATTAACAAATTTTGAATAATTTCACCAATTACCAGTTGCACACGTAAAATTTACGTATCAATACCATTAAGCGGGAAATAATATCACTACCGTTCTAGTGTTAAGCTGCTCCAGTAGAGCAGTGTGAGAGAGAACAAAACGATGCCATTGTGCATTAATAGGAGCTGACGTGCAGACATGTTGAGCTGTATATGGCGAAGGGTAATGGGTGTATTCCCGTGGATTTCAGGAATTCCTATCCCCGACTCCTATTCCAGAATTCCCTGGGGACTGGCCTGTCAGGAAATAGGATACAGCCTCAGGATCTGTCAGCTGTTCTCACTCCAACATCTGGGACTCATGTTTGAGGCCAATAGAACGCTCAGCACAACCCATTTATTCCCTTAAGAGAAATCAGCTATTGAGGTTGTACTCATGGAGCGATTTTTGAAAAAAATCCTCCAGTGTCCATGGATATAATTGTAACCTCTGTCTGTACATTGATTTTATTTCGCTAATTTTCACGATAACTTTTCGTTTCACATGTCATAGACGCCATAACTGCATTTTGTTTATTTCGTGTGTGTTTTTTTGTTACTTTTTCACGCATAAACGGCTGAACCGAATTTTATGAAACGTGGTATACATATTACTACTAACCCAACTTAGACTTTAGGCTATATTAATATCCTCTGAGACAAACAGGAGTGGGGGTTATAAGGGAAGCCTGAAATTAAAAATAGCGATATTTCGTTTCCTATTGATTTTTCGACAAATATGCACTTAACAACAGTTGTATATCTCTGGAACAGTTGTATACTTTGATATTTAGATTAACTTTTGTTTTATACATTTATCCAGGAACAATGTGGGGAACAAGTAATTTGCGTAGAAATATTGATATTGTTACGTTTTTATTACCAACACCAGTAATAAACGTTTATAATAAGAGATCTTTTGGATTGCAAAATTAAATACTCGCAAGTTTCACAGTTTTTATCACTGCAAAATTTATTTCACAATGCACAATAAACTTGGTGGTTATTCTTAATTACTACTCACAGTATACACTGATAGCGTTACTGTTCTTCAATGAGTCACAGTCCAATAATTCACTGAAATTCACAGAAAGACGGCACTGCACTGTCCTTTGCTTCGCGGCACTTCACTGTCCTTTACTTCGCGGCACTTCACTGTCCTTTACTTCGCGGCACTGCACTGTCTTAAACACGGCACTAAACTGTTACTTACAGTCACGGCACAACACTGTTCTTCTTATAAAAACTCTTTACCGCACTGCAATAAGTCGCACTGTAGCACTGATGTGACCACCAAGATCGCTGAGCATAAACTGCCTCCCGGCTGGCCCGAGCTCCTTTTTATAGGGAGGCGGCATACATCAAAGGGGAATTCTCTAGTTCATTCGACGTCTGGCTGGAAGGTACTGGTCAGACCTAGAACATTCTTTTCGGTCTCTTTGATCTACGTCACACTTTCCAAATACGCGACTCTCTCTCTCTCTGAAGGATTATTCATCTATTTAATTTTCGCAACACTGCCGCCCACTTAAGCCTTTTCGTCCCGAATAGGCTCAATATCGCCGTTGCCATACTTGGCTAGTCGCTCTAGGTGTACCACTTTCATTTTAGACCTCGGATTGTGGTATCTCTGTATCCGGTAGACAACGTCGTTCAATCTCTTGATCACCTTGTAAGGTCCCTCCCAGTGCGTTTGCAATTTCGGGGATAGTCCTTTCTTTCGTTGTGGGTTAAATAGTAGAACCATTTGCCCTTCAGTGAATCCTTCCGTATTTGCTGCCCGATCATATCTGGCTTTCATCTTATCACCTGTCATTTTAATACGGTTGCGTACAAACTCATGGAGCTCATGCAGGCCTTCCTGTGCCTGGGGAGTATTTCCATTGTCTTCGCAGGACGGTCCGGGTTTGGCCCCAAATTCCAAATCCGCTGGTAGTCTTAATTCTGCTCCAAATAAGATTTTTGCCGGAGTACGTGAGGTGGAATCATGGATTGCCGACCGGTAAGCCAGTAGTAATTTGGGTATGTGCACATCCCAATCCCTTTGTTGTGTGCTAACCACTTTTCTGAGGTATTCCTCCAGTGTCCGATTAAATCTTTCGACCATGCCATCAGATTGTGGATGAAGCGGTGTCGTCCTTGTCTTTTTGATGCCATACAATTCACACATTTCCTTGAATATGGCCGATTCGAAATTTCGGCCCTGGTCAGAATGAAGTTCTATTGGAACCCCGTATCGGCACACCCAATTATTTACAAAGGCATCTACAACCGTTTTCGACTCCTGGTTTGGGATGGCATATACTTCGGGCCATTTACTGAAGTAGTCCATTACAACTAGGACATACCGGTTTCCAACCTCACTGACAGGGAATGGACCAGCAACATCCATGGCTATCCGCTCGAAAGGGGCGCCTGCGTTGTACAGCTGAAGTTTGCCGCGACTTCTTCTCGTTGGACCCTTGGCTGCAATGCACTGCTCGCAATTGGCTATCCAATCGGTTACAGATTGCTGACATCCCACCCAGTAAAATCGTTGTTTTATCTTTTCCAGGGTTTTTGTAATGCCCAGATGGCCGCCGCTGGGACCATTATGGAACTGCTTCAATACCTCATTTATCTTGGAAGTGGGCACGACAATTAGGTCGGTTGTGGTTTTGCCATCTGCACTCTCCCAAGATCGATATAAGCAGCCCTCTACCAGTTTTAGGCTATTCCACTTAACCCAGTATGATTTCGTAAGTGCTTTCAGCTGATGTCTCATTTCGGGTTGGTTTTCTGTTGCATTCCTTAGCCGATATAATCTTCGCCAGAATCGGGTCATCTATCTGAGCCTTCGACCAGTCCTCGTCTGAGCCAATACGGGTAAGTCGCACATCAATCACACTTTCCTCTTTCTCGGCTTTAGTACAATGTTTGCATTCTATGCTACAAGGCCGTCTTGAAAGGGCATCAGCGTTATTGTGTTTCCCACCTTTTCGATGCTCGATGCTGAAATCATAGCTCTGCAGACGTTCAATCCATCGTGCCAGCTGACCTTCTGGGTTCTTGACGATCTCCAACACTGCCAGAAGCTCCCGTCGGGTAACACAATAATTTCTTTCGGGCTTGGAGAGTACCCTGCTGTAGTAGCCAATGACTCTTTCTGCCCCATTAACTACTTGAGAAAGTACTCCTCCTATTCCATAGCCACTGGCGTCTGTATCAATTATGAACTTCTGTCCAGCGATTGGATAGGCAAGGACAGGTGCTGTGCACAAGAGTTCCTTGAGCCTCTGGAAAGCATCTTCCGCTGCCTCACTCCAGTGGTATGGTCGCGACTTTTTGGTTAGCTCGTGCAAGCTGGCAGCTACCTGAGCGAAGTTTGGCACGAATCTCCTGTAGTATGTACAAAGCCCTAGGAAGCTACGCAGCTCGTGAAGATTTCGTGGTCGAGGCCAGTCCTTTACTGCCCGTATTTTGTCCTCGTCAGTGGAGATGCCCTCTGCAGTTACCCGATGTCCCAAGTATTTGACCTCTTTCTGAAACAGAGCACATTTCTTTATGCTTAACTTCAGCCCAGCTGCTGTTATGCGACTAAATACTTCATCCAGGTTTTTAAGATGTTCTTCAAAAGTCTTCCCCATAACGATTATGTCATCTAGATACACCAAGCATGTCTTCCAATTGAGACCCTTTAGCACACGTTCCATTAAACGCTCAAAAGTAGCTAGGGCGTTGCAGAGCCCAAATGGCATCACCTTGAACTGCCATAAACCATTGCTAGCGCTAAAGGCGGTTTTCTCTTTGTCCTTATCGGCTATCTCTACTTGCCAGTAGCCGCTTTGCAAGTCCAAGTTAGAAAACCATTTCGTTCCAGACAACGTGTCTAAGGTGTCGTCAATTCTTGGCAGCGGATAACTGTCTTTCTTGGTGACGTCATTGAGTTTTCTGTAGTCGACGCAGAATCTGGTGCTGCCGTCTTTCTTCTTTACTAGAACTATTGGCGAGCTCCACGGACTCGAAGATGGTTCAATGACTCCATTCCGCTCCATTTCGTTGACAAGTTCTTTAACTTCGTTCCGCTTCGCTAGGGGAACACTCCTGGGTGCCTGTTTTATAGGTCTCGCTTCACCGGTATTTATTTCATGTTTCACTACAGCTGTTCTACCTGGGCTTTTATTGCTTAGGGCGAAGACGGATGCATGTGCTCTTAGCAACTCCTTTGCCTTGTTTCTTTCAGGCGATGTCAGTCCTTTCATCCACTTTTCCTCTTCTTCTGCAAGTAGTTCGCGCTCCTTGGCTGTCATTTTTGGGCATCCTGAATTTTTGGCACAGTTAATTATTGCTTCTGCTGGCTCACATTGACCTATTTCAAAATTTTTGTTAATGATCTTCTCATTGTTGGATAGGTTAAGTACTCTCACCGGAACTCGTCCATCGTCGCAGGTTTTCACGAGGGCTTTAGCTGTTATAATGTCATCTTTAAGTTCTTTAGGTTCTACTACCCACAACCGGTTATCCTCACAATCTTCTTCCACACGCGCCCATACTAAGGTTTCCGACTGGGGTGGTAATTTCTGGCGCCCGACGGTAAATAGCCTCCTTACTGTGGTCTTGCTCTCATTTCCAACATCCAAAGGTATCTCGACGTTGCGCCAGACCATAACTTGTTGACCCATGTGCAGATTGATACCGTGGGCTATCATGAAGTCTGCACCGATGATCACTTCGTCCACTATGTCGGCGACAACAAATACATGATCGGCGCTAGTGTTGGCGATAGTCAGTCGAACCTTGGCTCTTCCATAGACGGTGGCTGATTCCCCAGTAGCAGTGCGCAGTCGAACGTCGCTTAATGGTTCCACTGATCCTTTTACCAAATCGGGCCTAATTATGGACTGCGACGCCCCTGTGTCTATGGTGAGAATTTGCTTCCTTCCGTTAATGAGTCCACGAGCTGTAAGGTTGCTATTCTGCTGTTGTATTATGGAAATGGAGATTGTGGGGCCAGCGGTTGTAGGAGCTAGCTCTTGCCCCTCAGTGCTAGCTCGTTTTAGTTTAACGGTGTCTCTTGAGATTTGGGGTTATTCGTCCGTTTGTTCTCCCTTGGTGGCGAAACAGATCTTGACCTCTTCTTTGGAGCTTTGCAATTACGTTGAAAATGGCCGGCCTTGCCACAGTTGAAGCACTTTGAGCGTGATCTGTTCCTTTGCTCCTCCATTATTCGCTTGACTAATTCTTCTATGTCACTCCTTGACATTTGGGCGTCATTTTGAATATCAGCCTCAAGACGTCGCACCTTGAAGACTTGTGGTTTCAAACCACGCTCTGCTAACAAAACGTTTATTACTGGTGTTGGTAATAAAAACGTAACAACTGGTGTCAGAAGTGGGATTGCAAAATTAAAATCAACAAAAATGAAGTTTGAGGAACTAAAAGTGGAACATCTGAAGAGGGAGCTGGCTAAATTGAATCTGCCAACAACAGGAAATAAGGCTGAACTACAAAGACGGTTGACAGATGAATTCCAAAGGCAAGGAATTGATATAAGTGCTCATGAGTTTGACACTAAGGAAGACATTGCTGTAAGTACTCCTATCTCAAGTAGCAATTTGGATTTAAATCCAATTTTGGCTGCAATAGTGGAAAAAATAGCAGATAATAACCAGAAACTCTTAGAAGCTTCTAGAGCTAATTGCGAAAGGCTAGAAGAAAAATTCCAGGAAGCTTCTAAGAGTAACAGTGAGAAAATATTAGCGGAAGTCAGACAAGAATTCCAGTAAGCTTCTAGAGCTAATTACGAAAAATTAGAAGAAGCTTCTAGAGCTAATTACGAGAGATTAGAAGAAGCCTCCAGAACTAATTGTGAGAGACTCGAAGAAAAATTTCAGGAAGCTTCTAGGGTTAATTGCGAGAAACTTGAGGAACTTCAGGAAGCCTCTAGAACAACAAACCAAAAACTCCACGAAATATCAGAAGTATTGGGCAAACGAGTGGAAGCCATTGAGCAGAGAGTAAGCGGGTTTGATGAAAAACTGGATAATGTTGAAGAGAAAGTGTCCAATCTAGGAAAGAAGGTGGACGATGAAATACGTGAGCTGCAATTCCAAATGGATAATCTACAAGTTCGAGAGGGCCCGGTGAGGCTCATTTCAGAGCATTCCAGCAAGATAAAGACTCCGACTTTTGACGGTAATGTACCATTTAACGTTTTTAAATTCCAATTTGAGACGGTGGCCAGTAGAAATGGATGGAATAATGAAGAGAAAGCGGTATAATTGATTTTGGCACTAAAGGGAACCGCTGCAGAAATCCTGGAGAGTTTACCGGCCGCTTGCAGAAATAATTATGAGGACATTATGGTGACCTTACAGCGCAAGTTCGGTGGTGAACATAAACGAGAACTGTACAGGATGGAATTACGGGGCAGAGTGCAGAAACCGAATGAGACGCTCCAAGATTTTGCCATGGAAATTGAACGTCTGGTCCAACTGACTTACCCAGGTGAAAATCATCCGTTCCTAGATCAGTTCAAGATTGAAGCATTTGTTAATGGTATACGAGACCCAGATGTTAAATTTGCGGTGTGTGCTATGCAAAAATCATCCTTTGCTGAAACCATCTCTTATGCGCTAGCCCAGGAGACCGCTAAAGTAATTGCAAAACCGCAAGTCTACAATGTGCGACGTCTTGTTGCTGAAACACGCAGTGGCGGTGACGAAAGGAGTGACATAGAAGCAGTGGTCAAGCGGATACTGGAGGAGCAAAGGAATAGATCACGCGCCGAATGCTTCAACTGCGGTATGGTTGGCCATTTTCAGCGAAACTGTAAAGCACCAAAGAAAGGGTTGAGATCTTTTACACCATGGAGGGACCACTATCGGGTGAACAACGTCCATATCTCAAGGAGTGAAATAGAAGACGTGGTCAAGCAAGTACTAGAGGAGCAGATGAATAGATCGCGCTCTAAATGCTTCAACTGCGGCGAGGTCGGCCACATTCAGCGTAATTGTAAAGCGCCAAGGAAAAGGTCGAGATCTATTTCACCATGGAGGGACAACAAACAGGCGACTGACGTCGAAATCTCAAGAGCCAATGTTACAGTAGAACGAGCTCGCACTGAGGGGCAAGAACTAGCTCCTAAAACCGATGGCTCCACCATTTCCATCATACGACAGAAGAACAGCAACCTTACTGCTCGTGGACTGATCAACGGGAGGAAGCAGGTCCTCACCATGGACACGGGAGCGACACACTCCATCATTCGGCCCGATTTGGTAAAAGGGGCAGTGGAACCGTTGGAGAACGTACGACTGCGAACTGCTACAGGGGAGTCTGCCACAGTCTACGGAAGAGCCAAGATGAGAGTGACTATCTCCAACATCAGCACTGAACATGTCTTTGTTGTCGCTGACATAATGGATGAAGTGATCATCGGTGTAGACTTCATGATAGCCCACGGTATTGACCTGTGCATGGGTAAGCAAGTTATGATCTGGCGAAACACCGAAATACCTTTGGATGTGGGTCATGAGAGCAAGACCACAAAGAAGCTACGTACCGACGGACGCCAGAAATTGCCACGTCGAGCAGAAGCCTCTTCTATTGTTCATAGGAAAGGGAGAAAACACGATGACGACCCAGTCCTCTCAAGGCGGCCATGCAACGTAGAGTACAAGGATTGTACAAAAGCCGAGGAAGAGGAGTGCATCATTGATGTACGACTTAGCCGTGTTAACTCAGGAGGAGCTAGGTCGACGGCGCAGAAGGGTGACACTATTCCGGCTAAGGAGGGCAATGGAAGGTCGACCCGTCATGAAATATTGGACAGCATAAAAGTGACCAGTAACCAGATGGGTGGCGTGCGTGGTCGAGCAGTGAATACGGAGGAATTTACGGAAGGACGAATGGGTATGCTATTCAACCCACAACGCAAGAGGGGACTATCGTCTAAATTGTGGACCTTGCAGAGTGATCGAGAGATTGGGCGACGTTGTCTGCAGGATGCAATGATACCACAGTCCGGGGTCTGGAAGGAAAGTGGTACACCTAGAGCGACTAGCCAAGTATGGCAACGGCGATATTGAGCCTATTCGGGACGAAAAGGCTTAAGTGGGCGGCAGTGTTGCGAAAAATAAATAGATGAATAATCCTTCAGAGAGAGAGAGAGAGAGTCGCGTATTTGGAAAGTGTGACGTAGATCAAAGAGACCGAAAAGAATGTTCTAGGTCTGACCAGTACCTTCCAGTCAGACGTCGAATGAACTAGACAATTCCCCTTTGATGTATGCCGCCTCCCTATAAAAAGGAGCTCGGGCCAGCCGTGAGTCAGTATATGCTCAGCGATCTTGATGGTCAAATCAGTGCTACAGTGCGACTTAGTGCAGTGCGGTAAAGAGTTTTTATAAGAAGAACAGTGTTGTGCCGTGACTGTAAGTAACAGTTTAGTGCCGTGTTTAAGACAGTGCAGTGCCGCGAAGTAAAGGACAGTGAAGTGCCGCGAAGTAAAGGACAGTGAAGTGCCGCGAAGTAAAGGACAGTGAAGTGCCGCGAAGCAAAGGACAGTGCAGTGCCGTCTTTCTGTGAATTTCAGTGAATTATTGGACTGTGACTCATTGAAGAACAGTAACGCTATCAGTGTATACTGTGAGTAGTAATTAAGAATAACCACCAAGTTTATTGTGCATTGTGAAATAAATTTTGCAGTGATAAAAACTGTGAAACTTGCGAGTATTTAATTTTGCAATCCAAAAGAACTCTTATTATAAACGTTTATTACTGGTATTGGTAATAAAAACGTAACAATATGCTCAACAATTTATTCCAATTTGAACTATGAGGTACCTCACCTGGAAAAATTAATTCAAATCTATGTTAATATATTTTGTCCTTAATAACTGATATCTATGCATAATGCAAAGGAGAAGGGAAATATGACAATTCGGAGGGCAGTGAAGACTTACATAAAAAAATAATTTTATTATTAACAAATGCCAACAACGGGTATTAACCCTAAACACTGGGACGGGTAAATGTCAAAACATAAAAAACCATCACCATTCAGCATCAAATCAATTCCCCGGCGAAGTCGGGTATCTGAGCTAGTATATATATATATATATATATATATATATATATATATATATATATATATATATATAAGCAGTTTTAATATATATTATTAGTGTCTTTTAACGTTCAGCGGCCGCCATTCTTGTTTGATTGTTACCAAACTTGATATTTAAACGTTTTATGTAAAACTGAAGATGGTCGTTAATGGCAGATATCTGACTTGTGGGAGGAGGGTCATTTCGAAAAGTTAATAGATCTCTGTTAGGAATCTGTGAAAAATAGTATAGAACCAATCTTAAAGAAAATTAATAGATACATAAATTGTGTTCTAAACATATTTTGTGTATCACTAATAATGATCAAGATATTTGGATTTCATAGTTTTCGGCTTTCAATAAACCACCACTCCCACCCATGTCGTATTTATAATAAGCTGTTATTTAATGAACCGTTTCTTTACAAGGTTAAATACCAAATATTGTTTTTTATTTAATTTTTTTTTTAAGTTTACTATATTAGTTTCAGGACCTATTTCCAAATTGTAAGTTAAGTGATCAATATTTCCATACTGGTATAGATTTTTTAATTTTTAAGAGGACACCACTGTTCCTTGGTCTGTTGGCGCAGATTTCACAGCTGTGTGCTGTGAGTTGTAATGTCAACTAAAAATGGAATAACCTACTATACATATTTTCTGTATAATGATAATTAACCGAGATATTTGCAATTTATAGGTTTCGGCTGTCAGTAAACCATTACTCCTGCCCATGCCGTATTACTAATAACCTGTTATATCATCATCCACTTCTTTACAAGGTTAAATACCCAATCTAGTTTTCATTGATCTCATGCCTTTTCTTTTGTTCTTGGATTACTAAAAATTGAGTGATTGTGATAAAAACTATTCTGATACTTTTTTTTTTTTTTTTTTTTTTTTTTTTTTTTCTTTTTTTTTTTATGTATATCCTCTACATAGTAACACTATGTGGAGGGATTTTATTTTCTGCACATCCCATGCATACGTATTTGCATTATATGTGCATTTAGTCAAAACAATTAACAATTTTACATAATAATATATATACATATTAAAATTTAAATGAGAACATGAAAATTAAACTTTAAATAAGAACAATTAGGAATACAAATAAAAAACAAATAAAAATTACATAATATTGATATTATATTATATTTTCCTCTCTCAGCTTAAGATATCATAAGCTAGTGCTTTTAACAAATTTAGATGTTTTGAAAATAAAATATCAGGACTGATAGGCCATGCCAGAATATGAGTCTTTAGCTGTCTTTGCATGTCTTGAGTCAGTCTACATTCATAAATCAGGCGAGTGAATGTCTGTTCAGTGTAACTGTCGCATTTACAAGTATTTGAGTCAGTAAGTTTGAATCTGTACAAGTAAGAGTTTGTATTTCCGTGTCCAGTTAGTATTTGTGTGAGATAAAATGTATGTTGGGGAAGTGGGATATTGGTTTTTAAAGTAGGGATATATAATTTTAGAGGTGATCCTTTGTCTGTTTGATTCCATCTCTGTTGCCACAAATTAATACTTTTTTCTCTCAGTAAAGATTTCAAGACAGTTGGAGTAATTTTATTGTAAATTACCTCTTCGTTACTTTTAGAAGCACTTTTGGCGTGGATATCGACTATTTCATTGCCCATTATCCCAGTATGTGCCTTGACCCATTTGAAGTGAATGAAAGTCAGTCTGTTTTTTAATAGTGTTATATTATGGCGAATTTGTTCTGATACATTATAAATCAGAGCACTGGCTATAAATTAAATAGTTTTCAATGTTATATTCAGATATATTTCATTAATTATTTTTCTTCCGGTCTAGAATACTTCTATGGCTGGCTGACCTGTTTCTTTGTAATTCAGACCCTTTCGTTGTAGAGAGTATTATATTGTAATTTGGCTGAATTATTTCTCATTATCGTTTGTCTTTATTCACTTAATATTCACGGTGGAGTTAAGTTTTTGTTACCAGTAGATAGATTTATCTATTGTTAAAAATCACGTGAGAAATCTGCTTAGTTTTCGCAGCCTCTGTGAGACGGACTTAATATTTATGTTTTTGCGTATCGAAATAAAAAAATCAACCCTAGCTTAGGTCTTCTCTGTCAACCTACTGTCTAATTGAAAACTCACTATTAAACCCCTTTTACTAACTGATTCCCATTTGACATTCTGTTAAATACGATTTAATGGATACTAAATTAAAACTGAACGCTATAAAATCAAGAATGGAAATCAAACACTTGACATTAAGGTATTTTATGTCAAGCCCTAAAACTCGGAGTATTGACTTTTGAATCGCTATCAAGATTTTAGTGATTAATGTAGATCGTATAAATGCTGCTGTCGAGCATTATAACGACTTTATTTATGTTGTAACATCAGAGTATTATACCCGCAATTTATGTCCTTCCGACGAGTATTGAGTGGGGTCATATTTAATGTTCTTTGATATGAAAACAAATTTTTATCGGCAAACAGTCTGTTGCACTATTTAGATTGGAAGGAGATTCACTGTTAACTAATTATATTCAATTTTCCGGGAGTCTGTCACAGAGTGAAAGTCAATAATAATCTCAATAGCATATGTTAATTTCAAGCTCATGACAAGGTGTAGGAACTGAGGAAACAACACACTAAATGTACACACTATTGCTGCGTAAACATAGCAGATTTCCTTGGATGGCTCACAGATGTCATCTCCCTCTCTGGTTCCTATTTCTCCCCTATTCGGGAGAAAGCAGTCACAAATTTAATCTGGATGTGAGCTAATTATCTAAGCTCAATTTGAAAATCACATGAGTAGGAGTGGGAACTTAAAAAATGCTGTCTGATAAAGCAATATGTAAAGAAAAAAAAATAAAGTCCGTCACGCAGGGGCTGCGTAAACTAAGCAGATTTCCCTCGTGAAGTTTAGTAATAGATAAATATACATACTGGAAACACAACAACACCGTGAATAAATACAAACGGAAATAAATGTTTCATCCTATTTCAATAACCTGCCGACAGGAAGCGTTAGGTTAGAAATGTAAACAAACGGGTCGGCCTGCGTCATACCGGAAAGAAAAACAATTACTGAAATATATCAGAATATAACACATTAATTTTATTGAGATCTATTTACTACATCTATTAGTGTAATTCATAATGAGTCAGAATAATTGTTATCTCAATCAATAAAATTTTAGTAGTCCAAAACATTAAGATGGGGGCGGGGGGGGGGGAGTCACCAGGCCATATTCGCATGTTTCTCGTATAATAAAAGTCTCTTGAATACAATTTTTGGTATTTAAACTTCCAATAATGTGATTTATTATGTAGCAGAGTATTGTTTACGTAACATGAGTAGAAGTGGCGGTTTGCTGAAAACTGAAAAATGCAAATATCTCGGTTAATATTCAAGGTAGAGAATAAATGTATATAACAATATTTATAGTAAATTTAATTTGTAATAAGATTGATTCTGTATAATTTTTCGATCCGACGAATAGTAACAGAGATATTTCGAATTTTCGAAAATCCTCCCCTCTAAACCCCTCCTCCCCTAGGTCCGATTTCAGCCGTTAACGAACTTGATCTTTCTTTTTACATAAAACGATTAAATATCGAGTTTGGTAACGACCAAACAAAAATTGCGACCGCTAGAGCGGTAACAGACAAATATATATATATATATATATATATACAGTTTTGAACGGACCTCATTTTCGTCATCTACTAGGTAGGATCGATGGACATTTGAAGAAAAATTTCGAAAATTCCGTCATGAGTACAACCTCAATAGCTGATTTCCCTTAAGGGAAATCTGCTAAAATGTGGTCAGCAACATATATTGTATGTACAACCATACCATGGCAGAAAATTAGAATTATATATAAAAATGTTTATTTATAATATGTAAAAGTTGGAAATTAAATTTTCTGACGGATATTATTATTATTTATTAACGTCCTCTTTTAGCTACTATGGCTAATTGGAACGGGTTACCTGCAGGTTACCGCCCTTCTATAGCCAGGGTAGGACTAAGGATTTTATTTAATGAATTCGTCACTAAATAAATTTGTATTTCCCAGGAGAGAATAGATCTTGCCACTCCAAGTTTAACATGTGAGATTAAAGGCAATAATTCAACTCACAGGGCTAACCTGAACCACTCATAGATAATAAGTAAAATTAAATAAGAATATTCTTTTTAGCAGATATCCCTTAAGGAAATCCTACCCGATCCTACCCAGGAGATGACGAAAATGAGGTCCGTTCAAAATTATATATATATATATATATATATATATATATATATATATATATTTTCTGTTAACGCTCTAGTGGTCGCAATTTACGTTTGATCTTTACCAAACTCGGAATTTAAACATTTTATGCAAAAATAATGATCAAGTTCGTTAATGGCTCAAATCGGACCAGTGGGAGGGGGGGAGGTTAGAGGGGAGGATTTTCGAAAATTCGAAATATCTCCGTTACTATACGTCAAATCGAAAAATTATATAGAATCAATCTTATTGCAAATTAAATGTACTATAAATAATGTTTTATACAGTTATTCTGTATCTTGAATATTAACCGAGATATTTGCATTTTTCTTTTTCAGCTTCTGAGATCGGCTAACTTCGGGTCTAGTCGTCGAGTTTCCGTCAAGAGCTCGTTCGGGCCGTTCCCGTAACTGTTTGACTCTCTATTCTGAAATTTCTGTATTGTATAACTTCACGTGGGAAATCTGCTTAGTTTACGCAGCCCTTGCGTGACGGACTTTTTTTAAAAAAAAAATCACATTTATGTTAATTTATTTTGAACTGATTGGGAAAGGAATCGGGTTAGACTCTTTTTTATCACTTTACAAAAAAGAACTTTAGTATTCATTTCTTTTAACAGTTCAATAATTAATTCAATCCTTTGACGATATTTTCTACTTCAATTAATTTCCTACCATTTGAAAGAAAGTGAATTCATTACTCGGAAGAAATTGAAATTATTGTTGAGGTATGTCTTGTCTCATTGGAGACGCCTCGTAAATAAATGTTTCTGAGGGACGAGTTACATTTTTATGGTTTAGAATATTTAATTGAGGTTCTATTCGCAAATTATTAGTTAAGTGATCAATATTTCTATACAGTGATAGATTTTTGTATTTTTAAGATGAGCACAGCACAGATCCTTGATCATTTGAAGCACATTAAACAGATGTGTTCTTTGAGTCGTAATGTCCACATCAAGTTTATAAACAAACGGAATAACCATATACTAAAAGCTAAACCATTACGAAAGCTTTACTGTTACATCAAAATAATTTCATTCTACGACGAAAGGATTTCTGCCAAAATCGTTTTAATAGTTAATTTATTTAACTTTTATTATCTAATAAATATAATTAGTGGCTCCATTTGGGAAGATATGAAAGCATCCTACACCGAAAATAAATTTAAAGTTAATATATAGATGTCTTAATTTTATATATATCCCAATCAGTTCAAAGTAAATTGACATAAATGTGATTTTTTTTTTAAAAAAAGTCCGTCACGCAGGGGCTGCGTAAAATAAGCAGATTTCCCACGTGAAGTTATAAAATTTCAGAATAGTGAGTCAAACAGTTACGGGAACGGCCCGAACGAGCTCTTGACGGAAACTCGACGACTTGACCCGAAGTTAGCCGATCTCAGAAGCTGAAAACAGAAAAATGCAAATATCTCGGTTAATATTCAAGATTCAGAATAAATGTATATAACATTATTTATATTAAATTTAATTTGCAATAAGATTGATTCTATATAATTTTTCGATTCGACGTATAGTAACGGAGATATTTCAAATTTTCGAAAATCCTCCCCTTTAAACCCCCCCTCCCACTGGTCCGATTTGAGCCATTAACGAACTTGATCTTTATTTTTGCATAAAACGTTTAAATATTGAGTTTGGTAACGATCAAACTATATGAAAATATGAAAGCATCCTACACCGAAAATAAATTTAAAGTTAATATATAGCTGTCTGAATTTTATATATATATATATATATATATATATATATATATATATATATATATATATATACATATACAGATACATTTATTTCAAAAAATATGTTATTACGTTTGGCTAACAAATAAGTTCTTCATATTAACAGCTATACACGTTCAAAGCAACAATCTACGTTTGTTATGATTCTTTGTTGAAATCATTACTTAATCAGAGCTATATAAGTATAGAACTTTTAAATAGTTCATTTAAAATTATTAACATATAAATATACAATAAAAGTGAAAATAGTATATCATTTTAAATTATTTTTTTGTTTTTTTAGGAGAATATATTTATTTAGATGACGATTACTTATGTTCATGCTGAGATATTTGGAGATCTGAGTTTGAGAAACTGAGATGCCCTTGGAATATAAATTGTGGAGAAGATTTATTTGACCCGGCCTAATATGACATTGGGGCTCAGGTTAGCACCGTGAGTTAAAGCATTGGCCGTAATCTCTCGTGGTGAACCTAGAGTGGCGAGTTCGATTCCCGTCTGGTTAATAGGAATTTATTTAGTGGCGAGCTCATTAAATTAAACCCTAGGTCCCACTAGGGAGGTAACCTGGAGATAAGCCGTTCCAATCAGCCATAGTAGAAAAAAGTTGGAGTTAATAAATAATTCTTCAGTGTATATCCCAAACAAGTTTAAAAGATAAGTATATATTAAGTAAATATGTTTTAAATATATTTATATAAATATTTATACTTATAATCGCTATAAATTAGTTACGTTTGGTTGAAGTAAAATACTATTCTTGTCTCAAAACATAATACAGAGCTACCTATAATTTAGTAAAATACTAAAATCAAATAGAAAATGCTTATATATGTATGTATGTATGTATGGTATATATATATATATATATATATATATATATATGTATATATATGTACACGTTTTCTCACAGGCACAAACATTCTAGGCTTCTAATATTAAAGGCATGGCTTGGATTCTTTATGTTGTACCAAAAGCCTTGTGCTCTGCTGAAAACATAAAAATAGAAGTTGAATACCGAAATTCCAGCGAATTATATTATCAATATATTTCACTATTGTTCAGTAAATTTCATAATTGCGATTTAATATCACCAATGGGTTACATGCTTGATTTAAAAAAAAAAGTCCCTCACGCAGGGGCTGCGTAAACTAAGCAGATTTCCCATGTGAAGTTTTACAATAGAGAAATCTGGCTCATAATAACAGTAGTAGTAACCTATTCCCGAAGACGAATAGTTACGGAAACGGCCGCACTAGCTCTCGGCTGAAAGCCCCGAACATAGCCGATTCCTGCCGACCACACACATGCATACAAATGCATATATCTCGGTTAATATTCAAGATACAGAATAAATGTATAGACTAATATTTATAGAAAATTTAATTGGCGATACGATTGATTATATGCATTATTTCGATCCGACGCATAATAAACGAGATATTTCGAATTTTCAAAAATCCCCCCTCCCACTGGTCCGATTTCGGCCATTAACGAACTTGACCTTTCTTTTTACATAAAACGATTAAATATGAAGTTTGGTAACGATCAAACAAAAATTGCTACCGACAAATATATATATATATATATATATATATATATATATATATATATATATAATTTTGAACGGACCACATTTTCGTCATCTCCTGGGTAGGATCGATGGACATTTGAAGAAATTTTTTGAAACTCGCGTCATGAGTACGATCTCAATAGCTGATTTCCCTTAAGGGAAATCTGCTAAAATAATTGAGATATATACGCTATTTTTAAATCATATCGGACAGAACACAATTCAAAACACTAGGCCATCCCAAAATGATTTTATCCTACAGAAGTACTGACTGACATATCTCAATAAATTGCAAATGATCTTTAAACTTGGAAGTACTGTAAAAAGGTTGACCAGAAATTAGAAACATTTAGTTAAAGCATGAATAAGTAATAATAATCTGCTCATGTGAATCCTTTGAGTAAGACTGGATAAGGAATTTAGTTAATATAATTGACTGTTTTGTTTTATTGTAGTTGTGTAATATTTTGCTATAAATAATTTTGTACAAAAGTGAATTGCATACTGTTTATGAATGGCGTGCACAGAAAATATCCTCCACTTTTTTAAATATGCATTTGAAAAAAGTGGTTTATTTGTTCAGGTCATGATCTCAAATTGAAAGAAACAACCCCTATCCAAATACAGCACTCCTCTAAAGTGAAAATCCAAGAAAGAAAAGTGACTAAAATTATTCAACAGTTTCCATCTGAAGAATAAAAAAAGTGTCAAGAGGAAGCGCTATCAAAGAATCTATTTTAGATGTACTACTTTAAAGCTATGAAAAGTTTAACAGTTCCACTTGAAAACGGCACTTAATTATTGATAAAAATATTTTATCGTTGTTTCTTTGAAGAAAGAATCGAAGCGAATAATATAAAATTTAGTCAAAGTGCTTCTTCCTGGAAATTTATGGAGTGTTTATTTCCTTTTTGTGTTTTAATATTTCTTTAAATTAGTAGAGTTTTAAATGGGAAAGCTAAATTGAAAAAATATATTGAAACTCTAGTCTCACGTCCGTCCAGTGTTTGCGAGTTTATTTTTTTTAGAACTGAATGTAAATATGTATGGGGGAAGATATGGATGTTAAGATTTAGTTCATAAATCGTTGTCAATGGGTATTGATAGAATAGACGTGTAATATACCTTTGTGAGCCACTAAATATTTCACACGAAAATTTAGGTGATGTTCAACTATGACAATTCTCCTACAAATGAGAATGCTCGTAGTATAGAATGCAGATAAAAAAATTGTATTACTCATACAAATTATCGAAGAATAATTTTTAACGGGCCTCATTTTCATCATCTATGAGGTAGGATCGATGAACATTTGAGGAAATTTTTCAATAATAGCGTCATGATTAAAACTGGGTAGGAGAGGGGTGGTGTATGCTGAAAACAACAAAGTACGAATAATTCGATTAGTATTTGAGTTACGAAAAAATGTATGGAACAACAATTGTAGAGCATCAAAAGCTATATGCAAATACTGCAACAAACACCTTACGATAAAACACATACTGACAGACTGCATCCAACGAGAAAACCTTCCCCACGATATGACAGAACTATTAACTGACAGCAGCCAATACATTCCACAAATACTAACATAATTAAAACACATCAACATTTACAAAAACATATATACAAAATAGAATAGGTCTACCTAAAAAGATTTAAAAAGGGTTAACTTTTATTATATTCTTTGGACATAGCACGGATATGTGAAAGAATCTGATATTAGAGAAATATTTTCCATAATATAAAAGTACAAAAAAAAAGGTAAGCACATGAAGGCGTAAATATATCATCCTAATAATGCAAATCACCATCGCTATGGGGTACAAAACTAAATAAATAAAAAAAATATAAATGTACTAGTATATAGGAATAAGATAATTTTTTTATTAAAACCATTTTAAATTGTTGTCTTTATTACTAGTCTAATTTTTATTTATGTTTGTTTAACTAATTCTTACTTATGTTTGTTTCTGTTTTATGTTTATTAATTGTCTTTATAACTAGTATGTAATGATTATTTGTTGTATTGAATTTTTTATTTGTTGTTTCAGTTTTTGTTATTTTTCTATAATTTTGTTTTCATTTTACATTGTGAAACATTGAGCCAAATCGCCAAGATACGGGTGCTCCTGTATAAATAAATAAAAATAGCATAACAACATTGGTTTTATTCGATAGAACTCATAAAACTAGTTATATTTTGAATGTTCCCCTTCTAACCCTCATTCCCCCTTCCAAAATATTCCATCTCCATTTCAGACATTAACTGAGATGATCTTAACCCTCCGTCGGGCGCACCTTTGGACGAAACAAAATCAGGCACACCTGGTCTGAGAGGCCGCTCACATATTTTAAATCCCCACTACCCAACTAATTAATTTTAATTTAAAACGCTAGTAGGACAGACTTCGCTAGGATCTTTAGAAACCAAATATAATATTTAGAACCTAAAATATTGTTTTTATTAGAATAGAATGAAGCTTATACTAAAACAAGTAAAATTGATCAGGCGCATTCGGCCTGAGAGGCCAGACTTAGACAAGCACTTATTTCTCAAGATATCGACGAACTTCCATATAGAACAGCATTAATATTAGTAAAATGGACGATTGCAATAGATATATCTTGAAAAAAAAATCATCTTCGAAATTAAGGAGCAATTGGGCGCAGTCGGCCTCACAAGCCACCTATGGACCAGTCGGTCTGGATGAAGGATGGCAATAGACTAAAGTAGGGGATTCTAAGCATGAACACAAATCAGGAAATTACTGGGAATGGCCCCTCACAGGGGAAACAGAATGAGGCGCGGTATCAAAAAGTATGTTTTCCTGGCCTCTCAGGCCAGCTGCGCCCGACGGAGGGTTAAACATCGAATGAAACAGTTAAATGTCATGATCTCAAAATTTTAATCGATTACGTCATCACACTACGTATTTGCATGTATCTCACACAGTAAACATTCTATGAAAACAATATTTGGCATTAAGATTGGAATAAAGTGGTTCATGATATATCAGTATACTGTTAATATGTCATAAGTAGAAGTGGGGTATTACTGAAGGCTGAAAACTATAAAATGCAAATGTCTTCACTAATGTTAAAGATAGAGAAAATATGTATATAAAAATACATTTTACTTGCAGTAAGATTTGTGTTTATAAAATTGTTCAATACCTCGTATATAATATCAGAAGTATTTCAAATTTTCGAAATATCCTCCTCCCACTTGCTCGATTTTAGCCTAAAACGAACTAGACCTTTTGCTTTGCACGGAAGGATTTCATGTCGAGTTTCGTTGAGATCAAACAAAAATTGTGACAACAGACTAGAGTATATATACAATTTTGAACGGGCCTCATTTTAGTCATCTGCTAGGTATGAATCATTTCCGAAAATTTTTCAAAAACCTCGCCATGAGTAAAAACTTCAATAGGTGATTTCCCAGAAAGGAAATTTACTAAAAATTGTCAGTTCAGCGTTTTCATTGGGCAGGAGGCGTATTTCTCATTCTACCAAACATCTTTTTCACAGAATAGGAATGTATCTCTATTTTCCTTGATGTACACGTTTCTCCGGCACACATAAATGTTTATATGATGCAATATTTGCTCTTTTGCTTCTTGGAAAAAATTTTAAATTGGAGGGCTCAACCATTGAAGTAACGAATTTCACAACTTTTAATAAGAATAAGGTAAAAAGTTTTTTATTGAGTTAGAGTATAAGGAAAGGCCGAAGTTTGAGAAACATACTAATGTACATATTTAGCATCCTAAATACATAAAGATATATTAAATATTTACATTTAGGTATTATATATCCTCAAGGGCGGGAAAGTAAAGGATTAAAAATATTTCTGCCGTCCACCTCCTTCGCTCAGTCTATTTATACGCATTTATTTCATATCATAATTTTTTTAATTATACTGTTTTTAGCAGAATTCTTTCAAATATCCATCGATCCTACCTAGGTGATGACAAAAATGTAGTTCGCTCAATATTATATATATATATATATATATATATATATATATATATATATATACGTAGTAAGGTCCATAAGTTTCCGGCCTGTCCTGCTTGCCCTCCTTCAAACGTGCCGGGAGCTGCACGCCTATGCAGGTCCATGCCTGCTCACTCCATACCCATCGCCCGCACTTCCGCAGTCTTGTCAGTCAGTGTCCAGCCTTCAAGGAAACTCCCCATTTTTACAATGTTTAAACTCGAGTACCGTGCGGTAATTAAATTCTTTTGTAAAGAGGGTCTTACTCCTGCGCAAATTAAAGAGCGCTTGGATTATGTATACAGGCAGTATTCCACAGTGAAAGAATGGGCAAAATTATTTAAGTTAGGGAGAGAAAGTCTAGAAGATGACCCACGTCCCGGTCGCCCACTGGAAGCTGTCACTTCTGAAACAATCCAACTTGTGGAATCTGAATTGCAGTCTGACCGACGACTGAAAACCATGGAAATAGCAGCGAGATTGGGGCTTTCAAAAACAAGTGTTTTGAGGAACATCAAACAACATTTGCATATGAACAAGGTTAGTGCAAGATGGATTCCAAAAATTCTTTCAGCTCATCAAAAACAGGAACGAGTTCACTGCTGCAATGAATTTTTACGCGAGTATAATGCCGACCCAAAGAATGCTTTGGACTCAATTGTAACTGGGGATGAGACAATGGTTCTATATTATGACCCACTCAGCAAAAGAGAGTCCATGGAATGGAGAAGACCAGGAGAAGCATCTCCTTTAAAGGCAAAAGTCACGCAGTCAACAAAAAAGGTAATGGCCACAATTTTTTGGGAATGTAAAGGAATACTACTGATAGATTTTAAAGAAAGGAATACCACAATGAGTGGAGAGTATTATGCAGCCCTATTTCACTGGTTACGAGACGTCATTAAAGAGCAGAGGCGAGGAAGGTTTAGCAGAGGCGTCTGCCTCCTTGACGACAATTCCCCTGTCCACACAGCATTGATTTCCAAGGCCTCTGTGAAGGACTGTGGATTCCAAGAAATCTCTCACCCACCCTACAGCCCAGACTTGGCCCCTAGTGATTTCTGCTTTTTCTCAGAATTAAAATCTGACCTTCGTGGAAGGCGATTTAACACCGACGACCAAGCAGCAGTGGAAGAACATTTTTTTAACAAAGAAGACAATTATTTTTTTCATGGTATAGAAATGTTGCCAAAGCGTTGTAATAAGTGTATTGAACTTAGAGGAGAATATATTGAAAAACAGTAAAACCAGTTTTTTTTCTTTCACCATTCCTTCTATCTCAGGCCGGAAACTTTTGGACCTTACTACCTATATATGTATATATATATATATATATATATATATATATGGTGTTGTTGTTTTTTGGAGTTTTGGTCAATGTTGGTGAAAAAATCTTACTTAATTCCAATATTTCGAGAATATTTATTTTCTCTTCTTCAGGGCAAGACTAAAGATACTTAAAAACTATTGTACATAATTGTTGTACTTCTGGTTACATTAGGAGTAAAATACAGTAGGACCAAAACTCCAAAAAACAACAACACCACATATATATATATATATATATACAATTGTAACCTCTGTACATTAATTGTTTCATGAAATTTCATGACTACATTTTGTTTCACATGTCTTAGAGTATTAGATACAATTAATAATTACAATACATATAATCTGTTATACTCATATATATTTCAGTATTTATTTTTCTTTCTGTTGAAGATTATTTCTATGTATCTCTTCAGGTCTGAGATGTTGGCTGACCTGCCAGTTAACAATTCAGACTCTTTCCATTGTGAAGTTAGGTAATATGACTAAAAGATGTCTCTTTGCCGTTTGTATTTATTCACTTAAAAATTAAGGTGGTGTTAAGTGTTATCAGTATGTTACTTTATATATTGTAAAACTTCACGAGGTAAATTGCGTTTAGTTTGCGTAGCCCCTGAGTGACAAACTTCTTTATTCTATAGACTTGCAAATTTACAAAAAAAAAATAAAAAAATAATGTGAGTTACTTCAGAAGTCAGAACCTTGGAAAAATAATGTGGTTTCTGTGTGCGAGAAAATAGAAAATAGGGAGGGAAAGGCGGAGAAAGAGCGAGAGAGAGGGAAAACTTCAAAAGACGAGTGCTTTCAAAAGAAAGGCTCGTAGCTGCAAAGACGAATTTCCATAATTATTTTCCGGGAATTATTTTCCTTCTTCATGTCCCACATCCTAGAGCCATTTCACTGGTTATGTTCTTGGAATATTCCACCTTCCTTAAATAAAACAAACTAGGAAGCAAATATACAATATTTCTAGTCTTTCCATATTTATGGACGAATGAATCGTTGTACTTAGACCTGTCTTAATGCTCGAGGTAATTAATTGTATCTTTATATATATAATTCTACTGTACGTGTGTATGCCACCTCCTAAACGGCTGGACTGATTTGAATGAATTGTTTTGTATCCGTTTGGGTGACGCCCTGGACAGTATAGATTTACAAATCAGCCCGGCAGATGGAGAAGCAGTGGTGATTGTAAGGGAGGCTTAAAATTAAAAATAGGAAATTCGTTTCCTATTGGTTTCTCGGCAAATATACACAGTGTACAAGTTGTTTATTTTGTTATTTAGTGTAACTTTTGTTATATTCACTTTCGTATAAACGAGATATACACTAAAACATTCGAATGGGAGCCAACAATTTTATTGGGGACTAACGATCGAACCGAACTTAACTAAACTCTATATGTATCAAGGAAGAATTAATGCTAATTTACATATAAACTAGCATAAATTCTTCCATGATTATAAGCTATATTAAATTTTTTAGGTTCGAACGGGAGTGGGGGTTATAAGGGAGGCCTGAATAAAAAAATCGCGATATTTCATTTTTTATTTGTTTTAGACAAACGTGCACATAACAAAAGTTGTTTTTTGTGTTATTAAAAGTAGCTTTTGTTTTAAACAAAATATTATTAAATTTAATATCCTAATCGCTGGAAATATCATGCAGGACAACGTCTGTTGGGTCCACTAGTACTAGTATTTTCCTTAAAATATTATGAAACGGTTATTGGTAACGACTGAAGGGAGCATCCCTTCATGTCTTAAAATTGGGAACATAGTTTTTTTTTTTTTTTCTGTCTTAAAAATATATCTCATATTTGTCTGTTAACGCTCCTTCTGTCCCAAGTTTTGTTTGATCATTTCCTAACCCCAAATCTAAACGTTTTATGTAAAACTAAAGATCAAGTTGTTTAATGGGTAAGTGTCAAAGAGTGGGGGGGGGGGGTTGGAGGTGGACGGCACTGTTTTTTAAACACGGCACTAAACTGTTACTTACAGTCAAGGCACAACACTGTTCTTCACATAAATAACACTTTACCGCACTGCACCAAGTCGCACTGTAGCACTTATGTGAACATCAAGACAGGTGAGAGTAAAAACTGACTCGCTCGCGACTGGCCGGTTTTTAATATAGGTCGTCGGCATACATCAAAGGGGAATTGTCTGGACCCTTCAACGTCTGGCTGGAAGGTACTAGTAGGAGCTAGGACATTCTGTCGGCTTCTTTGATCTATATCGCACTTCCCAAATTCGCGACTCTCTCTGCTAATCCTTCATTTTCACAACAATATTATAAAATCAATAAAAGAGAAAATCACGTGCAAACATTACTTATGTGTGTGTGTGTGTGTGTGATCAATAGATGAATGTCTACAAAATTGTGTTCAATTCTTGTATAAATGCATTAAATCCCTTGATGTTTGTGAGTAGTAGTTTGGGTTTTCCGTCGGCCAATGGTGTGGTCTCGGTCCGTCCAGTAATGTACAGTCATACAAGTGGTGCTCACATGTCTGATCAGTCTCATTGTCATAGTTGCATGTATTTGTGTCTGTTAGTTTAAATTAGTAAAAGAAGCTTTTTGTAGGTCCATGTCCTGATATAATTTGCATTAGCTTGGAATTGGAAAAGTTTTATCTATGGTCTATAGTTGGTATGTTCTTATGTAATTGTCGTCCTTTAAGTGTCATGTCCACCTTTCGCTCCATTTACCTCAAAGCTTCTATATAATTCATGTCTCAAAAGAGTTTTAATTCTCTGTTTAGTCAGTTTGGAGTATGTAATAGGTATTGATTCGTCTCCTGAAGCTATATTTGCAATTAAGCCTGCTGTATCATTTCCTACATTTCCCGAGTGTCCTGTAAATTCACCCTCAATTTTATGACTGATAAAGAATTATTAATGATAATGAAAAAGTTAGACGGCTATGTGTTAAGAGGAAATTGTTGAATGAATGATAATAGCTAATACAGTGTTTAAGCCCCGACTCGCCGATGACTAGCTAATGCTCAACTTGATGGCTGTTGAATATTTTACAGTTGAGGCTAGTGTACTTAGAATAGCCAAAGTCTTGTTAGCACAAGAGATTTAGCGCTGAATCCTAAACCCTCAAACCTTTTCCACTAATAAATTCTATAGTCATTTAGAATGTAACCAGGACATTTATGAGAAATTAAATTATCACTGAGACTGGCTATTTTCAATTTTTCGATTCAAACAAACAGTAACGGAGATATTATGAATTTTCGAATATTTTCCCAACCTCTAAATCATCCTCTCCCCGGTCAGAATTCAGCCCTTAACGAACTTCATCTTCACATGAAACACTCATAGGCTAGAGTGATAAAAAAATGATGTATATATGAAAAATGAAATGGGAAATAGGTCCATTATTATAAGTCGGATTGAATAACTGTATATAAACAATCTTATTGCAAATTTAATGACATATACATGCTGACAAATACATATTTTGTCTATCATGAATATTAACCGAGATATTTAATTTTCGGCCTTCAGTAAGCCACCACTCCTTCACATTTCATATTAACAATGAGCTGTTATATCATGAACCATTTTAGCAGATTTCCCGAAATCAGCTATTGAGGTCGTACTCATGACGCGATTTTCGAAAAAATTCCTCAAATGTCCATCGATTCTACCCAGGAGATGACGAAAATGAGGTCCGTTCAAAACTATATATATATATATATATATATATATATATAGGTATATATATTTGTCTGTTAACACTCTAGCGGTCGTAAAATTTGTTTAATCGTCCCCAAACTCGGTATTTAATCGTTTTATGTAAAAAGGAAGATCAAGTTCGTTAACGGCTGAAATCGGACAGGTGGGAGGGGGGTTTAGAAGGGGGGATCTCCGTTATTATGCATCGGATCGAAAAATTGTATAGAACCAATCTTATTGCAAATTAAATTTACTATAAATATTGTTATATACATTTACCCTCTATCTTGAATATTAACCAAGATATTTGCATTTTTATGAAGGCTGTGGTCGTGTATTGTTCGGATTAGTTCGGCCGTTTTCGTAACTTCTCGGCTCAGGTGGGAGGCTATTTACCTGTCGTTTCTAACCCTACCTTACCTTTCTTACTTTGTGTGATTAATGCAAATACGGTCTGTTCATCCGCCGCCCCCCCCCCTTCTTTAGTTCTTGTACTACTAAAATTTGAGTTATTAAAATATAAATTATTTTTACAATTCAGAAGCCGTTTCAATTGGGAATTTATTCAAATTAACTGAAAGATTTCTTATTACCGTTTGTATTTGCTCTTGGTGGGCTTTTATTACCAGTATGCAGATTTCTCTATTGTAAAACTTCACATGGGAAATCTGCTTAGTTTACGCAGCCCCTGCGTGACGGACTTTTGTTATATAACAAATATTTTTTCATAGAAACTTAATGTCTGAGATGCAGGTACAAATACGTAGACTTAGATTTTTCAAGTCGGATTCGAAAATTTAAAATATTTCTGTTATAATGAATGAGACCATAAAGTGTTGTTGGACAACTCTTTGTGAAACTATTCATGCACTACGATTGTTTTTCTATATATTTATTCGTACATAAAATATTGAACGAGTACTTCGTACTTGCTTGTTTTCGGCCTTCAGTAAACACCCATTTCTACTAGTTTTTTCTTTTTTTTCTAAAAAGTAGAAAGGTGTCTCATACAGGGGCTATGTAAATTAAATAGATAAATCCACTGCCATCACTTAACACTACCGTGGGTATTAATTGAATAAATACAAATGGTATTGACATAAAAGTTCAGTCAATTTTAATAATCTCCCAAAGGAGAACGTTTGAATTGTAAACAAACAGGTCTGCCGACCTCTAGGAGTTGAAAAGATATCTAGAAATATTCTTCACCGAAAAGAAAAACAATTACTAAAATATATCTGAATATAGCACATTATTGAAAACTACTTACTAAAGGGTGAGGCATATTAACGAGCGATTTAAAAAAGCGCGCGAACCAAGCTGCATTGGATGGAGGTGAAGGGAATAGCGTCAGTTACGTTTGGAGCGAAATAGCATTTAGTCACAATGGAGCACTGGACCCCACAGCATCGTGCGTACGCTGTCAAAGCATTTTATCAAAACGGTAGTTCATACCAGTTAGCACGTCGTGCATTCCGGAGACGTTTCAATATTAATCGGAATTTGCCGGTGCCGTCTGCATGTGCGATTAAAAAGTGGGTTGAGAACTTTGAAGGATCCGGCAGGAAGTTGGTCAAATCCCACTGGCAATGCTACGCAATGTGATGAGGCGCTTCAAGGTCCGGCTCGAGGAATGTGTGCGTCTAAACGGACGCCATCTTACTGGAGTTATTTTCAAAAAATAACAGACATTTTACTGTTGCAGAGAATGCTTTTTCATTATACTGCGTCAAAAAACATGTGTTTTCAATACTAGGTTTGAGTCCGTAAAATAGCTCTTTTCGGGACTAGTACTGAAAAATCTTTTCGGTGCGCTAACCTTACCTGTTACTAATAAACATGTGTTTGAAGGAGGTTATATTCATTCTAATATTTGCTTACTTATAATACGTAGTGTGTTTAAAGTGCCAGACAACATGGATATACCAGAAGATGTTTTAGAAGAAGTGCAAGAAGCTTAATTAATGTGTCAATTTAATTTCTTATATAAGTACTTTTCTTCTATTATAGGTTAATAAACAAATGTTTTATTTCAAATAAAATAATGTGTCACTTTAATTTCTTAATCTTTAATTAATTAAGTTATTAATGAAATATAAAAGGGTTTTAATGCAGTCAAGTATGAGCAGTATAATGAAAAGTATTGTTCATAACACGTACCAAAAGTGTCCTTTCGGTACTCGGTCCAATTTCCAAGCTCGGCTTCGCCTCGCTCGTAAAACTAGACCTCGCACCGAAAAGACCTACTTTTGGTACTAGTGATGAAAATAACTATTTCATGTATTTTAATATTGTGATATAAACATATTTTTGTAACAAAATGTTTTTATTTTAACAGTCTTTTAAAAATCGCTCGTTATTATGCCTCACCCTGTATATGTAATACTCTAATTTCTAATGAATCAGAACAATTTTTATCTAAATCACTTAAATTTTAGTAATCCAAGAACTAAAGATGGGTGGGGGAACTATAAACAGAACGTATTTGCATGTAGCTCGTATAATAAAGGTCTCTGAAAAACCATATTGGTGGTGGTTGGAGTGGCGATCAACAGAAAGTTTTTGCATCTAATAGAAGTCTCTTGAAAACAACCACGCGACGCAGGGGCTGCGTGAACTAAATAGATTTCCCACCTGCGCCATGTATTCGCGTTTATCTCAAATCGTAAAAGTTCAATGAGAACAATATTTGGTATTTAAGCTTTGAATAAAGTGGATTATTTGTTTATGTGGCATGAGTAGAAGTGGGGGTTTAATGACGGCCTAAAACTAAAATATGGAAATATATCTTGGTTAATGAACAACATAGAGAAAACAAGTATATAACGACTTTTATATAACACTACATTTGCAATAAGATTGAAGCTATACAATCTTTCGATCCGACGCATAATTACGGAGATAATTTGAATTTTCAATACTCCCCCCTTGAACTACCACCAACCCCCATCCATACCATCTTCCCTTTGGTCCAATTTTGGCCATTAACGAACTCGGCCGAATGATTCCCCCTTAATGGAAATCTGCTAAAAACATAAAGTGAGAAGAGATTTATAGTGTAACATGTATGTACCAGAATGAGAAAAATCTGCTTAGTTGACGTACTCTTTCCATCTGTAGAAGGTTACATTTTTGTATTGCGGCTTAATGATGCCTTCATAAAGAGGTGACTTCATAAAAGCGAGAGGTTCGTTAAAATAAAAAATAAAAAGTGTTCACACGGAAAAATCCTTGTTTGCCGTCAAAAGCCGCCGGCGAATCCCCCATTCCCATTTAAATCCTCTCTGAGCGCTAATCCTGGGAATAAAGTGAAGGAGTGATCTTCACCCGGGGCGGAACAAGAGGGTGTGAGAGGGAAGCTGTAGCCTCTTGCTATAGCATAAAATGTATTCCCTATCCCAGGTCGTGCTAGGTTTAAGCCCCTAGTAAGTCCAAGGATCGTCGAGGTCTGGATCCAGGAACAGAAAGGATTTTTTTTTTTTTTTTTTTTTTTTTTTTTTTTAAATTTTCACCCCAATGCGGATTAATTTATTACAGAGATGAATAAGTCTCAACAAGCTCTTTTCTCTCACATTTTCATTACTGGGATTTCTCTCATTTTCCACCAGGTTTTTCACCCCTCTCACTCGTTTCTCTCAATCTCTCAACTCTACACTCTATCTCTCACCAAGTCCCCTCCTCTTTTTTTTCTTCTTTTCACTCAATTTTCTTTCTACGCCAGTAGTCGTTATTCTCGCCACTTCCAACTCCTTTTCCACCGCGCGCTCCGAAACCTTCACCGACTACGATTTAATTTCAAGGTTGCCCGCCGAAGAATTCCAGTTCCTTGGGGAACCTTTTATTTTTGCTTTTAAGCTCCCCACCCTCTCGCTCTAATGCCTCGCCATCTTGTTACGAGAAAGGAAACTTTTATACTAAAAATAAATCGCCCCCTCCTTTACTTAATGCTGAAATACTCAAAAATAATTGGATGACTCCCGTTTTCACTTCTCCCCCCGGTTTTTGCCTTAGCTCATAAATCACGACATCATGTTATTCAGTTATCTGTGAGTTATTCTACATTTGCCCTATTAAAATATAAAATTAATTTATTTGTCACAAGTGATACCATTATATTTATTAAAATGTTTGTAACGAAAACAAGATGATTTACCAACTTAAACGAGACGATATAATATTTTTTATAATAATCTTATGGTAATCGCATTTTGCAACGTATCAGTTAAATATTTGTCCCCAGTTTATCATTTTTACGCAAGAATTCTTATATTCGCATATATTTCCAGCATCATCCTACATCATAGATTTTCGAAAATGTTATGTTTTAAGTAGATACGCGGTCCATGTACTAGGTGTAGTCAAGTAGTAATTCAGTCAAAGTGTATGGTAGGTCTATGTGAGTCTTTAGATAGCAGTCAGTAAGTATATGTTTTATGTAAGTCTACAGTTACGTAGTATTGGCAGTAGAGTTCGTCTACTTCAATAAGCAAGTGAGTGTCCGCCGTGAATGGCCATTTCTTAACATTGTTAAGACTAGTTTTTTTTTCTTTCTTTCTTCTAAATAACCATTTTGAGGAAGGCCATTCACCAAGGATATGTTTAAGTTCTCGAAGTTTGTTTTCAATAGTGAAAAACCAATATTTGTACCATGAATTCAGTTTCATATGTTTTGGTAGGAATATATTGGTGTTTACAACATTTTGTATCATAATTTCTTTTTTGGGTGGCTGATTTGGTGAATTCGTATACTTGTGTGGTTTGTCTAATGTTAGGATGTCCTGGTAGCCAGTGCATAGTTATTCTTTTGCTTAAAGTCTGGTTATAATATTTAGCAATGCACTTAACAGTTTTTCTCACGCAGGGGTTGCGTAAACTAATCACATTACCCACGAGCTGGAGTGACACATGTCAACTAACCAAATATTTTCTATTTCTGTATAATAAATCGGGGGTGGGGGAGGGGGGGTACTGAGGTCTGAAAACAAAGAAGTACGAATAACTCGATTAGTATTTAAGGTACGAAAAAAAATACACACACACACACACACACATTCATACACACGCCCGCAAAGATACTCATGGGAAATATGAACACAAAGCAACATAAAATGTACTTTACTTTATAATTGGTATTAGAACTTTACGTGTACTTCTCTAGATTTTGAAGAGAGGGAGCATTAAGTGAGTTTGTATAGACGTTTTGTTTTATAGTGTGTAGTTTTGCCATATCCTAGTTTTTTTCATGGGGTCGTTCATTAGATAAGAATGTTTTATAGTCAGTAGTCTATTACACAGGGTTATTGTATAGTGAGTAATCTATTACATAGGAATGTTTTATAGTGAGTGCTCTATAACATATGATTGTTTTACAGTAAGTAGGCTGTTACATAGGATTATTATATAGTGAGTATTCTATTTCATAGGATTGTTTCACAGTGAGTAGTCTATTACATGGAATTGTTTTATAGTGAGTAGTTTATAACATCGAATTGCTTTATGATGAGTAGTCTATTACATAGGATTGTTTTACAGGGAGTAGTTTATAACATAGAATGTTTTTATAATGAGTAGTCTATTATATAAGATTGTTATATAGTGAGTAGTCTATTACATAGGATTGTTTTACAGTGAGTAGTTTATAACATTGTATTGTTTTATAGTGAGCAGTTTAATACATAGGATTGTTTTATAGAGATTAGTTCATTACATAGGATTATTTTATAAAGAGTAGTCTATCATATAGTATAGTTTTACAGTGAGTAGTAAATTACATAGTATTGCTTTATAGTGAGTTAGTCTTATTACATAGGATTGTTTTGCAGTGAGCAGTTTATGACATTGGATATATATGTTATCTAATATGTGGTGCTAATTGGCTCAAGTAATTTCATCGAAATTCACAGCTATCTTGGCACAGCAGAAAGAGTAACGATAATGAATAAACTTTTAATAATTCATTAATGTATCTAAACCTCTTCATTGATTAATCATATACCCCATATAAGGACGATGAAATGAATATTTATTAATATTATTTGAAAGCTCATCGCGTTTAAACATTATTCATTCATTTATTTAGCAATCTCATATCAAAATATTACTGATTAGCATATAAATTGAAAGTGTTTTTTTTTCGCGTATTTTTTTTATTTGTTAATAAACCCGATATGAATTTCGGTTTGAATAAACAATCAGGGCGTTCTCAATCAATCACAACCAACCTCAAATCATTCATCGTGCAGGTGTATTATATTGAACTCCGAGGTATTTTAAATTTAAGATTTTTTTCTGTGAAAAAAAAGTGGCCTTTATATAATGCCACTCGCGGACTATTAATTATATCGCTTTATGTGATGAATTTAATTAAAGCGTTAAAATTATATAAAGAAATCTTTTATGGATATCCCAATTAATTCTGACAGGAGACGAAACCTGAATGAATTAAAATTTATTATTACGTTGGCATCATATCTACTAAGGGATTATTCCGGGAATGCCTAAAATTTCCTGATTTCCTACATGCTCGAATGACACATAGATACTGTAGTTTCAGATTCTATTATCTATAACTCCCTTAAAAAATACTATATGTATACAATATTTGTTGATTCCCAATAACGAGAGATTTTGTATTTATAAAAGAAATAACTACACAAAAAATGTAGTCCAGACCTGAGGGATTACTAAATGCTGAAAACCCAAAACACTTATAATAATCATGTAGTTGTTATCCGTTGAACAGCAATTGAATAGTTATCCATGGAATAGCATCTCGTACATAACAGAATGGATTGTGAGTTGGTATTCTGGCAGGCGGAAGTGACTTCTAATGTATGTAAGATGAAAAAATTGTTGGCTACGCTTCCACTATAATAATTTATTGAAACGGAAAAGCGCTTTCGATGCTGTGTATCATTGTCAGGGGGTCTTTTGTCCCAAATAAAATTGTTCACTTCCGCTATAGGTTTTAGCGTTTATCTCGTTTATAATTCAGTATACGAAAAAAAGTGTATATAACAAATGTTACTCTAAATAACAAAATTAACAACTTTTGTTATGTTCATATTTGCCGAAAAACCAATAGGAAACGAAATATCGCTATTTTTAATTTCAGGCTTCCCTTATAACCCCCACTCCTGTTCGTCTCAGAGGATATTAACCCTAGAACTACCAAGGGGGGGGCTCCTCGAGCCCACAACTTTTTGTTTTTGTTCCCTATCACCCAATTTTAATGGGATATTTTTGATATTTTATGTATTCCTCAGAAAAACATCCTAGAATGAGGGCATAACAATAAAATTAAATAAAAAAATTTCTATGTTGAGAAAAAAAAATTTTTTTGACGTATGGGCTCGTTAAATTATTGTGCAAAAGCACCGATAATTGCATTACGAATCTGATAATTATATTTTCTTAAATTATTATTCTATTATAATGTTATAATAACTTAGATATAGATAACTTTTTATTCTAACAATGTTTAGAGTAGAATAAAATAACATTTAATTTCAAGTCATCCTTTTTTCCCCATCCGAACTTTTTTTTTTAATTTATTTTTATTTTTGTATTTAATTTTTTTTTAAAATTTTTTTTTTCACAGGTGTCATAAGAAACGTTCATTAAACATAATCCAATAGAAATAAAAATTTTAAAAAAATTATAGAACCAAAATAAAAGGTTTTTAAGGTTGTGGGCTCGAGGAGCCCCCCCCTTGGTAATCCATGTGACCTGGGAGAGCTCGGTAATACTAGGGTTAATATAGCCTATAATCTAAGTTGGGTTAGTGGTAATGTACATACCAAGTTTCATAAAATTCGGTTCAGCCGTTTATGCGTGAAAAGGTAACAAACAAACAAACAAATAAACAAACACACACGAAAGAATCAAAATGCAGTTATGGTGTCTATGACATGTGAAACGAAAAGTTATCGTGAAAATTCGCGAAAAAAATCAATGTACAGACAGAGGTTACAATTTTATATATATATATATATATATATATATATATATATATATATATATATATATATATATATATTAATTATCGCTCTTTTAGCCATATAATTTTGCATTTCTTATACCTATAACAGGTATTTTCATGAAAAAAAAAATTGTTGCATTAGGAATGTGGTTTCCTAATTTTTTTAAAGTGCTCCTTTAACGCATATTTTACCCTATCATTTGGGACGGGTATTCATCAGGTTACCACTATTTTTCGGCCCAGCTATCACTAAGGTATTATGCCCGTTACACAATCGACTCCTATTTCCTATGAGAATCTATAAAGAGTATTAAGTCATACAACTCTGTGCTAAACAGAACCAATGTTTCTTATGCTTTAAATGGATGCTTACACAGTTATTTATAAGTGAATGGACTTATAGTCCTCGATGATTTCAGCTAAATTCTTGATGTGATTATTAATTCCGCAAAAATGTCCGTCACTCTATGGCTGAGCAGAGTGAGATTATCAGCAATTTAATTCTCTGTTTCTTATTTATTAAGTGTCCCCTGTAATCATGACTTCAATTTACGTTTGATTTGAGATATGAACATATATTTAGTATAGGTTAAAGTGACAATCCCTTAAGAAGTGAGGGTTTACGGAATGTTTAATACAAAAACATATATATATATATATATATATATATATATATATATATATAAAAATAATTCCCATAACTATCGGTGAAAGAATGCATATAACGGAAATTTCAATAACTTTTTTTCCGAAAACCCTGTTAAGAGTGCAACCACATTATCTAATTTTCTTCAGGGGTAAGTTCTGGCGGTAGACCATTTCAGAGAGTATTTCAGGTCTAAGTGGTTTTCACTTGACGATTGGTACTCGAACTGAATTCCCGATATAACATTGAAGTCAAGTACTGCATTCAACGGATTCTTGTTTACTCAGTCAGTGGAAAGTAGAATTCACGAACCCCTCCGTCGACACACTAAATATTTGTTTAGTCGCATTTACCATTTTTACTTATGTAATTGCGAACATTTTTCGTTATTAGATCTTTTTGTAATTTTCCTATTTGACACTCCTTGAAATCATTTTGACTTGCTCGGCTTCGACGTTTGTGCGTACAGCTTTATAATGTTAAATTTGAATAGTAACTCATCCACTATCAGAGAAGTCTGCTATGAAAGTTGATCAATTGTGGCTTAAAGTGGCGCAATTGATGCGAAATAAGATATAGGGAAGGTATGTCAACTATCACCCATAAATATCTGGAACCTGAGACTAATTTGTAATTGGGTATGTAATATAGCCTAGAAATTTAAACATAATTTCCAAAAAAAATAGTAGAATTAAAGATATAGTAATAGAGTCAAAATCTAAATATAATATATTCCAAGTAAGGTGTATCACCTGGAATTGAACTTATATTGGTGAATCCTCGCAGCTGCTGAATAAAAGGTTAAAGCAATACGTAAAAAGTATTGACAATAATGAAAATAAAATTGCCTTGACGGATCATTCCATCTACTAGAAAGACACCTTCAATTACGAAAATGTTCAAGTAGTAGATAAAGAAAGAAATAATACTAACTGAAAAATAAAAGAGAATATTCACATAATAAAATATAGAAAAAAAACAGTAAACAAAAACATAAATATCTCAATCATATATTCTATAACAATTTATCTTAAAATAATTGATTTTAAATTATGAAGCGAAATAATCGAGTTCAAGGTTGACGTATAAATAATCCATCTGTAGTCAGCTGACTTAACTTGCTTCTGGAATCTCACTATCAACGACCTCCCCAGTGAGGAAGGGACAGTCGCTACGAAAGTACCAGAAGTGGTACGAGCACTTATTAAATGTAAGTAGCAGTATGTAATTAAATTTAATAAATATATCATGTATGTAGGCACATATTAATGCATAATCTAGCAAAGAATTATCATTGGGGTTTTTCTTAAAATTAATGTTATAGTTTTCTGAAAAAGGTGGTAGTTCATGAAGTCATGAAACATGTAGGGCAATATGAATAAAGTTTTTTGGGTGGGGGGATGCTTTCCTTTAATGCCATTAAACTATGAATTTAGTAATTATTTAAAGTGTCAATGGAGAAACGGTTGTGGGTTTTTTTTTATCTAGCTAAAAAAAAAATATTTTGGGGAATGCTATACTTGATTTCAATATAAGATTGGAAATTCCGTTTCGTGAGTTGTCTTGTCTAATCAACTAGGAAAATCACTTAAACTATCCAAAATTGAAGTATGTATATATTTAAATTTATCAATCTTATTCTTTTCTATTCTGAAAAATAATAACTTGATAATCTCTTGTGTTTAATGTCTTCAGAAATCCTGTTTTTTTCTATAGTATTGAAATTTAAGCTAAAAATGAGATGTGGATTGATATAGATATTTAACTATAATAAAAAAGGTTGTTTTTTTTCATAACTTAATTTTTGTCTGGAATCATCTCTCAAAGCTAACTAAAAGATATCCGAGGTCAAATTGGTAGAAAACTAAACATTGTTTTAAAAAGTTCAGTTTCAGTAGTGTTGAAATAAAACTTGTTTTTTCAATTCAGAATATTTTCACGATGAAGATTATTGTTGGGATTTGAAAACGAAAAGGAGAGATTTGTAGCTTACAAAATGTAGAAGTTATTCTGAAGTTTTAGTGTTAAAATTATTTCTTCAAATAGTGGAAAAATATGAAAAACAATTATACTGAGATAGAAAATGTCGTTACATATTCCCATTAAACCCCTTAGTTCTTCGTTTACTACAGCATCTGGTTACGCTTGGGGCATCATTTTAAGGAAACTTTATTGCACTTTCGAATGGTAAGCTCATATAGTCAATACTGAAATAATATATGAAGTTATGGCTTGTTATATGGTCAAAAATAGATCCGATTTTAAAAAAAAAAAAAAAAAAACTAACGAACAAACCATAATATTTCCGAAGCATTTGGGAATCGGACCTGACCATATTTGAACTTTTTTGTTGAATACTGTGTCTAGAATCATCTCTCAACGTTTGAACTAGAGTCTTTTACTTCCTATAAATAGTTATTTACCTATTTAGTTATTAGGTAGCTGAATTAAAATCTTAGAACCACCTCTTACATCAATATTGTTATTTCCTAATGGTCCTAGTGCACGTTACTATAAACAACTCAATAAAATTGAGTGCATTTCTGAAGAATTTCTGTCTAAATCCAGTACTTGTCCTGCAATATGGCCATATATTTTTTTATTTTAATTTAATGACAGATTTTATGTCTTTAATGTTAAATTTTTGGCTGAAGGGCACTGACGATGGATCGTGCGAACCGTCTCTAATAATAATTAACTGCGAAGGAACGAGGCCTGTCTTTTCTTACTGGGTTCTTAGTTTAATCGTATTGATTACAACAGAATAGTTATTTATTATACAAGTGACGAAAGTAGATCATTTTACAACTCGAGTGAAACGTTTACCCACACGAGCGAAGCGAGTGTGGTAATTTCACGAGAGTTGTAAATTCTACTTTCGTCACGAGTGTAATATTAAATTTTTTCTGTAATCGTGTAATACATGATCAGATCTAACCAGAATATGAACAAAATTAGGATGTTGTGAAGAATATGGTATGTTGTTGGTAGGTTATAAGCATGGTTGTGAAAGGTTATAAGCATAGTTATAAAACAACTAGTGATGATTGTGAAGTAGTGCAGTTATAAACAAGTGTAGGTTATAAACAAGGAAGGTAATTATTATTATATTTAAATTTTAAAATATATTGATTATTTCCACCAATAATTCATTCACATTTCAACTTATTTTGTTAAAATAAATTCTTACAATGTTAAGAAACATTTAAAAGCATTTAATTTCCAACTTCAAATTATTTTTTAATTTATACTTATTACTAATTAAGAAGATAATTCACTTTCTTCACTTCATTGCAAAATGTTTCACTTTCTTCACTCATTTGAGTTTAGTAATGTTACCATTATTCAACGATTACAGAAAAAAATTATTCTTAATTCATTTCCATGGAACCTACTGATCACTGGATCGACTGACGACAGTATAATACAAATAAATCTGAATTTTCTAACTAGCAAATTTATAGAACAATTTAGAATATAAAGTTTTTAAAAATATTGTTTGAGTTATATTATTGGATCCAAAATACAAAAACGGATATATTTATACTTTTTTATTACCCATGCACTGCCACTACACATTCTATTACTATTTTGAAGGTTTGTCTCTGGTTATTGTAGGCATTTTCGGAGTTGAACGTGAATTTAATCTATACTGCTCAAAAAATGAATAGGGATATTGGTTATTTTTTCTTATCCTATTAATTTCTATTAAATCGACCTTCATTATATTACTTTTTTCTGTAATCGTTGAATAATGGTAACATTACGAAACTGAAATGAGTGAAAAAAGTGAAACATTTTGCAATAGAGTGAAGAAAGTAATCACTTTCTTCACTTGTGTAGAAAGTGAATTGCTTTCTTAATTAGTAATACGTATAAATTAAAAAATAATTTGAAGTTGGAAATTAAATGCTTTTAAATGTTTGTTAACATTGTAAGAATTTATTTTAACAAAATAAATTGAAATGTGAATTAATTATTGGTGGAAATAATCAATATATTTTAAAATTTAAATATAATAATAATGACCTTCCATGTTTAAAACCTGCACTTGTTTATAACTGCACTACTTCACAATCATCACTAGATGTTTTATAACTATGCTTATAACCTTTCAAAACCATGCTTATAACCTACCAACAACATACCATAATCTGCACAACATCCTAATTTTGTTCATATTCTGGTTAGATCTGATCATTACAGAAAAAATTTAATATTACACTCATGACGAAAGTAGAATTTACAACTCTCGTGAAATTACCACACTCACTTCGCTCGTGTGGGTAAGCGTTTCACTCGAGTTGTAAAATGATCTATTTTCGTCAATTGTATAATAAATAACTATTTTATGGGGGAAAAAGACAATAATTTCTAATGAATATTAATGATATTTATAATTTCAAAAAAAAACATGCTAGGCCCCATAAATGGTATGTTTACTTCGGATTCGAACCCCGAACTCAAATGTAAAGAGGAGTGCCACGACTCACCCCTTGGCCCCCTGTTTTTAGAACAGCCATTACAAGTTATTACATCATTTGGAGATTAAGTATTGGATTTAAGGGAGGATGAAGGCTTCAATCCTGATTGATGGGAGAATAAGGAATTGGAGCAAGATGGGATGCTGAATAATAAAAAGACTTCGAGTCCGAGCGGGGATCAATCAAATTGCCGATAAATGTCAATCTACCCCCTCCCCTTCTCTCTCTTTTTCTCAAAGTTCCTTTCTGCATCTTGAGTTTTATTTGCCAGAGACAAATTATTTTTCCTTTAATCAGACCGGGTGCATTTCTTATTCTAGTCATCAATATATATATATATATATATATATATAGGGGTACTATTAATGATTTTAAAGTTTAGGCCATCTCTAAACTACTCATTCTGGTACTAATCGCTCATTATCGGCTTTACAAAAATAGTGTAAATTTTAGTAACAATCAAACAAACTTATGGCAACAAGAGCTGTCGAAATTTTTGTTTGGTCGTTTCCAAACTGAATATTTCAGCGTTTCGTGTAAAAAAGAAAGATAAAGTCAGTTAAAGTATGAAATCGGACGGAGAGTACGGTGGGAGAGTGGTGGGCAAGGATTTGAAATATCTTTATCATTAGTTGGACCAAAAAAATATTATAAAATCAATGGCTTAAAATTTAAGTTCCTGCAAGTACTGTTTTGTATATATTCTCTGAATCTACTATTATTACTTTATTATCCGAGATTCATTTTCATGTTTTAGTTTTCTGTCCAGGAGTCGGGCTCCTACAGATCTCAGATTTGCAATAAGCCAATAAATGAAGAAGTATCTTATTACATTTGAATAAATAAGATTCATTGTTTCACAAGGCAATGAATAGGGTTTTCAAAGAGGGAGAGAATAAAAAACCCTTTATCTGATTACTGAACTTCGTCTTGAGATTTATAATGATAGTATATATATATATATATATATATATATATATATATATATATATATATATATATATATATATAGAGAGTTGATTTTTGAAGAGATCAGCGCCAAATTACACAAGAGTGGGGGAGCTGTGTGTGTGTGTGTGTGTGTGTGTGTGTGTGTGCGTTTGTAAAACTGTATGGTCGTGTTCCATAAGGAAACCCTTCTAATATTAATCCGGAAGACAGCTATATTTCTCATCTTGGAATTATAAACGAAGCACTATAGAAAATAAACCTCTGTAATTGGTTCAGAGAGTCGTGGGGCGCCCCCCCCCCAGCCCAATTAAAGCAACTTTGGATCAAGTCGGCCTTAGCGAGAAGTGTCGATTCCCAATTTTGTCTCTAAATGCCTCGCCCTTTCTAGTCGATCTAATAAGAGCTGAAATCTCTCTCTCACTCACTCCTTTATCTCTTCTCTCTCTCTCTCTAACTATATATATATATATATATATATATATATATACGCAGATACAAACACTCACATTTCTTACATTCTTCTTAAGTAAAAGTGGCTATAGTAAGAGATATGATGCATATGAAATAGGCCTTCCTAAAAATAGCGGTATATACACCGCTGAATTCCATGCCATACTCTTGGGACTGTAACACATACAGACTGCAAAGCGGGTAATCTCCACTCATAATTATTCAAATTCAAGAACAAATTTCTAAACTGAAGAAAAAAGCGGCAATGTTGTGGGTTCCAGGACATGAAAACATTGGACGTACAAACGACGTGGACAAACTCGCCAAACATGCAACCCAGAGACAATCTTCTGACTTTAACTTACTGACCTTACCAGTCTTACATTTACAAATACTACAGACAACAATATTTTTTATTAATTTACGTTCACTTTATGCTACTTTGGCTAGTAGGGACATGTATTATACAGGGAACCACCCTTTTATAGCCAGGGTGGTACTAAGGAATTTATTTAATGATTCCGTCACTAAATAAATTTCTACTGCCCAGGGCGGGAATCGAACCGGCCACTCTAGGTTTACCATATGAGATCAAGACCAACGCCTTAACTCACAAGGCCTACAAGAGCCCCCCCCCCCAGACAACATTAAATGAATGTGTTAACATATGGTTTTTTTTTTGGCGTTATATTATTATTAAGTCACACTACAAATTGTTTAAGTTGTATTTATTTTGAATTAAAAGGAACATTCAAGTTATTAAAAAAAACAAAACAGAAAAACAATTTGTAGTGCGACTTAATAATAATATAACCCCAAAAAAATCATATGTTAACAAAAGAACAATAATCATATGTTAACAAATTTAATACAATAATCATATGTAACAGAATGAAAAAAAAATTCCGTCACGCAGGGGCTGCATAAACTAAGCAGATTTCCCACGTGAAGTTTTACAGTAGAGAAATATACATACTGCTAACACAACAACTTCGTGAATAAATACAAACGGAAATAAGAAATGTTTCATCCAATTTCAATAACCTGCCGACAGGAAGCGTTAGGCTAGATGTGTAAAGAAACGGTTCTGCCCGCCTCACACCGGAAACAAAAACAATTACTAAAATATTTTGGAATATAACACTAATTTTATTGAGAACTATTCACTATATCTAGTACTGAAATAAATAATGAGTAAGAATAATTGTTATGTCAATCAATCAAATTTTAGTAGTCCAATACCTTAAGACGGGGGGGGGGAGTCACCAGGACATATTTGCATGTATCTCGAATCTCGAATAATAAAGGTTTCTTGAATACAATTTTTGATAATTAAACTTCGAATAATGTGATTTATTATGAAGCGGAGTATTGTGTATGAAACATGAGTAGAAGTGGCGGTTTGCTAATGGCTGAAAACTGAAAAATGCAAATATCTCCGTTAATATTCAAGATAGAGAATAAATGTATATAACAATATTTAAAGAAAATTTAATTTGCAATAAGATTAATTCTGTACAATTTTTCGATCCGACGTATAGTAACAGAGATATTTCGAAATTCCTCCCCTCTAACCCCCCCCCCTCCCACTGGTCCTTTTTCAGCCGTTAACGAACCTAATCTTTCTTTTTACATAAAACGACTAAATATCGAGTTTGGTAACGATCAAACAAAAATTGCGACCGCTAGAGCGGTATATATATATATATATATATATACAGTTTTGAACGGACCTCATTTTCGTCATCTACTAGGTAGGATCGATGGACATTTGAAGAAAAATTTCGAAAATTCCGTCATGAGTACCTCAATAGCTGATTTCCCTTGAGGGAAATCTGCTAATATTGACATAGAACTGCTATCAGTGAGAAATAAATCCAACAGACGTGGCAATAGACAAAAAAGTCCGTCATGCAGAGGCTGCGTAAACTAAGCAGATTTCCTACGTGAACTTATACAATAGAGAAATCTCCATATGAGAGCCAAACAGTTACGGCAAAGGGCCGAACTAGCTTTTGGCGGGAAACTGTCGTCCGTTATCGGCCCAAATTTAATAAAATTGCAAATATCTCGGTTAATAATTTAATTTACAATATGATTGGTTCTATACACTTTTTTGATCCGACGTATGGTAACGGAGATATTTTGAATTTTAGAAAATCCCCCCTCTAACCCCCCCTACCACTGTTTCGATTTCAGCCATTAATGAACTTGATCTGTCTTTTTGCATAAAAAGTTTAAATATCGAGTTTGGTAACGATCAAACAAAAATTACGACCGCTAAAGCGTTAACAGGCAAATATATATATATATATATATATATATATATATATGTAATTTTGAACGGACCTCATTTTCGTCATCTCCTGGGTAGGGTCGATGGACATTTGAAGAAATTTTTCGATAATCGCGTCATGAGTTTGACCTCAGTAGCTGATTTCCCTTAAGGGAAATCTGCTAAAACGAAGTTGTACTAAAGAGACTAGGGATATGACACTCACATTTAACTCATACATCATCACAAGAACAGAAAGATCTCTCTGCAGAACATGTCATGAACCATTAAACACATACTGACTAACTGCAGAACATTGAATACTTGCGAGACTCCACATAACATGTATGAACCTCTAAAAGACAGTAGCTCACATATGGACAATATACTAAATCACCTTAAAAAATTGAATCTGATTTAAAAAATTTAACTTATCGGGTTATAGGGTATAACATAACCAGTCTTTATTTTTGGTCAATTTTTTTTTGTCTATATTACTTGTATTTAATGTTTATTTATGGTGTTTAATTTTTATTTGTTGGTTCAGTTTTTGTCATATTTCTATAATTTTTTTTTTAACATTGTTGAACACTGAGTCAATTGCTAACTTGCGGGTGCTCCTGTATAAATAAATAATGAATAAATTCTTAAGTTAAAATGTACTATTTATAATAAGGGCCGAATTCCAATACCGTTAATTATGCCATATTTTATACTGTTTGAGAACATTGATGTGTTTTGGCACTACGCGGTGAATCTGGTCAACATCCATCGAAAACCAAATAATTCTCTACCAAAATTGGAACGAAGAGTAGGATGACGTCATCATCATGTTGTGGGGACAGGTGAGGAATCTCCAACCCCCCGTGACGGACTGTCAATTCAGGGCCGTACATATTTGACACAGGGCTCGAAAATCGAATTAGGCAAATTTTGTGTAGCAACCCTATCGGAGCATATAGAGTTTTTTTTTTATTTGATTTGACCCAGTTAATGAGGACGACGGTAGAGAGAGCGAGCTGTCATCATAACACAAACCGCAGAGGGACAACGTTCCTCAAACAATATAGGCTAATGAAATCGGCACAAACGAACGGACAAAGTAACTCTACCTTCTCTCCTCTGGCTGAAATCCCATTCCGAACGGTACGTCTCTTTGTCGTTTGGTGGTTTCAATTTGCTTGCCGTTCTTTGTACTTTCAGAAATAGATTTTTTTTTTTTGTGAATATATGCGCTGGGAGGGAAAAGCACAAAGAAACCTGACAGAAATCTTACAAAGGTTTTTTTTTTTTTATATTTTACGTTACTTTTCAGTACATTTTTATCAACCAATGCTATGTCTAGTGCAGCACCATAATAACTAAATTAACTAAGTTCTAATAATAAATAAAGTAAAGATTTATTTATTCAAATTGTAAATAGTGTAAAGTAGAGATTTATTTATTTATTTATTCTAATTATAAATAAAATAGAGATTTATTTATTTATTTAAATTATAAATAAAGTAGAGATTTATTTATTTATTTATTTATTCTAATTATAAATAAAGTAGAGATTTATTTATTTATTTGTTTATTCTAATTATAAATAAAGTAGAGATTTATTTATTCTAATTATAAATAAAGTAGAGATTTATTTATTTATTCTAATTATAAATAAAGTAGAGATTTATTTATTTATTCTAATTATAAATAAAGTAGATATTTATTTATTCTAATTATAAATAAAGTAGAGATTTATTTATTCTAATTATAAATAAAGTAGAGATTTATTTATTCTAATTATAAATAAAGTAGAGATTTATTTATTCTAATTATAAATAAAGTATTGATTTATTTATTCTAATTATAAATAAAGTAGAGCTTTATTTATTCTAATTATAAATAAAGTAGAGATTTATTTATTCTAATTATAAATAAAGTAGAGATTTATTTATTTATTTATTCTAATTATAAATAAAGTAGAGATTTATTTATTCTAATTATAAATAAAGTAGAGATTTATTTATTCTAATTATAAATAAAGTAGAGATTTATTTATTCTAATTATAAATAAAGTAGAGATTTATTTATTCTAATTATAAATAAAGTAGAGATTTATTTATTCTAATTATAAATAAAGTAGAGATTTATTTATTTATTCTAATTATAAATAAAGTAGAGATTTATTTATTTATTCTAATTATAAATAAAGTAGAGATTTATTTATTTATTCTAATTATAAATAAAGTAGAGATTTATTTATTTATTTATAATTATAAATAAAGTAGAGATTTATTTATTTAATAAAATTATAAATAAAGTAGAGATTTATTTATTTATTCTAATTATAAATAAAGTAGAGATTTATTTATTTATTTATTCTAATTATAAATAAAGTAGAGATTTATTTATTTAATATAATTATAAATAAAGTAGAGATTTATTTATTTAATAAAATTATAAATAAAGTAGAGATTTATTTATTTATTCTAATTATAAATAAAGTAGAGATTTATTTATTTATTTATTCTAATTATAAATAAAGTAGAGATTTATTTATTTAATATAATTATAAATAAAGTAGAGATTTATTTATTTATTCTAATTATAAATAAAGTAGAGATTTATTTATTTATTTATTCTAATTATAAATAAAGTAGAGATTTATTTATTTATTCTAATTATAAATAAAGTAGAGATTTATTTATTTATTTATTCTAATTATAAATAAAGTAGAGATTTATTTATTGTAATTATAAATAAAGTAGAGATTTATTTATTCTAATTATAAATAAAGTAGAGATTTATTAATTCTAATTATAAATAAAGTAGAGATTTATTTATTCTAATTATAAATAAAGTAGAGATTTATTTATTCTAATTATAAATAAAGTAGAGATTTATTTATTCTAATTATAAATAAAGTAGAGATTTATTTATTCTAATTATAAATAAAGTAGAGATTTATTTATTCTAATTATAAATAAAGTAGAGATTTATTTATTTATTTATTCTAATTATAAATAAAGTAGAGATTTATTTATTTTTTCTAATTATAAATAAAGTAGAGATTTATTTATTTATTCTAATTATAAATAATGTAGAGATTTATTTATTTAATTATTCTAATTATAAATAAAGTAGAGATTTATTTACTAAATTAACTAAGTTCTGCTTGTTGTATTAAGTTAATTTTTATCAATTGGAGGTAACCAATCTAAAAACATTTACAAACATAACTATTTACTTTCTATAGTTTTCTTTAACGCCTCTTCAAGAACATAGCTTAAACTAAAAAATTCCGAGAGGCTGCGTAAACTGAGTACATTTTCCACGTGTTGGTATTGCATATTTCTGATCTCATCTCACCATATATTGCCTATTTCTAAATTTAAATATCCAGAGAGTTGAAGTGAGTGTTTACTGTGGGCAGAAAAGAAGAAAGGACGAATAACTCGCCCAATACTTGAGTTGAGAAAAAATGCATAAAAAAAGCAATAGCAGAACATCATTTGTTTAACAAGATTGGTTCTAAATCATTTTCAGTTCGCTCCCCCCCCTCTTTAAATCCCAATCACTCCATGTCCGATTTCAATCAATGTCAAATATGATCATTAATCTTGACTTAAATGGTTAAATATTGGGTATGGTAGTGGTCAAATAAACATTTTCGACTAAAAAAAAATAAAAATAAAAATTATTACATATGAAGTCATCATCTCACAAAGTAAAAATTCAAGGAAAACCATATTTTGTGTTTAACCGGAGAATGAAGTGGTTAATGTAATAATATCTTATTGTTAATATGACAAGAGTAGAATTGGGGGTTTACTGAAGGTTGAAAACTAAAAACTGCAAATATCTCGGTTAATAACCAGATACTGAAAAAATATTCAAAGAATATTAAATTTGCAATACGATTGGACTTATACCCTTTCTCGATATTTAGAATTTTCGGAATTTTCCCCTCTAAACGCCCCCTCCCATTAGTCCGATTTCAAGCAGTAACAAACTTTATTTTTTTTAAATTTACATAAAGCAATTATATATCGAGTTTGGTAACGATACAAAAAAAGTTGAGACCGCTAGAGCGCACACTGGAGCGAATGATAGGGTACGCCGGACATTCATTAATATCTCCGTTTCTACTGGTCCTAGAATATTGATTCTGGTGTCATTTTAAAGCACATCGAATACTCTATTGAACTACCTGATCAGCAACGCTTTAAGCAATTTTGCCAGATGCGATATAACGGTAGGATGAATTTTAAATGTGTACATACAGTACTGTAATTGAATCTTCTAGTATTCTAAGAAAAAAAATTCAGTTGGTCATTTAAAAAGTTTCTTCCTAATATCTTTCAAGGAAATAACAATAAAACAAGTACTACTTACTTCTACTTTGAAGAATACGATAAATGAATTTTTTCCTTTAATTACATTTATTCTTTTAATCAATAATGCTAACTTTAAACGGAGTTCACTTTATGACACCTTGGACCTTTTTAAAAGGACAGTAAAAATATTTAGACAAGAAAAACACGTATTTAACTATTTCTTCGAAAGTGAATGGCGGCGTCAATTGCGTAGAGGAGGAGGCGTTTTACACCGTACGTAGTTGGGAAAGGTGCGCGGGAGGTATAATACGTCTTCCGCACCGAAACTGTTAACACTAAAAGTAAAATATTTAATGAATAGGCAAGTTTAGGCAAGATCTGACGACGTTGTAAATAAGACAATATACTCCTAAAAGCATGCCAAGTGGTATTTTTTCAAGCAATTACAAGCGATTTGCGAATTCAATTAAATAAAATTATTTTCAGCTCGATGTAAAAAAAAAAAAAAATTAAAGGAATTTTAAAAACCTTTTGTGCCAGTTTTTGATTTGTTATAATACCCTTAATGTGTACTGGAAGCAACAATAATTTATAAAATGAAATAAGAGTTCACGACGAATTTAATAAGCCAAGGCTTTTTTTCACATAGCAATTATAACCAGGCATTATGTAAAAACCATTGCAATAATATGGCTAAAAATCAATCTGCTCAATTGAAAAGGGTTTATGTGGTACTAACAATACAATCAAAATCCCAAATTAAAACTTTTATTTTTCCCCCCAATGTCCAACATTACTGAAGGATCGCTCCAGTGTGGAGCGTTAACAGACGCATATATTCGGAACTCATTTTCTTCATCTCCTTGGTAGGATCGATGGACGTTCGAGGAATTGCGCCCTGAGAACGACTTAAGGGAAATCTGCTAAAACGAAGTCAGCCCATGGCTAAGGGAGAAAACCTTTCCCTAGACCAGCTTTGTCGAGACTGCTAAGAAGGCTCAACAGGTACCTCATTGTACTTTCACCGGTAGATTATTGGAAGGGCTTTTTTTTTCTACTTATTTTGACAAAGATTCAAGCTCCAGCTTTTTGAATGCTTGGGACTGGAAGGGGTATCATTTTACCATTCTCACAGCACTAGGATCAGAATCACCCAACACATTATTCTGGATCTAATACGTACGTTCTTCTGCATTTTTAGGGAGAACTCCAGTCTAGCCATCATACCCGCCGGGTAAGGTGAGATGTTGAGACGGGCCCAGCAGAGTTAGTGAATGACATGGAAGAGCCTTGCGGAGGCCCGGAGTCCAGACTGTATGTCTAGGGATTGTCGGTAAGGTCTAGGCTCTATAAGAAGTAAAGTTCCAGATATTAAGTAAATCCTTAAGGCTAAACCGTTTCGAATGCCGAATAAACAATGCGTTGCTGTCTGCGGGTTAAATTTCAATACCATTTTTATGCCGCTCAGACATTCTTCAGGTCAAAATATACTACCTTTGAATTTAATTTCAACACAAATTATGGTAGCAAACTTCCACAGGGAAGACGTAGATAATGGACAAACATAGAGAATATACTTAAAAAATCAATTACAAATTACTGAATAATAATTAATCAATCAGTGATTGTGAACAATGCCTTTATTTTTTAATTTTACGGTTTTCTAAGTAAAAATATAATAATAATATAATGAGAGTTTGACTTTATTTTAAAATATTTTACGTTCATGAGGATGTTGGCATTTCATAATGAATAGATGTTCAAAACCGTTAGCTATTGTTAGTGGGTTTATTAGACCCGTTATTTTATTTCAAGAACTTTCACTTCAGGTAGCAAAAAAAGGTTGAAATGCGTTTTGATGGAACTTTTTCTTTATAACTTGAAAAATACAATAATACCTTCTATGCACTCGTTAAATTTAAATAATTTATCAGTCATCATAAAAATAAATAAAGAATCATAAAAACAATGTTTACACTAGTGAATTACATTATTAGACTACGGCTAGGAAGTATGGTGCTGTCCCGGTGCGGTTGACGACAACTTGTCGTTCAGCGGTTTTTTTCGCGGAAAACGATTAAAAGATGATACAATTTATAATATACAGTTAATGTAAAGTAAAACGAAACTAATTAACAAAAAAAAGTTTCCGCCCCACTGAAAAATGTTGTTGAAAATCTCCGCAGTCAACGAGTTAAGGATGAGAAAACAAAATTGTACGTTTTACTGAACATTCTGTACGGGAATCTAGCTATAGGTAAATTGCAGACAAGTGTACAGTATACAAATATTACATATTTTCCTTTGGAGACATGAGCTCTAAATAGGATCTCCGACTAAGCTTCGGACGGGATAACTTCTAGTTAAATTCCTTAAAAAACTGCCAGCATTGAACAATCAATAATGTATAGCTCCTGTCAGGAAATTTGAACTTGTCGAGATGGAATTGTAGTATTAGGCTCTTGTTGTATTGTAGACCTTCGTAGTTCATGGACGAACATGTCCATACAATTAACCCTTACATGGGAAAATAATTAAATTATTAATTATTTACTGACGGCTGTAATCAGCTACCGTCACCAATAATATATATCACAAATTAATAAATTAATTTTAGAGAGAGGAATGTATAGAACAGTAAATTTAGAACGTTACGTCACCAACAAAATTCTTAAAAAACTTTTTTTTTTTTTTTTTCATTAGAAACGTAATAATGGAAATATTTACGAAATCTCGGTCTAACAGCTTCTAACTCCTCATTGTTAGCCAAGATTCGTCCTTAGATGAACTTAATGTTTCGCTGAACAGGATAAGTTTAAATATCGAACAAGGCATCTTTTCCTGCAGCTTTCCCCTAAGATTTTCGAAAAACGTCCATCGATCCTATCCAGGAGATGACGAAAATGAGCTCCGTTCAAAATTATATATATATATATATATATATACTTCGTTACTACACGTTGTATCGAAACATTCTCTAGAACCAATCTTATTGGAAATTAAATGTACTATAAATATTGTTATATACATTTATTCTTTATTTTGAATATTAAACGAGATATTTGCATTTTTCAGTTTTCAGCCGTCAGCAAACTACCACTTCTACTCATGTTACATAAACAACACCGTGTTATGTTATGAACCACATTGTTCGAAGCTTAACCCTAGAATGGTAGTGATATTATTCCCCGCTTAATGGTAGTGATAAGTAAATTTTACATGTGCTACAGGGTATTGGTGAAATTATTCAAAATTTGTTAAAGTTTGTGATTCTTTTTTTTGTTTGATTAAAACATACACTTATCTTTAACTTATATCTACGTTAATATCTAATAATGTGCACGGCATTCCTTTCAGGCGCTTTGTTCGAAACACGTTCCGGAGGTTGTGTGCTCCATTCATATCCATTCTTACCAAGCACAACCCACCTTCTACATTTATTGTGACTGATCTGTCAATATTGTGTGGTTGAGAGGTTTTAGGTTTCTTTTGCCTCTGTGTTTCTTCTCTTTCTTCAATAGCCTTGATGTTTTCTAAAATGTTCTCACTCTCATCGCTATCTAGCCCACTCTGTGTTGCAATCATTTCCGAAGGCTCAACCTCCTCATCACTTGGAGAATACTCCGGATCATCATCGCTGTCGTATCCATATCCATCTATTTCATAATTGTCATTTTCCCCATCTGAATCATCGGAGAGTTCTTTCAACAAATTTCTGATTTCTTCATCCATTGAATATTTTTTCTCCATTTTTTCGATACTATATACAGATTATTTATATTCTTCCTATACATCTTTGTCTTTTTTATATTCAAAAATAAAAGTTAAAAACATTAAGAGAAAATAAATTAGAATATAAAAATAAATTGGAAGAAAATAAATTGAGAATAATATTAACTATGTTATGGCATAAAACCCGGTTATTAGTAGCGATACGTAAATTTTACGTGCCAAAAAGTTGCGGTTAATAGTATTGATACGTAAATATTACGTGTCGTTTTTATTTCAAAAAATATTATGGGATGAGTGGGAAGGTTCATTTAGCTGCACTTGGCGGAGGTGAAGGCCAACTGTCTGGAGGGCTCATAGCTGAAGGGTGGGGGTGGTGGGGTTGTTAACGGCCCTTTGATAACAGTTCGAACCAGATCATACGTAATTTTTACGTTCAATACCATTCTAGGGTTAAATGCCATTATTAAGTTCAAGAGAATTTTATTACTACAGATAAATGAAAATATGTTCTAGTGACCCCCCCCCCTCCGTCTTAGGTTCTTGGACTACTAAAATTTGATTGATTGAGATAAAAATTATTCTGATCCATTATAAATTACAATACTAGATGTAATAAATAGTTTTCAATAAAATTAATTTGTTATATTCTGATATATTTCAGTCATTGTTTTTCTTGTTTACGTTTCAGACGTTTCTCGTCTGGAGGTTTCTTATTATCGTTTGTATTTATTCACTTGATATTGACGGTGCTATTGTGTTACCATTATGTGGATTTATCTATTGTTAACCCACGGGCCGATTTTCATTTTTTTCTGTCAAATTTTGTTGTAAACCTTTTTTCAAATTCCAATGGTAAACTCTTGACAGTAAATAAACGTTTCCCACTGACTACATTCTAACAAATTACGTGCGACGCTGATATAGCGTGGCCCGCAAAAATAAACCAAATAAGCAAACTCTATTTCCACGTCGCCCGCGGTTGGAGGGTTAAACTTCACAAGGGAAATCTTTTAAGTTTATGCAGCCCCTGCGTGATGGAATTTTTAATTTTAAAGAAAATGCTATATGATACCTTTAGCTAAAGCCTATGTCAACTGTAAAGACCCAATCTTTAGAACGATAAAACTTTTCCATTTAATGAATGGCCCTTGATGACCAATATAACACATGTGTGAGCCAACATTTGTTACCAATATATGTGTGAGTGGGCAGCATAGGCTTAAGGGCCGGGCAACCCGGGCGACGCAGCCAGGGGGGCGACCAAACGCCCAAGTAGTGAAAAATTTCGTTTTTCGTATTCGAAAAATATACGTATATGTAAAACTACTTGGGCTAAAATCTTCATTTCTTAAAACCCTTTTCAACTCTTTAACTTACCCTTTTCAACGAAAAACGCATAGCCTACTATAATGTATGCAAAAAGGTGATGGCCTAGATACTTTTTCAGTCATCTTATCTTTTCACTTGAAAATATGATAATATTTTGATTGATAACTACCACTTAAGATGCCTCAAAACTCAGTATTCTAAACCCTATTTTGAACAAATTTCTGGGGGAGGGCCCCCGGACCCCCCTTTTTTAGTGGGGGGGACAAAACGGTGGCTTGCCCGGGTCAGTATTTTGCTGGCCCTGTGCGTGGGCTAATTTTTGATATGGAATTCTTGTTATACATGAATTTCTAAAGAACAAACTTTCAAATGTTCTAAATCTCTTTTAGATAATCAGGAAAATCGGTCGAGTTAAAGTTGGATTTTTCGGGCATTATGCTAATATCTAATATTTTTTTTTTGTTAGCAACTACTTGAACCACTCCAAACAATTGGCGTGAATAAAAGTAGAAAAGAGTATTTGAGTTTGTAGAGAGTAGAGAAGAGCTATATATTTGGGGTGGATTGTATATCTTGGGAAGAGAAACCTGGTGGGGAGGAGATAGGCCGGTCCGAGCAGGGATAAATCTGCTGTAATAGCTTCTCAGGGGACCCGGAGTTCTGGAGGGGGACTCCCATAGTCCAACATTATTTCTTCTCTTTCAATAATCCTTTCTTCGCTCCTCAACCCCACAAACATTCTCCTCCACCAAATACCGACTGTTTGTCCACACAGAGAGGGGGTAGTAATAATACGCCTAGAAAACACAAACACACACACACATCTATACCAAAGTTGAGAAACTATATTACATCATGTGAGTCGCCCAGTCAAACAGATTTCCCACATCTTAAGAAATAAAAGTCCGTCACGCAGGGGCTGCGGAAACTAAGCAGATTTCCCCCATGAAATTTAGTAATAGATAAATCTGCATACTGGTAACAGAACACCACCTTGAATAAATACAAACGGAAATAAGAAATGTTTCATCCAATTTCAATAACATTCCGACAGGAAGCGTTAGGTTAGAAGTGTAAACAAACGGGTCTGCCCGCCCCACACCGGAAAGAAAAACAATTAATGAAATATATCAGGATATAACATATTAATTTTATTTGAGAACTATTTATTATATCTCGTACTGTAATTAATAATGAGTCAGAATAATTGTTATCTCAATCAATCAAATTTTAGTAGTCCAAAACTTTATGACAGGGGGTCACCAGGACATATTTGCATTTACCTCGTATAATAAAGGTCTCTTCAATACAATTTTTGTTATTTAAACTTCGAATAATGTGAATTATTATGTAGCAGAGTATTTTTTATGTAACATGAGTAGAAGTGACGGTTTTCTGATGGCTGAAAACTGAAAAATGCAAATATTTCGGTTAATATTCAAGATAGTGGATATATGTGTATATCAATATTTATAGTACATTTAATTTGCAATAAGATTAAGACGGTTTTCGATGGTATGGAGATATTTCGAATTTTCGAAAATCCTCCCCTCTAACCCCCCCCCACCCCCTGGTCCGATTTCAGCTGTTAACGAACTTGATCTTTTCTTTTACATGAAACGACTAAATATCGAGTTTGGTAACGATTAAACAATAATTGCGAGAGCGGTAACAGACGTATATATATATATATATATATATATATATATATATATATATAATTTTGAACGGACCTCATTTTTCGAAAATCACGTCACGAGTAAGACCTCAATTGCAGATTTCCCTTAAGGGAAATCTGCTAATTAAAATACTCAAACCTTTTCTGTTTGGGAGACAGGTGGTAAGTACATAGAGAACTTTTAACTGCTTTCATGAAAAGCTCTAATGATGATTTATATGCTTTTTATCTAAATATATACAATTGGATTTTATAATTTCATAACCCCCCCCTTAGACCCCTTTTCGTCATTCACTAACTATATGGAAATTTTCTGATTTTTGACCTTGTATCGTAAATAATCGTTCCAATTATTCTAAGGAATTGATATTACAAAAGTAACTGACGGGGACAAAATGAATACCCCATAATTGGGAAATATATAAGTTAGATGAAACAGAAATTCGTCCATATATGAGATGACCAATCGCCATTTCAGCTTTTCCGTTGTTTATGCCTTTTTTCCGAGCCTTACCATGTGAACTCTAGTGAAACATTCGTGTTTGAATAATGCAAGTTGTATGTTCGTGTAGTTTAGCTTTACTGGCATGTTCTCTTTCAAAATTGGGCAAAATTGTAATTACAATTAAAAGTTATAACTACATTAGTTGAAAAGTATTTGCAAATACAACTGCTATTGTAATTAGTTATTGACAATGGGGGACTACATTTTTCAACTAATGTAATCGTAATTGCATTTTTAACTACCTAACTACAGCAGTTCCAAAAAAAAAAACTACAGTTAGTAATTGTAACTGTAGTTGTAACTGCAGTTACTTGAGTAGTTACATTAAAAAACTGTGTAAAGCAGTGATTGAAGAAGCTGAGGCTGTTAAGAAATAACTGCCTACAATAAAATGTCTTTAAAACTTTATTATATTACACATAATCCATCGTTATATACATCGTTTTGTAAATTACGCGTATCCGAAAATAACTTTAATGCAAATAAATGGTAACTATCGAAAGAAACAAAACATAAGTAAAATAACGAAACTACTTGTGAATTCCTCTTTATTTTTTTACAATAATAAATAAAATAAAAAATTATATTTAATTTTAAATTGTTTTAATATTTTTTAATTTAATTGATTTAAAAAAAATAGCCTTTAAAATTATTCTTAACTCAAAATTATCTGTTCGATTTTAGGGCGTTCGCCATCAAAGCAAAAGAAAATAATCGCTTTACTGGAGCAGAGGATGGAAGAAGGGTGTTACTTTAAAAAAAAAATTAAATGCAGGATATTCATCGTAAAATGAATATATTTATGATTTTAAGGAGGGAAGGTATATTATGTTCCTTAATAATTATTTAATACCATGTTTCACTCAAAAAAATTGGAAATTGAAAGCATATATATCCAAACTTCCATAAAACGAATTGTTACAGGAGGTGGTAAAAGATGTTGGGTCTAAGTGAACGGTGGTTAGTTGTAATATCAGATTTCCGTCAGGGGAACTCAACTGTTTATGAGGTTGTTTTCATTATATGATTTTCAAAAATATTCTTCAAATGTCCATCGATCCTATCCCAGGATATAACGAAAATGATGTCAAACAAAATTTTATATATATATATATATATATATATATATATATATATGTATATTTATATATTTATGTTAACGCTCTAGCGGTCGCAATTTTTGTCTGATTGATACCGATCTCGATGTTTAAACGATTTATTTAAAAATGATGATCAGCTTCGTTGATAGCTAAAATCGGACCAGTATGGGGGGGGGAGTTTTGAGGAGGGGATTTCAAAAATTCGAAATATCTCCGTTATTATGCGTTGAATCAAAAAGTTTTGTAGAATCAATCTTACTCAAAATGCATTGTTCCATAAAAATTGTTTTTATTATCTTGAGATCATAGTTAGCTCTTACTTAGTGAACGCCGACCTCTGCTTTACGGACTTTTGGAGTTTTCAGTTTTATCTCATAGTGTTATGTCAGTATTTCCTTCTACCTGGTAGTCCGATATCTTATTTTGAGGTGCCGAAAATAATGTGGGATGGAGGTGAGCTTTTCTGGAACTAGTATGGTACAGGAGCCAATCAGAAGGGCTTAGAGAGCTGCAGTCTGCGCCAGGAAGCCGAGGACTAGCTCTAAGCCCTCATATAGGGGGATTCCTTCGATCCGCCTGTATTAATAAAGGAAGGATTTTCCCGAGCGTCATCTCTGTCTCTTATCATTCGTCTTTTCCTTTTGGTCCTGCTAACACGTGCGGTCCCGCAAGGATTGTGGTGTCTTCTTTTCCGAGTCGCTGTTTTATTTTGGTATGTCCCAGCTCTCAGGAACACCAGTGGTAGCTCGATTGAATTTGGTCACGTCTGAATCAGTGTTGTCACCAATTTTTTTTTCAGATTTCCCTTGAGGAAAATCAACTATTGAGGTCGTACTCATGACGCGATTATCGAAAGGAGATGATGGAAATGGGTTTTGTTCAAAATTATATACAGGGTGACCTAGGTTTCCCGAGTCACCCCCTTAAAATCTGCAAATGCATTAATAAAGTGCTGAGACTTGGCTTGCCTTAATTGTGACTCCTGAAGAATCTTTTCAATACATATTCAACCTCATAACCTCCTCCAGCGTACATAATATGCAGTGCTAAATAGGATTTCAGGGACCGTCTTTTAAAGTGCATAAATGAAGAAAGACGCTTTTTCGAACATGTTAAATACCAACTGTAAGAAGATATTTCTGCTACTGAAATTGAATTTATCTGATTTAATTTTTTTAGCCAGTGTTACTCGTAATTTCTTATTGCCTGACTTCAGTTGGACCATCTATTTTTCTCTAATTGTTTTTTTTTTTTTTTTACATAGAAAAAGAGAATATGTGGTGAAATGAGATCAGTAGTGCGTTATACGGGCACTTGGGAAACCTGTTTAGTTTACGCATCCCCTTGAAATCTTACGCAAAAAGGCTACTTTTAGCAGATTTTTCTTTAGCGTAAATCAGCTATTGAGTTCTTACTCATGACCGGATTTTTGAAAAATGTTCTCAAATTTCCATCAATCCTACCCAGGAGATAATGAATATTAGGTCCGAAAAACTGAATGTATATATATATATATATATATATATATATATATATATATATATATATATATAATTGTAACCTCTGTCTGTACATTGATACCTTTTCACGCATAAACTGCTGACCGAATTTTATGAAACTTGGTGTGTATATTACTACTAACCCAACTTAGGCTACGTTAATATTCTCTGAGATAAACAGAAGTGGGGGTTATAAGGGAGGGCTAAAATTAAAAATACCAATATTTCGTTTCCTAATGCATTTTCGGCAAATATGCTCATAACAAAAGTTGTCTATTTTGTTACTTGGAGTAACTTTTGTTATATGCACTTTTGTCTGACACCTAAGTAAATATGTTAAAAACTACTGCGGAAGTCAACAATTTTATTTGGTACACAAGAGACTCAACCGAAATGAATAAAACTCGGTATTTGTATTAGCACTAACGCCTTCATTATCATAAGCCTACCGACATTTCTAGGAAAAGTTGAGTGACAAAAGTTGTTTAGTTTGTTATTTAAAGTAACTTTTGTTATATTTACTTTTGTTGTATAACAATTTATAAACGAGATATACACTAAAAGCTAAAGGGAGAGTCAACTATTTTATTGGACACCAACTGTTGAAACGACTCCAACAAACCTCGGAATATATAAATTAGCATTGATTTTACATGGTTATAAGCTATATTAAAATGTTTAGGTTAGAACGGGAGTGATGATTATAATGGAGGCCTGGAATAAAAATTCGTGATAGTTCATTTTCTATTCCAAACCAACCACGGGTACTAACCCTAAACACTGAAACGGGTAAATGTTACATGTCGTATTAGCAATAACTTGTTACATCATGACCCACTTCATTCCAAGGTTAAATACCAAATATGGTTTTCATTGAACATTTACTTTGTCGGACATGAAAATATGTTGTGATGATGCCATGAATTAAGAGCTTCCGTTCTTTACTAGAAAATGTTTATTTAATCTATGTATACCATACTCCATAATTAACGGCTTCAGTCAACACTAAAGAAAGTATTTGCTACTGCCTGACATCGGGGGTTGGAATAGTGGGTGTTTAGTGAGTGGGAAATTCGAAAATATTATTATATGCATTTATTCTCTATCTTGAATATTTACCGGGATATTTGCATTTTTCAGTTTTCAGCCTTCGGCAAATCCCTACTTCTGCTCATGTTACATAAACATCCGATGAGAGCTTGGCAGACCTGTTTGCTTAAATTTCAGACGTTTCCCGTCGAGAGTTTGTTACAATTGACTGAATGATTTATCATTACCGTTTGTATTTGTTCACTTAATATTCGCGGTGGTGTTGTGTTACCAGTATGAAGATTTATCTGTTGTTAAGCTTCACGAGGGAAATCTAGTTAGTTTGCGCAGCCCCTGAGTGACGGACTTTTTCTTTAAAAAAAATATTTATTTCACAAGCCATAATCCGACGGCTTGCTCGACCGCAGAAGGCCGAATATAAATAAAGAAGACAGAGCCACGACAAGGGCGAGATATGAAACGATAAAGCAACAACTGGGAAGGGAATGATGCTTGTCGGAAGACAAATATGCTATCGGGGGTCGACAATATGAAATATAGGGCCAAGGCTGGGGGGGACGGACTAACCACTCAACCCCACAATACACAATACATCTGGGGGAGGTTCTCACAATGAAGGTTATCTATCCCGTCATTCCACTAGAGATATAAACACTGTTATACCCCCTTACAATGTCACCTATTGTTTATAAACAGTCCCCTCTGACGATACACTTTTCCAATTGTATGTAGGTCAATTGCTAACTTCGCTTCGCCATGTTTTATCAGAATTTTTTCTTTCTGTTAATTTTTTTTATTTTGCAATGATTCCTCTCGACTGGTTATAATTTTTACATTTATTCAACTCATTGTTATTCATACTATTATTCATTCGGGTGAGAGAGCAAAATGTTTTTAACTTTAAAAAAAGTCCCTCATGCAGAGGCTGCGATAACTGAATAGATTTCCCTAGTGCGTAACGTATTAGCATTTATCTCAAAATATAAAAGTTTAATTAGAACAATATTTAGTATTTTGGCTTCTACGTTAAATAGCTTTGTAATATAACAGCTTTTTGTCAATATGTAACAAGAGCAGGAGTGGGGGTTCATCGATAGCCGAAAACCAAAAAATGCCAATATCTCGGTTAAAAATCAAGATTGTGAAAAAATGTACATGTAAAGGTTTAGAGACACCTTAAATTTTCAATAAGATTGATTCTATATAATTTTTCTAACCGACATATAACGATAGAGATATATCGAATTATCGAAATTCTCCTCCTCTAAACTACCCCTCCCACTATTCTGATTTTAGCCATTAACAAACGTTATATTTATTTTTACATAAAACGTATACAAATCGAGTTTGGTGACGATCAAATAATAATTGCGACGGCTAATAAACACACGCACACACGCGCTCTCACAGACACACACAAAACACACACGCTCACATATTTATAATATAGAACGGACCTCATTTTCTTCATCTCCTGGGTAGGATCGATGGACATATGAGGAAATTTTTCGAAAATCGCCCACTTTCCCTTAGGGAAATCTCCTAAAATTGGCGTAACATTATGCAGGTAGAAGTTTCTAATTTTCCAAATAATAAGGTTCATGCCTTTTAAAAATTACTTTAATTTACACTTAAGCTTTCAGGGTCTCACTTATTTCTAGAATCAAAAGTCCGTCACGCAATTGTAAATATACAAATATACAGGTTAGCCAGCCTGATAGTGCTAACAGAAAGATAGATGAAAAACAACTACTGAAATATATTTGAATATAACATATTAATTTTATTGAAATCTATATTACTATATATAGCACTGTAATTTATAATAAATCAGAATAATTTTTACCTCAATCACTTAAATTTTAGTAATCCTAGATCTATAGTCGGGGGGGGGGGAGGTGATCAGCAGAACGTATTTGCTTGTATCTTGCATAATAAAGTTCTCTTGAAAAAATATTTGGTATTTAGCTTCGAATAAAGTAGTTTATTATGCTTCGAATAAAGTAGTTTATTATATAACAGAGTATTGTTTACGTGACATGAACAGGAGAATATTTCGAAATTCCCCCGAAATAAACCTCCCCTCCCACGGTAAAGTGCCATCCGATCTTTTCTAGAATTCTGCTTGCCTCTAAAGTACTTAGTTGAACTCCAATCTGTGAGAAGGTTGAGAAAATTCAGTTGGTTAAGAGTATCCCTGTTACAGGCTATTGAGGTTCTTCTGTGGTCCCGACACTCATGTTCTTAAAGATAAAGAGACTTTTTTCGTAATGTGATTATTTCGGTCGCAATTGATTTGTCATGTCTATTTCAATTTACGAAAATCTCTAGAAACTTAGCTTCTATAAATAAATATTGCTTAGTGAAAAACGTTCCCAGTTTGCTGTATGAGGCTTGTATGGAAGCTCTTCAGAAGACTGAACAGTATTATTATTTCTTGATATATTTCTTCATTCTATTACAACGTTGGAGGAATTCAATTTTGAGTAAATTAGTTTGAGAGTGTAATTATTATGAATGGATGGCAGATTAAGGAGTGGCTTGCGAATTGGAAGATAAAATCCAGAGAGAGAGAGTGAGTGAGAGAGAGAGAGAGAGAGAGAGAGAGAGAGAGAGAGAGAGAGAGAGAGAGAGAGAGAGAGAGAGAGAGAGAGAGAGAGAGAGATGAGGTGCAGTGAAAAGCCATTAGGTATGCGAGCTACGAACTACCTCATCCAATATCTTAAGCCAAATCCTGTAGCTTAAGCCCCTTCCGAATCAATCCAATATTTTTATGAGGGAATCGGGTGAATCTAGTGGGGGCGGGGGAGGGAGTATAAAGTTTTTAGAGTGATTGCTATCGGTAATTTAATGGTCTATCGGAGCCGAAGGAAGGACTTTTAAGGAAACAGCTGATGGCAGATCCTTCATTTTCCCAAGAACTCACTCAGCCAAAAAGCTACTGGAAATGAAGGGTGTAGTCTTCCGGCAATAATACTTATTTGCAACGAGGTTCACCACTTTAGCGGCATCTTCAAGTGTATTTTTTAGAATCGATATAATAGATAAAAACGCAAGAGATTGGGTTAATACGTGGAAACGTTAGCCATCTCAGTCTTTCTGTAAACTGAATAGTCCTTATACCTATCTTGAGTAATCAGTAATCAGACAGACCATAACCCATGCAACGTTAGTGGCGTCCTCAAATCTATTTGTTAGTATTAAAATAATAGATATAAAGCAAGAGATTGGTTATGGTATGTCTAACCACTGAACAGTCATTAGTATAATGGCTATTCAATCGAATTGAACCAATTTCATGCCTTTTTTTTATTTTTAGTTCTAACACGCATCCCTGAGGATACCATTAATATGTTGAAACCTTTAGCAAAAAAGTATTAACCCTCATCTCCTACGGTTGGGTCGGATTCGATCGGGGCGCTGGTTCCCTCTAGTTTAAAAATCGCCTGGCTTCCCCGACTACTCCATGGTCCTATCTTATACGTACCTTGGTCCTAGGTACCCTCCTCTGCAGTTGTGCCTGGGAGGCTGACAAGTCCACTTCGCTCAGGTAAGGGTCCTCTCCTCATTATTAACCATTCGGTCAGATCCGACCCACCGTAGGAAATAAGTTAGGGGTCGAATCCGACCCACCGTAGGTTCTATGCTTTAGTTTTTTTCGAGATTATTTCTACATTCCCATAAGAATGCACGATTTTTTTTTAGAATGGCATTCAATAAAATTTTCACAACCCCGGAAGAAATTTTGAAGGAGTTTCGACGCCAAGAGAATGAAGACATATTGGAAGAAAACGAGGATAGTACATTCGAGCAGGAAGATGAGATATTACACAACCTTGATGATGTATTTGATGCTGATGAGAGTGATGATGAGTGTGGATTGAAAAATGACCAGGTTTTTGACGATGATGAGAGAAATTTCAATTTCGGCAGGGATGGGGAAACCCTCTGAACCGATAAGCCGATGCGATCAAAATTTTCCAGATTTCTTGCAATCAATGTGGTCAGAGGAAATCATGGCCAAGAGGAGAAGCAAGAGGCATCACGGATATTTTGAAACTGTTTTTACTTTTCATTGTATGCTGTTGTAAAACACACAAACGAAGAAATCAAACTGACGCAGCATTCATTTACCGGCGATGTTTCGTATATTTCATTACAATTAATGAAGAATTTAAAGCCTTTCTTGGCCTCCTTTATTTGAGTGACGCATTGAAAAATTCCTGCCTGAATACCAAGGAAATGTTTTCCCAAATTTATGGTCCACCAATGTTTCGATGTACTATGTCCCGAGCACGATTTGTATTTATCCTCGAGAAATGCAGGTTTGACAACAATACAAGAGGTTTTCTTGAATTAAATTCTTACTTTTGTTTCTTTATTTTGTATTTCTTTTTATTATTATAATTTAAGTATATAGCTTTAAGAGACTGTCAAAATTTAGTCAAAAGACAATGAAGGCTGATATAAGTATCAATGTTAATTTTTTTAAACATTAAAGTAAATAAAAATATGTTTTTTTTTTTTTAGTTTTTAATCAATATTTATCCTTTTCCTGCAAAATTAATGATTTCTTTAATGATTATGCCCTTCAGGAGCCAGCATGGTCGGATCCGACCCACCGTAAGAAATGTGGGAGGAAGAACCACCGTAGGAGACGATGGTTAAGCAGGCAGACTACACCTATCTTATCCTCAATGGATTTTTTGATAAGTATAATATCACCATCTCTGTCTATACTCTTGCAATTTTGACATGAATAATAGACTTTTTTGGAATATTGGCAAATTGAATATTTATTTTATATTCAGCTCCAAATTTAATTTAAATAAATAAATTTATCTTATAAATAGTTTTCAGTTAGTTCAAAAGTTCAGAACTTAATATATTGTATCTGGTAGACGGGATTTTGTAATCAGTCACCAGTGGATTTGTCAAATCAAAAAGAAATAGAATGGAATGTGAAATATATTTAACACTTGACTGTATCATTCTTAAAGTCGCTGTATTGTTTCCGAAATATTTTGTAAATATTTTAGGCCTGAAGAAAAAATATACTTTGAAAAGTTGGGAAAACTGTCTTTTTGATTTTGTAGAATCCATTCTTTTATGGGAGTGGGATGTCAGGAAGGTGAGAGTGAGTGTGATCAAAAAGTAGGCGCAAACAGCCTAGCTGTACATCGTCGACGAGTGGGGGAAAAATTAGGAAGATTCATGAAAAAAGAACATAATTACCAAACGATTTTTTTTTTAAGGACGGCCCAAGACGAACCCAAGTATGATCAGCACAATCATTTGGCCAGTTGTAGTTATACAAATACAAGAAAAGAAAACTTGCCCAAGATTAAAAAGAGAGAGAAATGTATGTAGCGTTTAGTTGCCCGGATTCGACAAAATAGGTTAACCTCTACATGAGGGCAATTTAAAATTACGCCCCAGACAAGATCGTGATCCCTAGAAAACTATGGGGTTTTCAAGAACTTTATGGATTATAGGAAGGCGGAACTCCATTCTCTTACTCATAAAGAAGAGCTGCAGAGTACTAAGCTCAAATAAACAAAACTGGAGAATGTCATTCCCGCCCCCTCCCATCAGCTCCTATATATCCTGGATTAGCGAAAATTGCAATAACGCTTTGCGATCGAACTGAAAAAGAAAAGGAAAGCTAGGAATAAACAATAGAATGCAAAGTTGATATCACGAGTGTATTTGAACTTGGGAAAAGTCCTTATAGTACCAGCGTGAGGCACTTTTCCAATATTCAGATATGAGCAGAATAGAAGTGTTCTTTGGTCCACAATTCTAATATCGAATAGGGGGCTCAGGTTAGCCATATGAGTTAAATCACTGACCTTAATCTCACATGGTAAACCTAGAGTGGCAAGTTCGATTCTCGCCTGGGCAAAGGAAATTATTTAGTGACGGAATTCATTAAATAACATCCTAAGTCCCACCCTGGCTAGAAAAGGGTGGTAACCTGTAGATAACCCGTCCTGATTAGCCTCAGTTGCAAAAAGTGGACGTCAATAAATAATAATAATAATATTGAATAAACCGACTGATTTCCCTGGAATAAGCTGGATTTTAGTGGAACTGATTTTCAGGCACATCTGGAAGCTCGCTGATTACTCTTACTCGAGTCAGACGATTTTCAAACGTTTACGACTAAAAAGAATTTTCTTGGAGTACGTACTCGAAAACGTTACTAGAGAGATATTAACGGGCCAGATATTTGAATTCTGAAGTATTCGGAGTCCTACCTTTTCCGGGCAGGTAGAGTGGACGTCAAAGGGAGAATTGGTTTATCTCCTCTCAAATCTCAAAGGAATTCCTCAAACGGTAGAAACCAACTTGCTTTACAAACGCTCCATTTATTTCTTGTGATGCCTTTTGGTTCGAAGGGCCTTTTTTTTTTTTATTTTTCCCTCAGTCACAAGGTTATAGAGTTAAAAAAACTTTGTAGAAATAGCGATCCACAGATGAGTTTCTAATTTCAAAGCAATATCAACGTTCCCAAATTGGAGGCTTTTTCTTTTTGTATTTATTAATTACCACCACATAACAATGTCACTACAAAGAGATACATTTTTTAGAATATATCAGCATTTTATTTATATAGACGTTATTAAATAAAATATGTCTGGAAACTGGGGCCTTTGAGGAAAATTGATGTTTGAATATAGTTGAATGAAACAAAGCACAACTCATCAGTAAAAAGCAAATGATTTACAACTCATGAAAGAATTCCATGAAAGTACTAACCATAATAAATATCTCACACTTACCATACACTCAACACAACAAAGTAACTCATTCATACTAAATATTGAGCATAGTAAATAACTCCTTCTGGTTTGCTCTAATCATCATGTATTGGTTATTAGTGGCCTGGATTATAATTAAAATGTAATCCATAAGTGTTAACCGTATATGACCTAACCATAATTATTAAGCCACTAACGCCAAACACTGATTAATGCACATATGAAAACTGAAAAATTGTTGGACACCAGACATTATGCGCTTTCAATTATATAATAAAGTCAATCACGCATGGACTGCGTATTGGGGATTTTCCGCGTGAAGTTTAACAATAGATAAATCTACATACCAGTAACACAACTCCACCGTGAATATGCAGTGAATACAAATGATAATAAGAAACCTCCCGACGAAAAGCATCTGAAACGCAAACAAACAAAACAGTTCTATCAACTCCTTACCGGAATGAAAAACAATTACTGTAATATATCTGAATATAACGTATTAATTTGATTGGAAACTATTTACTATAACTAGTACTGCAATTTATAATGAATCAGAATAATTTTTATCTCAATCAATCAAATTTAACTAGTCCAAAAACTAGGAGGGGAGGGGGTCACCAGAAGTTATTTGCGTGTATCTCGTATAATAAATGTCTCTTGAAAACAATATTTGGTATTTAAGCTTCCTTTAACCGAGTATCGTTTATGTAACATAAGTAGAAGTCGGGGGGGGGGAGGGGGTTTGCTGAAGGGTGAAATCTGAAAGATGCAAATATTTCGGTTAATATTCATAATAGAGAATAAATGTATATGACTAAGATTCTGTATCTATATTCTGTCCGTATGATTCTATATCATATTCTCTACTGTCAATATGACATGAGTAGGAGTGGGGTTTACTAAACGGCGAACATAATAAAAAATGTCAAATTTCTTGGTTCATCAAAATAGAGCAAAAACGTGCATAACAACATTTATCAAGTATTACATTTGTAATAAGATTGGAAAAACCTGTACAATTTTTCGATCAGACGTACCGTAACGGAGATATTTCAAAATTTGGAAATTCCCCCCCCCCTCTAAACCCACTGGTCCGATTTCAGCCATTAACGAACTTGATCTTTCTCTTTACATAAAACGTTTAAATACCAAAATATGGTAACGAATTAACAAATATTCTGACTGCTAGATCGTTAACAGACATATAATATATATATATATATATATATATATATATATATATATATATATATATATATATATAAATTTGAACGGACCTCATTTTCTTAAGGGAAATCTGCTAAACAAAAAAGGGTAACATACTTAAAAACTTTTTTCTTAAAATGTTTCAGGTTTCTCCCCATCTTCGGTCTATCAATTTGGAGTTCTCACTTCCGAGGAAACTGAAATTTTCACACAGAAACTAGCGTCGATGTATCACTCAAAAAAGATATGGTTCAGGTAAAGTAGCCTAGATGTTTCTCTCTACTAAGGTTGGCACAAGTGAGTATCTTCGGTATACCGCTCTTCTGAGCTCGGCTCAGGAGGAGTGTACTATATGATTGACTCTACTGAGATCGGCTGAGAGAGAGAGAGTAGTCTTGATGTTTCACTCTACTGAGATCGGCTGAGAGAGAGAGTAATCTTGATGTTTCACTCTACTGAGATTGGCATAAGTAGAAGACCCTTCGGTATACCGCTCTTCTGAGCTCGGCTCAGGAGGAGTGTACTATATGATTGACTCTACTGAGATCGGCTGAGAGAGAGAGAGTAGTCTTGATGTTTCACTCTACTGAGATCGGCTGAGAGAGAGAGTAATCTTGATGTTTCACTCTACTGAGATTGGCATAAGTAGAGACCCTTCGGTATACCGCTCTTCTGAGCTCGGCTCAGGTGGAGTGTACTATATGATTGACTCTACTGAGATCGGCTGAGAGAGAGAGAGTAGTCTTGGTGTTTCACTCTACTGAGATTGGCATAAGTAGGAGACCCATTGGTATACCGCTCTTCTGAGCTCGGCTGAGGTGGAGTGTACTATATGATTGACTCTACTGAGATCGGCTGAGAAAGAGAGTGTAGTCTTGACGTTTCACTCTACTGAGATTGGCACAAGTAGAGACCCTTTGGTATACCGCTCTTCTGAGCTCGGCTGAGGTGGAGTGTACTATATGATTGACTCTACTGAGATCGGCTGAGAGAGAGAGTAGTCTTGATGTTTTACTCTACTGAGATTGGCACAAGTAGAGACCCTTTGGTCTCGGGAGCGGTATACCGCTCTTCTGAGCTTTGCTCAGGTGCAGTGACCTAGATGATTCACTCTACTGAGATCGGCTCCGAAAGAGTAACCTGGAATTTTTCAATCTACTGAGATCGGCTCCGAGAGAGTAACCTGGAATTTTTCAATCTACTGAGATCGGCTCCGAGAGAGTAACCTGGAATTTTTCAATCTACTAAGATAGTTTCAGGTAGAGTAGCCTAGACGTTTCGCTCTACTGAGATTGTCTCATGTAGAGTAGCCTAGATGTTCCACTCTATTGAGATTGTCACAAGTATAGGTATCGCTCTTCTACGCTCCGCTTATGTACAAACACCTAGCTGTTTCACTCTACCGAGGTTGGCTCAAAGAGAGTAGCCTGGAATTTTTCACTCATCTGATATTGTCTCAGAGTGAGTAGCCTGGATGATTCACTGAGCTCAGGTGACCTGTGAGAGAGTAACCTGTATCATTTTCTAATATTTTATTTCTCAGTTACATTAGCCTAGATATTTCACTCTACTGAGATCATCACTGGTTGAGTAACCTGTATGCTTCTGTTCTCTTCCAAGATTGTTTCAGGTAGAGAAGCCCTGAGACTTTATTCCGCTCAGGTATCCACTGAGAGTGCTACCTAGATGATTCACTCTACTGTGATTATCTCAGAATATAGTCTGGATGCAGTACTCTCCTATGTTCGTCTCAGGTGGAATAGCTTAAATGCATTGCTTTACAGGGTTTGGACCAGGTATAGCAGCATAGATTCACACTACTGAGATTGACTCAGAGAAAGTAGCCTGAATGATTCTCTTCCCGGCAAAGATAGTCTCTGCTGGAGTAGCCTAGATGATTCACACTATTGAGTTTTTCTAAGAGAGATAGCCTGGATGATTCACACTACTGAGTTTTTCTAAGATAGTGTAGCCTGGATGATTCACACTACTGAGATTGACTCAGATAAAATAGCCTGAATGATTCTCTTCTCGGCAAAGATAGTCTCTGCTGGAGTAGCCTAGATGATTCACACTATTGAGTTTTTCTAAGAGAGATAGCCTAGATGATTCACACTAGTGAGTTTTTGTAAGAGAGAGAAGCTTGGATGATTTAGACTACTGAGTTTGAATCAAATAGAGTAGCATAGATGACTCACACTACTGAGTTTGTCAAAGAGAGAGTAGCCTACATGATTATCTTCTCGGCAATGATAGTCTCGGCTGGAGTAGTCTACATGAGTCACACTTTTGAGATTGTCCCAGAGAGAGTAGCATAGATGATTCACACTACTGAGTTCGAGTCAGGTAGAGTAGCATAGATGATTCACACTACTGAGTTCGAATCAGGTAGAGTAGCATAGATGAATCACACTACTGAGTTCGAATCAGGTAGAGTAGCATAGATGAATCACACTACTGAGTTCGAATCAGGTAGAGTAGCATAGATGAATCACACTACTGAGTTCGAATCAGATAGAGTAGCATAGATGATTCACACTACTGAGTTCGAGTCAGGTAGAGTAGCATAGATGAATCACTCTACTGAGTTCGAGTCAGGTAGAGTAGCATAGATGATTCACACTACTTAGATTGACTCAGAGAGAGAGTAGCCTGGATCATTCATACTACTGAGATTAACTCAGAAAGAAGTATGGAAGCCGACCTCAACTAAGGCTCAGGTAGAGCTTCCCAAATGATTCCCTGAATGAATGAATTCATTTTACATAGAAATACTAATCTGAATTTTTAATTGTTATCGTTTTACAACGAATATTCATGACTTTCTGACCTTTGACCTTTATTTGTCTCAGTTTTGTGTGGTAAAACTTAAAAGCCATTCCTTGTAATGAATTCAAAAAAGAAAAGAGAAATATGTAAAAACCAAATTTTTAACATTTTTACCAACGTTCTGGCATTAAAAAAATACAGCCCGAGGGTTTATAAGTTCCGAGAAAATAATCTTTATCGACTTTATTGGCGGTGAAGTCTTTTCTCTCAGCTGAGGGTTTTATTAAAAAAATTCCCCCTTTCCTCGAGTAGATGCAAGGTTTTGGGGAGGCGAAGGTAATCTTCACTGGCAGTAGAGTTTTTCAGACAAATTCTTGAAATTCCTTACAGTTTATTTACTGAAATAAAATTGACTTTGCTCTACATTATTACATGATGGAGAGATTTAATTAAAGAAACGTCTTTATTTTAGTAGTTTTATCATTTTAAGGGACCACTATTGATGTCATTTTCAAATTTGATATGCTATTGACGATCAATGAATAATATTGAAATTTCAGTCAATGAAATCAGTAAAATACAAAATCAAAAAAAATTATTTCATAAAAATGGTACGTTTATACTCATCAAAGGGTTTATGATCGCAAAATTATAGATAAATAATATACTAGACAATTAACTTATTTTAAGGTGGATGTTAATATATTGTAATACACTCATGTTCCCCGTAGTATAAATACATATATATATATATATATATATATATATATATATATATATATATATATATATATATAAAATTGTAACCTCTGTCTGTACATTGATTTTTTTCGCGAAATTTCACGATAACTTTTCGTTTCACATGTCATAGACACCATAACTGAATTTTGTTTCTTTCGTGTATGTTTGTTTGTTTGTTTGTTTGTTACCTTTTCACGCATAAACGGCTTAACCGAATTTTTTGAAACTTGGTATGTATATTACTACTAACCCAACTTAGACTTTAGGCTATATTAAAATTCTCTGGGATGAACAGGAGTGGGGGTTATAAGGGAGGCTTGAAATTAAAAACAGCGATATTTCGTTTCCTATTGGGTTTTCGACAAATATGAATATAAGAAAAGTTGTTTATTTTGTAATTTAGAGTAACTTTTGTTATGTACATTTTTTTCGTATACCGATTTATAAACGAGATATACGCTAAAACCTATAGCGGAAGTGACCAATTTAATTTGACACAAAAGACTCAACCAAACTAAATAAAACTCGATATGTGTATTAGCACTAATGCCATCATTATAATAAGCCGTACCAACATTTCTAGGGACGGGCAGGAGTGGGGGTTATAAGGGAGGCCTGAAATTAAAAATGATGATATTTCGTTTCCTATTGGTTTTCAGCAAAAATGCTCATATCAAAAGTTGTTTATTTTGTTTTTTAAATTAACTTTTGTCATATACACTTTCGTCGTATACCGAAGTATAAATGCGTTATACGCTAAAAATGATAGCGGGAGTCAACAATTTTATTTGGCACACAAGAGACTTAACAGAAATGAATAAAACTCGGTATTTGTATTAGCACTAACGCCTTCATTATCACAAGCCATACAAACATTTCTAGGAGAGGGCAGGAGTGGGGGTTGTATGGGAGGCCTGTATATAAAAATAGCGGTATTTCGTTTTCTTTTGTTTTTTCTGCAAATATGCACATGACAAAAGTTGTTTAGTTTGTTATTTAAAGGAACTTTTGTTATATTCACTTTTGTTGTATAACAGATTATAAACGAGATATACACTAAAAGCTAAAGCGGGAGTCAACTATTTTCTTTGATACCAACGGTTGAACCGATTCCAACAAAACTCGGAATATATAAATTAGCATTAATTCTTACATGGTTATTATTAAAAATTAAAATGTTTAGGTTAGAACGGGAGTGGGGATTATAAGGGAGGCCTGAAATAAAAATTCGGGATATTTCATTTTTTATACCAAACCAACCACGGGTACTAGCCCTGAACACTGAAACGGGTAAATGTCGAAATATTGTGCAAAGTAAAGCCTTGCCAAAAAAATTCCAGCACCATTCAGCCTCAAATGAATTCCCGGGCGAAGCCGGGTATCTGAGCTAGTATATATATATCTATATCTATATATATATATATATATATATATATATATATATATATATATATATAAAATTGTAACATCTGTCTGTACATTGATTTTTTTCGCAAAATTTCACGACAAGTTTTCGTTTCACATGTCATAGACACCATAACTGCATTTTTTTTCTTTCGTGTATGTTTGTTTGTTTGTTTGTTTGTTACCTTTTCACGCATAAACGGCTGGACCGAATTTTATGAAACTTGGTATGTATATTACTATTAACCCAACTTAGACTTTAGGCTATATTAATATCCTCTGAAAGGACCAGGAGTGGGGGTTATAAAGGAAGCCTGAAATTAGAAATAGCGATATTTCGATTCCTATTAGTTTTTCGGCAAATATAAACATAACAAAAGTTGTTTATTTTGTTATTTAGAGTAACTTTTGTTATATACACTTTTTTTGTATACCGAATTATAAACGAGATATACGCAAAAACCTATAACGAATGTGAACAATTTTATTTGAGACGAAAGACCCAACCGAAATGAATAAAACTCGGTATGTGAATTAGCACTAACGCTTTCATTATAATAAGCCATACTAACATTTCTAGGGACGGGCAGGAGTGGGGGTTGTAAGGGAGGCTTGAATTTAAAATAGCGGTATTTTGTTTTCTATTCGTTTTTCGGCAAATATGAACCTTACAAAAGTTGTTTATTTTGTTATTTAGAGTAACTTTTGTGATATTCATTTTTGACTTTTAACGAAGTATAAACGAGATATATACTATAAACTAAGTCAACTATTTTATTGGGCGCTAACGATTGAACCGAACTTAACAAAACTCGGTATGTCAATTAGCATTAATTCTCCCATGATTATAAGCTATATTAAAATTTTTAGGTTCGAACGAGAGTGGGAGTTATAAGGGAGGCCTGAAGTAAAAATTCACGATATTTCATTTTCTATTTGTTTTTCGGCAAAGGTGCACATAACAAAAGTTGTTTACTTTGTTATTTAGAGCAACTTTTGTTTCATTCACTTATGTCGTAAAATGAAGTAAATACGGGATATAAGCTAAATCTATAGCGGGAGTCGACGATTTCATTAGTACTTATTTAAATAAGTTTATAACACTTAAGTGTTTTTAATATAGGCATATTATGACAAATGATGTTATGTTTTTGCCTTATCTATTTCGATTATTTAGTACTAAGTATGATTCGGATTAGTGAGATTATAAATCCCCCCCCCCCTTCGCCTCATTTATTTAGTTTCCCTAGAAAATAACTTTATTATGTATTTCCAATAGAAATTTAAACTATAAGAGCCTTAAATGATTTCCCGAGCGAAGCCGGGTACCTTAGCTAGTATATATATATATATATATATATATATATATATATATATATATATATATATATATATAGAGAGAGAGAGATTCATTTAAATATTTAATAAATATCGAGTTTGGTAACGATTAAACAATAATTGCGACCGCTAGAGTGGTAACAGAAAATATATATATATATATATATATATATATATATATATATATATATATATATATACACACTTTTGAACCGACCTCATTTTCGTCATCTCCTAGGTAGGATAGTTGGATATTTGAAGAATTATTTCGAATAGCGATCTCAATAGCTGATTTCCCTTAGAGGAAATCTGCTAAAACCCGAGAGAATTAAATATTAGACTAAGGCAGGGCAGTTATACTAACATTTAGCTCAATGGGATAGTGGCTAAACCATAAATCTATTGGCACCCCTAGAAGTCTAAGTTATAGTTCATTAATTAGAAATGACAAGACTCGTTTGGTAATTATGAATGAAGTCCTTCCCATTAGTTCACGTCTTCTGAACAATGCTAAGGGCAGAAAGCGTATTTTAGAAGTATATGCCTCCTTTAATTATTAAAATATAATATTAAGACGAGATAAAATTGTTTAAATTAAAAGGTTTTTTATTGTTCATGGAAATTGAGGAGAAAAAGTTAGAATGCTTTTAAAAAATCACCTTCCTAGTTTCAAACTGCAAAAAATTCCATCATGAATATTCCACAGTTCCTAGGAACAACTCAGATGCAAACTCCAGCAATACTGGTGGGAAATGTTAATGAATTTTAAATAGGGTTAACCTACAGAGTTGCCAACCTTCGAACCCATAATTAGGTTGTATTATTGTGATTGGTTATGTGGCACATTACTTTTCTTTTGACCTTTTAACATTAATATCTTCCGTGATAAGAGATTTTAGAAGAGTGAAGAATGTTTAATTAAATTAAAATTATTCAATGTAATGCAATGAGGTCACGGAGAGTTTAAGAAATTATTCAAAAGACGAAAACCCAGCTGGTGATTTTATTTTATAGAATAAAGTCCGCCATGCAGGGGATGCAGTTGCCTAAGCCGATGTCCCACATGCTTCAAATATTTGCATGTACCTCAAAAAGTAAATGTTCATTGCGAACAATGTTTGGTATTTACGATTCAAGTAAAATGATTCATAATATAAAAGTCTATTATTAACATGACATGAGTCCGAGTGGAGGTTTACCGAAGGCCGAAAAAATGTACATAACTACAATAATATAGAATATTACATTTGCAATAAGGTTGGCCCTACACAGTATTTAGATCCGACGCATAATAACGGAGATATTAAATTTTTCACTGTTGCTCCGTCTGACCTCCCCCACCCTATCACTTGTCGAATTTTAGCCATTAAGAGGAATCTGCTAAAATGGGAAAAGTTTTTTAAATATTCTTAACTGGTGTCATAACAGGTGTAATTGAGAATGCTTTTAAAATAAGAGTAATAATTTAATAGTTTTATATAATTCCTTTACCCTTCTTTTTTTATATGTTGTAATTCGTTTCAGTCATCAGGAATGTAGCAAGTGTGTTCTGAGTGTTAATTGTTTTTCCTTTTAACCTTTTAATTTAAATACAATCCGTTTAAGAGATTTTGTAAGGTGAAAGAATGTTATATATGTAAAATATTCAAGGTACTGTAATATATTATAAATAATGTTTCTTATGTAAACAAATTTGGCATTCAGCAAATTTTAGCAGATTTCCCTTAAGGGAAATCAGCTATTGAGGTTGAACTCATGACGGAATTTTCGACATTTTTCTTCAAATGTCCATCGATCCTACCCAGGAGATGACGAAAATGATGTCCGTTCAAAACTGTGTATATATATATATATATATATATATATATATATATATATATATATATATATATATATATATATATTTGTCTGTTACCGCTCTAGCGGTCGCAATTTTTGTTTGATCGTTACCAAACTCGATATTTAGTCGTTTTATGTAAAAAGAAAGATTAGGTTCATTAACGGCTGAAAAAGGACCAGTGGGAGGGGGGGGGGTGAGAGGGAAGGATTTTTGAAATATCTCCGTTACTATACGTCGGATCGAAAAATTGTACAAAATCAATCTTATTGCAAATAAAATGTACTATAACTATTGTTATATACATTTATTCTCTATCTTGAATATTAACCGAGATATTTGCATTTGTATTCTGCGTGTGGTCACCAGTAGGCTATGTTCGGACTTTCCGCCGAGAGCTCTGGCGGCCGTTTCGATAACTATTCGACCCTCGTGAATAGGTTTAGAGGTTAGGTTAACTGTTTTTTGGGGCTAGAAACTACTGGGTTATTATGCCCTAAATAAGGTTTTAGGTTTAGAGGTTTCTTACTACTACAGTTCTTATTAGGCAGATTTATCTATTGTAAAACTTCACGTGGGAAATCTGCTTAGTTTACGCAGCGCCTGCGTGACGGACTTTATTTACAATTCAAGTGTAGGATTATGAAAACTCTTTGTGAAAAAATATTCTTAAACCCTCCAATTTTATTTTTATTTTATTTTTAAATTATGCTTTAATAGTTTAAAAAATGTAAAGTGTAAAATCAATCCTTTTTAAAATTCACCCCCAACCCGTGATATACTCTCAATTTATGGCTGATTTTTTTTGTTTAAAATGCATAGAAATAGTATTCCGCCCCTAGGCCAAAGACCTTTAGAAGGAATTAATTTAAAAATTCTAGTGATAATAAAACGCCAGTGGTGATAAGCTTAAGTTGATTAATATGATTTAGGAGAGAGTTTTTAGCGGAGCCATCAGAATATTTCATCTGCTTATCAGCTGGACTTTTCCTGTCACTTTATCTACAATTTTCTAATCTTTCTATGTATTTCATTACTTTTCTCTTATGTTTCTTTATCCAGGTTCTTTAATTATTTCTCCATATTGATAGCGCGTTTTCTTTTTCCGTTTAATTTAAGCCATTGTTATTAAAAGTCGGAAATATCTTGAAAAATGTTTGAATAATGTGAATAGATATTTCTGTCAATCAGGCTGATTGATTTTAATGGTGATAAGAATTCATGAGCTAGTGTAAACAAAAAAACTGTTCCTCTTTTTTTAACGCATAAGAATCATTAGAGTTTTAGGATTTGGAAATTTCGCTAAGGAATCATGTATAACTAAATAAATCTGTAATATAGAATAATATCCGGTGAAATGTTATTCATTGAAAAAACAAATCAAAATTCAGGAAAAAGGATCAAATTTCTCACCAATGATCGCGCCTAGTAGACGAAGGATGTATCATATTGTTGCAAAAATTAAATACATGAATAATCCTTCAGAGAGAGAGTCGCGTATTTGGGAAGTGTGAGGTAGATCAAAGAAGCCGACAGAGGGTCTAGCCCCTACTAGACCCGTCCTGTCCAATCGTCGAAGGGCCCAGTTAATTCCCCTTTGATGTATGCCGACGACCTATATAAAGAACCGGCCCACCGCGAGCGAGTCAGTATCCTTCTCAAGTGCCCATCTGTGCGTTCGGTGCTACAGTGTGACTTAGTGCATGCGGTAAAGTGTTTTTATAAGAAGAACAGTCTTGTGCCGTGACTGTAAGTAACAGTTTAGTGTCGTGTTTAAGACTGTGTAGTAACGCGATGTAAAGGACACTGCAGTGCCACGAAGTAAAGGACAGTGCAGTGCCGTCTTTCTGTGAATTTCAGTGACCGTGAGTGAATTATTGGACTGTGACTCATTGAAGAACAGTGATGCTATCAGTGTATACTGTGAATAGTAATTAAGAATAATTACCAAGTGTATTGTCCTTTGTGAAATAAATTGTGCAGTGATAAAAACTGTGAGACTTGCGAGTATTTAATTTTGCAATCCAAAAGAACTCTTATTAAAAATGATTATTACTGGTTTTGGTAATAAAAACGTAACAATTTTTATACAACTTCTCTAACAGGCAATATTATGAAATATTTACATGTGTTTTTAATTTTCACCGTACGTTAATGCAAATTAAATTATTAGCCACCAAATTATATTCATGGAATAAAAAGGTACTCTTCGAAATGGTATGCGATCTGTTTAAATTCGTGGGGAAAATTGTGGAAAATTCAATTTGGGTGATATCGCACAGGAACCATTTTACTATTCAGGAGTACAATTTGATCCGTAAAGGGGGAGTAAGAGGATAGAATTAAACTTAGAGGATTTCAATTTTCATTCCCAGTGGTAGTCATTGTGCTCACTAATCCAACCAACCTCTTTGGATTTGGTTTTATAATTTATCAAGGATATAGTTTACAGTAGACAGGTAGAAGGACTTCATCTAGCGTCGGTAGTTCCGCGGTTACCACTCTTTGAAGTTCACTCAGCATTCTGGGAAGAAATTGAGTAGCTGATCCTTTAATGAAGTAGGCAAAGTTTGGTTTCCAACGCCTGCACAAAGTCTTTAGGGAGTGTCAAATAAACCACTATTAAGTCTATGAGGCATGAGCCTTGCCTCTTTGAAAGCTGATAATCTAAGGATTTTCTAAAAATATTTTCTTCAGATATGGACTTCTTCATAAAAGTAATGTTGAGTTTATTTATTTATTACAATATACCGCATCTAGTATTGCAATTAGCGGTAGACAGATCAATAGTTCTCGGAACAAACTAGTTCTGTTAAAAAATGCAAAAAGCCATTTGATGTCTTCTTCATTGTCTCCAAGGAGTTCTCTTAAGTTCCTTTTATGGTTCAAAGCTGTTCTTGGACGATAGTGTTTCTTACGATAAAGGACCTCACGTGAGACAGTCCGTTAAACATTGCATCAATCGCAGGTTGGTGGGAATAGGCGTTGCAATAAATAACTGTTTGTTAATTTTGTATGTCCAATTCGGAGGCGGGTCCAACAACAAGGCAAGAACAACCTCCTCTTTTCGAATTTTTCTACTAGCCGTATTCCATCGCTCAGTTATTTCTTGTCGCAGCTTTTTGTCATGTTTTTTTCGACCAGTCTGACTTCCACCTTTGAAATATGAGTTATCTTCTCGAGCACTACGAGCTTCCAGTTGAATTCAAGTGGCTTCACTGTGATTTCGTTTTGAAGGAAATTTATTACTTAAAACAAATATTTAATACTATTTCTAAAGAATTAATTTGATAGAGCTAATATTTAATATCTTTTGAACATAATTTATTTAATAGACCAAATATTTAATAGGATTTGCAAGAAATATATTTCATAGAGCTAATATTTGCATACATTTTGCAGGAAATTTAATTTATAGCGCTACACTTTCTAAATAATACAAGATAATACTCTATAAATAATTCGAACATGCATTCGTGTTGGCTTTCTGAGGACTTAAAGTTAAGGCTAATCTCCTCACATCTTGCCCGACATATGATTTTCTTCTCTCACAGAGAGCTTGTAACTGAGTAAATAGGACGGGATGAAGAATTTTTCCGAATACGACATGGGACTGAATAATCTTAGAATTTGCTATTACTGTATATAAGAGCTCTTTTTGCCTCATCTATAAATTATGTTGTATAACATTTTTTGATCCCACGTATTGGAACAAAGATATAGTATACCCGAAAGTTATGTTTATTTCATTAAATAAGAATGCCAGGAAGCCATGTGGCTCCCTCATCAGATTTGATATAGAATATTTAGCAGAGTTTGCTATAACCTTTATAATTAGTGACTTTTATGCCATACCAGAAAACCCTATATTATTTTGTTGTCTATTTTTTAGGTATTTATGAATGGAAGTATAAGTATATGAGTGAAATATGTAACATTTAAGTAGAACCTTAAACTACAACTGCTAACTTTGTTGGAATCACAGTTTTTCAAAAGAAAGAAGACACTGCAATAATGCTGGAGATGTTGAAGCCGGATTCACTGGCAATATTCAGAACGTTGCCTGTTTTCTAAGTTGAAAGAGGAATTCCAGTGGACGGTGGAGCTATTTGCGAGTGAAGATCAATACGGTGACCATGAGACTCCAGTGTGTTGGAAACTGGAGGCAATTTCCTGGAGAGAGAGAGAGACTGGAAGAGCGAGAGACCCACCTCTGAGAGAGAGCGAAAGAGAGAGACAGCACCAGCTTCTCCTCTGCATCTCTAATGGTCTTTCTTTGTCATCCATCTTAAAGCCCTCACACCTTTCATACGGGTGCTTCTCCTTTATCCAATAGTGCTCGGGCTGTTCTCTTATATCGACTCCCTTTCTAAGTAAGTAAGCAGAAATGCTTTGCTAGACCTTTTCAGGAGATGCTTTTCTCATACGGCTATAAGGTGTGTAAAAGATTAACATAAACAAAGTGAGGAATAAAGCAAATACAAAGAGAATATCCTACGACAGACAAAAATACAAGTTGTCTACAAATCGTAAGTGTGTGAAACTATTGACGGAACTGAACACCAGTAAATAGTATGGATTTCTTGTTTATCTTGTACTTCTTGTGATTCGTCTTATGTTTGTAAGAGAGGGCGAAAAACCACTAGAGAGTAAAAATACAAAAAATTGCTTAGGAGTTTGGGCACGAATAGATCATTCATTATCATTCTACAATAATTAATTCTCGAAAAGAGAAATAATATCTGGCACGTACAAATCCAATAAACATAGTCAACATCTGCTTTAGATCTCAAATATTATATATTTTTCATCAACCTTGGTATAAAGCACATAAAAAAAAGAACATTCTACAACGGATACAAGTTGTCTATAAATCGTATGTGTGTGAAACTTTTGACGGAACTAAACACCAGGAAATAGTATGAATTTATTGTATATCTTGTACTTCTTGTGATTCGTCTTACGTCTGTCAAAGAGGACGGAAAAACACCAGAGAGTAAAAATACTAAAATTCCTTGGAAGGAGTTTAGGCTCTATTAGGTCATTAATTATCCATTATACGAAGAATAATTCTCAACAGAGAAATAATATCTTGCACATAGAAATAATACCTTGCACGTAGAAATCCAATAAACTTCAGAAGTACTAAGAGATAGTGGACATCTCCTTAGCATCTCTAATTGTCTTTCTTTGTCATTCATCTTAAATCCCTCACACCTTTGTGCGGGTGCTTCTCCGTTATCCAATAGTGCTCGGCCTGTTCTCTAATATCGACTCCCTTTCTAAGTAACTAAGCACAAAATGCTTTGCTAGACCTTTTCAGGGGATGCTTTTCTCATACAGCTATAGTGTGAAAAGATTAACATAAACAAAGTGAGGAATAAAGAACATACAAAGAGAACATTCTAAAACGGACAAATATACTAGTTTTCTTCAAGTCGTATATTTGTGACTCTATTGACGGAACTACACACCAGGAAATATTATGGATTTTTTGAATTCCTTGTACTTCTTGTGATTCATCCAACGTTTGGCAAAGTGGGCGAAAACACCGGCGAGTGAAAATACAAATATTCCTTAGGAGTTGGGCTCTAATAGGTCATTCATAGTCATTCTACGATGATTAATTCTAGAACAGAGGGATAATATCTTGAACGTAAAAATCCAATAAACTTCAGAAGAATGTTTTTATTTATTTATTTTGGCATAAATACGTGGGCCATTCCAGGGGTCTGCCCATTTTATGTTATTATTGTTAGGTACACCACTCGACAATACAATTTCGAATAATAATAATATTATTACAATAGTTGACATAAAATTTCGTATACTCTTATAATATATTACAATACATAAGAAATCTGCCCCGAAAAAAACAAACAACAATTCAATATTAATAAACTGACAATAATATACTCTTAATAAAGTAATATATATTATTTAGCCTTTCAATATCGTTAATATTTAGCATATATTCCAATGAAAGTTCGTCACTGTATTTAAGTACGAGTAAATATGATTCTAAATATTGTTGTCAGTGATTTACAAGTGTAGGGCAATGTAGCATTACATGTAGTGTGACTATTATAAATATATTTGTTACACTACTTACATATTTCGTCACACATTACGATATGGGCTTTAACTGTATGGAATATTTCAATGTATTTGTTACTGTAAAACCCCGGAGTGTGGTAAATTCTAAGATTTACTGGTAAATCTTACGTTTTACCAGAAGCGTTGGTAAATGTCCGATTTTGTCTTTCAAATCGGACTTTAGCCAGTAAATCTTAGGATTTCCCAAGAGACTCGGTAAAAGCTAGAATTATCTCAATCAGGATGCGTCTTTCGGATTTTTACCAACAGATTTTGGTAAATCCTAACATTTCCCAGTGTCTGTTGGTAAAAGTTGGAATAAAGGTTATTTGAAATAACAATTTTAGAATATTTTTTATTATTATTTGTTATAGCATGGGAGAGAATTGTGGTGGTGGTTGAATGGGGGACTTGCACAAACATTTCTTATTTGAACATGTTTTAAGCAGTTGCATTTTTTCAAACCATGGCCATCAACCAATGACTATTGGTGACCTACGGCGCGAAGGCTTATCTTTTCGTCGGGCACTTCATCAGGAGACATAAAAAAGAGGTAGGGGGGAGTATCCCTGTCCCCACACCTGGTCACTGGGCATTTACCAATGATCCTTTGGAAATCCGCACATTTACCAAACAGCATTGGTAAAAGTACGAAATCTCACATTTATTTAATGTTTTTCGGGCATTTACCAAGCCAGACGGTAAATCCGAGGATTGACCAACTGCCAAACGGTAAAAGCTCGAATTTCATCTAAATTTCGGACTTTAACAGATGCTCTTGGTAAATCCTAGGATTTACCGGTAAGTCCTGACATTTATCACACTTCGGGGTTTTACAGTAACATATTCGTTATTACAGATTCTCATTTGGTCCATAACTTTTCTATACTGACGTTAAACTGAAGGTAATTGGCTGGTTCCGGATGAGAAAAGTTACAGAATAGTCTATAAAAGGGATTGTAGTTTGAGTTGAGAGCCCGGTCAGTATCCAAACTAACTACAAACTGAATTATTTTTGGATTTTACTAATATATTATTTTAATTAGAAAGTAGTGTTTAAGAGTTAGATAGATTGGTAAATTATTCCAGACCAAAATTTGAAGCTGCAAACATTTTAAGTTGAGTAACCCATTTAAATTCATCAAATAAACTTCAGAACTACTAAGGCATAATGCTAAAGAAAATAATAGGGATTTTTGGTGCATCTTGTGATTCATATTATGTTTGACAAACAGGACAAATATACCCCAGGGTACTAATAAACAGTCGGCATCTCCTTTGGATGTCAAATGTTCTTTTATTGCCATCAACATTTGCCTCCCCACATTTCATATGAAACTGTCTCCTTTGTCCTATATCGTTTGGGGTGTTCTATTATGCTCATTTCCCCTCTTTGAACATCAGCAGAAATGATGTGCTGGAGCTTTACTCATATGCGGGTAGTAGTAGATAATCATAAACAAAGTGAAGAATAAGGTCATTATCAAATGAGAATAGAGCAAAATACGGCGAACAAAAGTACAGGCAGTCTATAAATCACATATGTGAAACTATTCACATCATGACGGAAGTAACCGCCTGTAAACAATTGGAATTTCTTGTAATCTTGTACTTCTTGTGATTCATCCAACGTTTGACAAAGTGGAAGTAGTTCCTTAGAAGGAGTTAGGTCATTACTAGGTTATCCATAGTGAAACAACAGATTGATACCAGAACAGAGAAATTATCATGTACGAAAAAATAAAAAAAACATCTGAGCCTATAAAAGGACTCAGAGATAATTGATTTTTCCTATGTCTACTTAATTTCAAATTCTACTACATTTCAAAAAGGTCCTACTTTTTTTCTCTAATTTCATTGGTTCGTATACTTCAAATGACTTTAAGTACTAAGAGATTTGAAGGCCACTGATTTGATCAATAAGTTTATGCAAGTCAAAAGTAGATTGATGGTATTTATTTAATAATGTACATGTCGTTTCTGGAATATTAAGTTTTCGGTTTTTGAGAATATGTTTTGTGAGTATTGTAATGAAAAAGTTCAACGTTTCAAATAAAAAAAGCTGGTATTCGCACTTCACACAAGTACAGCACATTAAATTGGTTTATCTACTAGTTATCATAACTTTGTACGGATTTTAAGTTAAGGATTTTATTGAATGAGCTCATTCATTACTAAATGAATCCCCATTGAATACGTGGAACATCTAACGAACCCACGATTTTATGTTTATAAATGTTTCATTTCTGGTGAACCTCGGCCTTAAGAATACAACTTTTCTTGTAATACAACAGCCTTGATATTTCTGGCTTGTAGCTCTGTGGGGAGGTGCGAGTAAACATCGCACGACCAGGATAAAAGGACATGTTTTTTTCAAAGGGTTACAGGAAGCAAAAACCTTCATGCCTAATATTCGAGTAACAGGAAAATGTGTAAAACAACTGTACTAACAAGATTGGATTTCATCATTGGAATAACAATGTACTCATGCCAAAAAAAAACCGATCCTTTTTTTTCAGACTTCAACGAACGCGATGTTAGAAATACACGAACAGGTTAAATTTGGAATTCTGAACACACAAACAGAAATTATATTTTCTGGGGTGTTCAGAGTTAAATACACACTTGCACACTCTTTTTGTCGTGTTCTAGCAAAAATTGCTATTTATTAGAAAAGACTTACAAAGAACTGAACTTTCAGTCCGCAGCCAGAGTTTCCTCCAAAAATTGCATTTACATTTTATTTACAAGGAAAGCTTAAATGAACTTAGCTACAAGATTGGTTTACCTATTTAAAAATGCATTATGAACGATGTTTATTCATATAAGTAACTCAAATTAATACTAATCCCTCAATCTTACTCAAGAGATTTTCAGTTTATGCCCTGACAAAAAAGTGGGTATTTTGAAAATTAAAAATATCTCTGTTATTATGTGTCCGGTCGAGAATTGAATAGAATCAAACTTATTGCTAATATAATTTTCAATAAATGTTAGGAACATGTTTTCCCTATATTGAATAATAAACGAGATATTTCTATATTTAAGAGTTTTAGTAAACACTAAATATCAAATTCGCAAATCGAACATGAAATAACAGAGGAATTATTAGTACGGAATTCGACAATTAAACAAATGTCCGTTACTAGGAGTCGGATCGTAAAATATTACAGAATCAATCTTGTTAAACTATTGTCGTCCTACAATTTTTGTATTATGCGTTTTTTCGTAACTCTCTCATTAAGCGGGGGTTTTCTTCTGAATTCAGTAACCACCCTGTTACTCCTCCGTTCTTTACATTTAAATACAAAATATGTGGTAAGATGAAATCACAAGCGTTATCACTTGGAGAACTGCTTATTTTACACAACTCCAGCGTGATGGTACTTCCAGATTGACTCGTTCTTCTACCAACCACTTTCCTTGGCATAATTAATAATAATTAATTAATTAATTATGTTTACAAGGAGCGAGAATAATGAATTCGATCGTGCCGCATTCACCATCTCTGTGCCCTCAGGAGCCACTATTTACTAGTATTGGATACCTAAGAAGATCATAACAACAACACTTCTTCTGTTTGGTGTTTGTAAAGATCAAAGACTTTTATAGTCAGAGCTCTTGAAACTAAAAGGACAAAAACAATATAAAAGTTGCTGGGTTAAAAAATTAAAGAGTTGCAACAAAACAAAAAAAAAAGAAAGGGGAAAAAAGGAGGGAGAAAACAGAGTTTAAAACTATTTGAGCCTCGTTCCGTTCGACCCCCAAATAGATTTGCCGGGATTCGAGTGTTTGGGGCGGGGAAAAGTTTTGCCGGGAAACTCTCGCATTTAGAATAATAGGCCTTGCACAGATAGTCTCCCGGCTATCTCCCTTATCGAATCTCCCAGTTCTCAGTCAGTTTGGCCCTTTATTCCAACAGCTGGCAGCTCCAGTCCCGCCTCCACAAGTTGAAATTGATTCTAATATTATACAATTCGATCTGGCTTGTTTACATAATATTTGCGATTGATACCAAATAAATTAACATTTAGTGACGAGAAAATGCTAAATACGTATGACAAAGAAAGACAATTCGGTTATCACCTCAAGCAGATTTTGACCTTGTGGGAAGACAAACAGAACAATCATCTGTCATTCAATAGACTATTTCTTCCTCAGTAGGAACTCTCATAAATGCTCTTCACGCAGGAGCAGCGCAAACTAAGCAGATTTCTCACATGTTGGAATGACACACTACTGATCCCATTTTACCACTTATTCTACATTTGATGACCAAGGAAGTATGAATAACTCGCTTAATACTCGAGTTATGGATAAGATTGTTTCTATAACTGTTCAGTCGTCTTTGAATTGAATTTCCCGCGCTCTCTTAGTTCACAAACCCGCCGCATATCACCAAGGCGGTGGCCAATGGATAAAGATCGTAAAGGCGGTGGCCAGGAGAGGAAGCTGCCTCGAACGAAAAATAACACAGGGAGAAAGGCCCGCTTCATAAAAGTATATGTTTCCCGCAGGAAAACGCATTATCTACGCAAACTATTAAATGAGTACTCATATTATAGGACCGATCGATCATTATATTGTATGTATATTATTGGCTTGCCTCTAAAGTATTTTATAAAGTTAAATTTCCTTTGTTCTCTCAACCTCTGTTTCAATAAATGTTTATGTTTGGTTCAATTAGACATAAGTTTAGTTTCTAAATCAGCATTCGGTACTTGTGTATTATATCCACCACATTTTAGTTCCACTAGTTTCACGGTAGAATGCGCTACTGAAGTGCGACGCTAGCTCTCCCAGGCTAATGAGGTTATCTTTTGTCATAGTTGCGTTTGCTGTTTATTATGCTGTTTAGTGTTTCTTAGTCCTTTGAAAATGCCTCTTTGGGATTTGCCAACGACTGAAGAAGACGCTGTTAAATATTTATAGGAGAGGAATATTTTAGTTATCAGAAGAAAGTGTTCTAAATCACATTGTATGAAACTTTATAATGGAAAAAAAAAGTGTTTTTTGGAAGTGTAATGTAAGAATGTGTGGTGAGCAAGTCGGCGTTCGGATTGACACTTGGTTCGAAGGAAGTAAAACTCCATTTTGTAATGCATTGAAGTTCATTTACTGCTGGTGCGAAGAATTGACATCTGTCAATTTTTGCAAAAAACAACTCAAAATTTCCAATAAGTGCATTTTAAATTGCATTTCCATACATTTCCCGCCTAAATGTGAATAAAATATTTTATTTTTAAAAATTGGGTTTTCTTTTATTTATCATTATAATTCCGTAGAAGGTTATAAGGTAAGTATAAGATCCCTTGCGGGCAATGAATCGTACTACTTAAAACAGTAGCGCACTCTAGCGTGGAACTAGTGGAACTAAAATGTGGTGGATATAATACACAAGTACCCAGCATTCTTTAGGATTTAAGTTGTATAAAGTTAGCTGCCTACTAAAAAGCTTATTATATTTTGCTTATTCAGTATATACTTGATTCTTTGGAGAACTCAAATAGTGACTTGTATTATTTTCCCTCATCTTTCCATAAAATAATAAATACTTCAGTCTAATACTTTCTTATAAGGAAACTATCTCTCTAATAATTTTATTTTCAATCTAATGCTCTCTTATTCTAGCCTTCAAAAAGCTTCTTGCCTTTACAATAGCATTTTATGACCCGACTCATTATTACGGCCATTATTGAATTTTCGATTACCCGTTCCCTCTAAATCCCCACTATTCCATGTTAGATTTCTACTAATTACAAATTTGATCCTTAGTGTTTGCACAAACTCTCAATTTAAAAATAAACATTATGTTATCACATAACGTATTTCATCTTTTCACCTTGTTTTCGTCGAATGCATTCCATATCCAGGATATTTGACTCCTCAACCACATTTTCCTCCAAGCCCTCAACGAGGTCAGTGTCGTTTTCCATTGTAAGACTTCCGCTATTCACGAACTCCTGAATGTGGTCATTCCATATCTTCAGTATTTCACAATCTAGTTCTTTCAAGTCTTGTACTAGTTGATAAAAGATCCCACGAACAGTATAGTTTTTCGAACAAGGGTTTCACAGAACTCGTCAAATAGAAAATTCAATATTAGTTGTCCAATTTGCTGGCAATGTCTTCTTGTGCCATTTCTGTAAGTGAGCAAGCTTTTTAGACAAAGCATCTCTGACTATATTTTATTTTAACAAGACAGTATATAAATACGCATATAAATTTCCAGGTATGACTACCGTTCATGGAAGCATTTGGTGAGCAATGTCACTGAATTCTTCGTATCCATGAATGCCGTGATGGAAAGCTAAAACTTTACCGACAAGATTGCCAATAGTATTGTATATACTGGCAGAAACCAACCCATTACTTCATATGCGAAGGTTTTACTTTAGTTGCATTCTAGACTCCTTCCATTCCACTATGACTGACAGACAGAGCCCTCATATGTTCCGCGTAGGTAGAAATTAGTTTCCAGCGAGGTAATTGATTTGATACGCGGGGACAGCTTTTCACCTGAGAGACATACGTTAAGTGGTGACTAAATTGCTTGCCGAAATAGGACAAAGGCCCCCCTCGCTCAACCCCCTACCACCCCTCCACCATTCCCCCCCCAACCTAACACTCAGCCCCTCAAAGCTAACGAGCACCCTTTCATTTCGGTACTCTGTACTGTAACGCTTTAGGCTCCCTGATTGTATTATTTCCGACAGAATCATTCCACCTCGAAATTCGCATTTCCAGGAATAATTATTTTGTAAGCGTTTCGTTTTCTTTCCGAGAGTTTTACTTTGGCAAAAGAAGGCTCATTTAATGTTTAACTCTAAGCTTGTAAGCACGCTTAGAGAAGGCATTCTGAGAACTCCACTCTGGAGACTTTCTGGGGGTTCTATTCTGGCAACGCAAGGAATACTGAGGGTTCTTCACTGCTAAAAAAATGCACATGAGGATCTCAGAGATCTACTCTAGCAACAGAAGGGATAATGAGATTTTACTGTCTTGTGAAAATATTTCTTGGGAGCTCTAGTTTGGCAATAAAAGACACAATGAGATTACTGCTTTGGCGACATAAGGCATATTGAATTTTATAAAATGTTCCACATATGCAATAGTAAACACAATGAAAGTTGTACTCTAGTTTTAGTAGAATCACTGATTTTGTACTCTTAGAATTGAAGGTAAATTGAGATTACTATTCTGGCAACAGATGAAGTACTGAGGGTACATTTGTAGTGAGAGTTCCATTTTGGCAACAGAAACTATAACGTGGTTCTGCACTGGCTTGAGAAGAGACACTGTGAGTTCCACTCTAGCAAGAGAATGCATATTGAGAATTTTGTTGTGGCAGCAATCAAATATATGTTGAAAATTCCACGACAGAAAGAATACTCAGGTTCCATTCGGGCAACAGAAGGCATAGTGAGAATTCTGCTGGGGCAACACAATTCATGCTAAGTATTCCAATCTGGCACCACAAGGCATACAGGGGTTCCGCTCTAGCAAAAGAAGTCATATTGAGAATTTTGTTGTGGCAGCAAAATTCACGTTGAAAATTCCACTCGCATCAGAAAGAATACTCAGGTTCCATTCAGGCAACAGAAGGCATAGTGAAAATTCTGTCAAGGAAACAAAATTCATGCTAAAAATTACAGTCTGGCAACAGAAGGCATACTGAGGGTTCCATTCTGGCAAAAGAAGGCATAGTGAAAATTCTGTCGAGGAAGCAAAATTCATGCTAAAAATTACATTCTGGCAACAGAAGACTTACTGAGGGTTCCATTCTGGCAATGAAGGCAAGGTGAGAATTCTGCTGGGGCAACGAAATACTTGCTATTTATTACAATCTGACAGCAGAAGCCATAGTTAGTGAGGTCTCTATTCTGGCAGAAGAAGGCATAGTGAGAATTCAGCCGAGGAAGCCAAATTCATGCTGAAAATTCCACTCTGGCAACAGAAGACTTACTGAGGCAAAATAAGGCATAGTTAGAATTCTGGTGAGGAAGCAGAATTCATTCTGAGAAATCCGCTCTGGCAACTAAAGTCAAAATGTGATTTCCATTCTGGCAGCCGTAGGTAAAGTGAAGATTCTGCTGTTGCAACAAAATTCATGCTGAGTCACAATGCGGGCTCTACTCTGGCAACAAGAGCTACTCAGTGAATTCCACTAAAGCAACTTAAGACAAATTGAATACTGTATCCTTTAGTCTGACAGCGGAATGTGCCTCTTTCCTGCTGAGGATGTCTAAGGAAGCTCTTGGATGTCGGCAGGTAGTCAGATGTAAGGAAAGAGTTTCTGAGGCGGTTGGGCTACTTATGCAATTGCAAGAAGCCGACTGCGCTTTATGAAAGGCCTGATATGGCCAAATGTCTATACAATGGATCTGATTCACAATTTTGATTTGAACATTCTCGGGATTCCGTATTGACCCAAAGAGAAGTCAGACTACTCACTAGGTCTGGAGTTTTCCTCAAGTCTTCTTAAATCAGCTTTATTATAGGAAGCAGATGAATAGGACGTGTCCTGCTGATGAATGAGGAAGAAGGAGTGGAAAGCCTACTGAATAGGCTATAAAGTTAGTTGTAGTGGACAAGAACCACAGGCTGTCGCTGGGGGTCTAACTCTCTCTCTTTATGAATTATGCACCTCCTATGGTTTCTCTCTCTCTCTCTCTCTCTCTCTCTCTCTCTCTCTCTCTCTCTCTCACACACACACACACACACTCACTCTCTCTCTCTCTCACTCACTCTCTCTCTCCCTCTCTCTCTCTTTCCCCCGCTCTCCCCCACTCCCCCCCCCCGAAATAATTTTTAATTTCAGGCCTTCCTTACAACCCCCACTCGTGCTCGTCCCTAAAAATGTTGGTACAGCTTATTATCGTGGAGGATTTAGTGATAATTCACATACCGAGTGTGATTTAGTTCGGTTGTGTCTTTTGTGTCAATATTGTTGACTCCCGCTATAGTTTTTTAATGTATAACTCATTTATACCTAGGTATACGACAAACGCCGTTATAACAGACCTTACTATAAAAAACAAAATAAACAACTTTTGTTATGTGCATATTTGCCGAAAAAGCAGTACCAAACGAAATAGTGCTATTCTTAATTTCAGGCTTCCCTTATAACCCCCACTTCTATTTGTCTCACCAAATATTAATATAACCTAAAGTCTAAGGTGGGTTAGTAGTAATATAGGCACCAAGTTTCATAAAATTCGGTTTAGCTGTTTATGCGTGAATAGATATCAAACAGACTCTAAAGCTACAAATTGCAGATATTGTGTCTATGGCATGGGAAACAAAAAAGTATCGTGAAATTTCGAGAAAAAAAATTAATGGTTAGACAGAGGTTACAATTTTATATATGTAGATTAACATTTACTATTAAGGGTATTGCAATATTGTACCAGTTTTCATCCATCTAATAACAGATTCGAGGTTATTAGACGTTAAAACAGCATTGAAAATGTCACAAATTCATAAAGCATTCTCGCTACAATGTAAAGATCTTAGAATGTGTGGCAACATTGATTTTAAAAAGAGATTATTAATTCGATGAAAGGTTTGGGAACGGTGTTGCAACATTCGTGAATGCAATGCTCAAAGATCTACTCAGATGATCGAAGCAGTCGGTATCTATATTACTTCCTGTCATTTTTTGAAACGGATTACACTCCCTCTATCTGCCTGAATGTGAACCAATACAAATCGAAGAGCTGTGGGGTTTAATGACGCAAATTACCGCCTACATTATAATTATGGTTAATTGTGGACTTTGAATGCTTTGAATCAGAGCAGTCACTAGCAATAAAGGATTGCAGTAGCAAAGCCCATTTGAATAACATGACCTTTTAACTCCGAACACAGGCTCACCCACGCACTTTGGTTCCTGAACTGGTTCTCTAACGAACATTGGTGTAACGTTTACACTAGCAAAGGGATTTGGCGCTTCTGATGAATGAAGCCGGTTTTCTCAAATATGTATGTAAATGTTTTATTTATAAATAAGCACCCGCAATTAAGCGATTTGGTTTAAAGCTTTACAATGTTAAATAAATACTGAACCAACAAATAAAATACTAACACAATAAATAAACACAAAATGCAAGTGATGAAGGCCAAAAATAAATATTAGACTTGTAATGAAGACAACAAATAAACATTAGACTAGTAATCAAGGCAACTTTTTAGGATGGTTTAAATTAAAAAAAAATTACGTTATTTCTATATACTATCACATTTATATTACTTAAAATTTTTCAAAACTGTCTACACCAAAAAGGAGAAAAGTTAAATTTTGTTAAACGAATTAAATTTTTTCAGCTGTCTGTAAGAAGTTCGTACATGTTATGTGGAGTCGCTAAGTATTCAATGCTAGTCAGTATGTGTTTTATGGTTAATGGTTCATGGCATGTTCTGCACAGAGGTCTTTCTAATGCAGGTAGGATGAAAAAATGTTGGCTACGCTTCCACTAAAATAATTCATTAACACAGCAAAGCGCTTTCGATGCTGTGCATCATCGTCAGTGCCCGACGGTCTTCGATGTTGACCTGTCGGCTCTTGGAGCTAGACTGGTCCAAGAGCCGCCAGGTCAACATCGAAAACCTTCGGGCACTGACGATGATGCACGGCATCGAAAGCGCTTTGCCGTGTTAATGAATTATTATAGTGGAAGCGTAGCCAACATTTTTTCATCCTACCTACATTAGAAGTCACTTCCACCTGCCATAATACCAACTGAGAAGAGGTCTTTCTGTTCTTCTCGTGTGGTATAAGTTAGTGTCCTATCCCAAGTCGCGTTAGTACAACTTCGTCTCGTCTATTGTCTCATCTGCTGGATGACCACTCGCTTATACAAGGTTTTATATCTCGCAGATAATTTTCTGCTGTTCTCTGCCAACATTTTTGCCATTCATTTAATGTTGTATGCAGTATTTGCAAATGGAAGTCTGGTAGGGTTAGTAAGTTAAAACCAGAAAATTATCTCTGGGTGCGTTTGGCGAGTTTGTGAACGTTGTTTGTAGGTCCAATTTGTTCATGTCCCCGAACCCACATTGTTGAGGCGTGCGGTTAGCTTTTGGGGTAATAATAAGAAAGTATTAGACTGAAATAAAATTATTAAAGAAATAATTTCCTCATCTTGATTATACCTAAGTATTTACTATTCTTGTGGAAAGATGAGGGTGAATAATACAAGTCACTATTTGAGTTCTCCAAAGAATCAAGTATATATTGAATAAGTAACGTATAATAAACTTCTTAGTTAGGAAGCTAATTTTATACAACCTAAACCTTAAAAGAATGCTAATTTAGGGACTAACCTTATATCTAATTGAAACAAACATTAACATTTATTGATATAGATGTTGAGAAAACAAAAGAAATTTAACTTTATAAAATACGACTGTACAACCTAGGTAGAACACAATGGTTAGCCCTTTGTTTGTTCGTAACTTTAGCGGCAAACCAATTATATATGTATACACAAAATAATGATCGACCGGTCTTATATTATGAGTACTCATTTAATTGTTTACGGATATAATACTAGCATTATAATAAGAAATAGGTACCTTCGGGAAACATATACGTTCCATGAAGTGGATTTTTCTTGCTGTGTTGTTTTGTGTTCCCAATGAGATTCTTTCTTTTAGCTGGTGAAAACTGGTTGCGGAGACCTTTATCTGTGAGGCGGGTTAGTGATCCAAGTAAGCCCACCGCCTTCTGTCTACTTTCAGCAGTTAGCAAACTTAGTCTTCAGTTTTACATGAAACGCTTTTATCAAGTTTCGTTATCATAATACAAAAATGACGGCAGATAGAGCTGTAACAGTCCAGTATATAAGTAGATAGATAGATCTCTTAAAAAAAATATTTAAAAAATCACTTACAGAAATTGTGATTTTAAAATAATGGAAATCAATCTACCATCTTTGAGAATACTTAAATGAATCATGGGGCTCAGGTTGGTCGTGCGAGTTAAGGCGTTGGTCTTAATCTCGCGCGATAGACCTAGAGTGGCGGGTTCCTGGGCAGTAGAAATGTATTTAGTGACGGACTCATTAAATAAACTCCTTAGGCCCACCCTGTCTAGAAAAGGGTGGTAACCTGTAGATAAACCACCTCGATTAGCCATAGTGACATAAAGTGGACGTAAATAATAATAAACAATAAATGAATCATGGATTGTTTGGTTTTTCTTATTTTGGTTCTCATTTTTTTTTTT
>CM032230.1:135165000-135195000 GCA_019009955.1 Riptortus pedestris
TAATAATACCATCTCTTCTAATCTGTTTGCCGTGCAAAGTCATTGGAAAACTACAGCGATTCCGAACGAAAACGGTTACGGACTTCTGCAACTATTATACTTGAAGTTCATATAACTCTTGTACAAAATTCTTATTGTAAAAAAAAAAAGAAACCAACATCCTTCATACAACGTTAATAACGTACGTTATTAAATGCTGGTGTGCATTTGCAATCGGTTTTGTGTCTTCGATTTAAGAATAAAGTGTACAACGAAGGCTTAAAGCTGTCATTCAATCTATAAGCTTTTCAAATAGAATGTCTGCAATATGCCCTCAATTTAGGGGTTGGAAACGATCGGTTTCCTGGTTGTCTGCTCGTGTCAGACGTTAATTAAAACAGTAAAATACCTCAGTACAAGTCGGTCTCGAATGGTATACCTGACGTTTCGTGAACCGTTTTGTTCCGAATAGTGTGAACTCAATTGTTGAAATACGCCTGTAAACACCGGCATATTTATTGCCTTTGGAAATGTTGAAAAATCAGTTTAGCAGATAGAGTTTGTACCCCTATCACTTCTTCTGAAGATTTTATTCAAAGCCCCATGAATCGTACAAATTAGATAACGACAAAATTAGAAAAAAATGTGATGGAATGGATTTTAACAAAATTCGTTATTTACATTTTAGTAGATTTGACGAAATGCGTGTATAATATATATATATATATATATATATATATATATATATATATATATATATATTTGTAAGCAAGGTGCATGCTCGTGAGTATGTCAAACCGATCAACCAAATGGCTCTTAGGCCGTATAACTTCAAAACATGGAAATTTAATGTACACTGTTGTTCTAAATGGTGGCTCATCATCAAAAGACATGGTGACCAGCTCATCCTACGTAAGGCACCACAACACTGTAAATAGACGAGGAGGTGTTACATATGATTATTTAATATTTACTCTTGTTAACATATGGTTATTTTTTTACTTTTGTTAACATATGTTTTTTTGTGGTTATATTATTATTATTATGTTACACTACAAATTGTTTTCTGTTGTTTACATTTTGGAATTAAAAGGAATAATCAAGGTATGTTATTGTTATTAATATGTGCACTTATTTATAAAAGTCAATCACGCAGGGGCTGAGTAAACTAAGCAGATTTCCCACGTGAAGTTATACAATAGGAAAATCTCCATACGAGAGCCGAAATGTTGCGGCAAAGGGCCGAATTAGCTTTTGGCGGGAAACAGTCATCCCTTATCGGCCCAAATTTAATAAAAATGCAAATATCTCGGTTAATATTCAAGATAGAGAATAAATGTATAAAACAATATTTATAGTAAATTTAATTTGCAATAAGATTGGTTCTATCCGATGTTTTGATCTGACGTATGGTAACGGAGATATTTTGAATTTTCGAAAATCCCCCCTCTAAACTCCACCTCCCACTGGTCCGATTTCAGCCATTAACGAACTTGATCTGTCTTTTTGCATAAAACGTTTAAATATCGAGTTTGGTAAAGATCAAACAAAAATTGCGACCGCTAGAGCGTTAACAGACAAATATATATATATATATATATATATATATATATATAATATAATTTTGAACGGACCTCATTTTCGTCATCTTCTGGGTAGGATCGATGGACATTTGAAGAAATTTTTCGAAAATCGCGTCATGAGTACGACCTCAATAGCTGATTTCCCTTAAGGGAAATCTGTTAAAACTCAAACTACCTTATGCTGACCACTAAGTTGTTCAAATCTTGTAAACACAAAAATAGCCCACTCATTAATGAAATAGGTAATTATAGCAAACAAAGCACTGCAAGGTACGTGCACAAACAAACTAAGCACATTTTACTCTAATATCAGAATCAGGTTGAATAAATGCCCAGCAGGCTAGACTAAAAACATGTAATCACTTTTATCTTAATCCCTTTTTTACTTGTAATAATATTTAAATAAACATAAGAAAGCCTGTAATTCTTAATATTATTAGCTCATAAGATCTCATCAATTTGTAAATTTTTAAAATATCTGAAATATTCACTAAGTTTCAATATGACAGCCTACTTTTAGTCTATTGCATTTACAAGCAATCTTCTATTAAATAGAAAATCTTATTTTATGTTTCTTTTTGTAATATTGTAGTGGTCACAAGGAACACTAGGAATTATTTTGTAAATTTCTTGTTATTCAACAAGGGATAATTATAAAAAAAAACAAAAAAAAAAACGCTTTAACTCACATGGCTAACCTTAGCCATTTCTAGTTATGGTGAAAAGTTTAATCTCATGAAATTAATTGACGCAGGTAATTTAATTTTTTATTGTGAGATAACTCTGACAGCCATGGTAGACAGAGATCCTTCTGTTTAGCCCACACGTCACTGTCTGTGTTTGTGGCTTGCCGAGTCTCTACTTCCAACTCAAGTTACGGTAAAAGTAATTTGAGGTTCCTGAAGCCCACGTCAGAGTAAATCCTCACAAAAGGGAACTTAGCCCAAGTTTTCAAATTTTAGCAGGTTTCCCTTAGAGGAAAACGGCTATTCAAGTTGTACTTTTGACGAGATATTCAAAAAATGTCTTAGTAGGTCCATCGATCCTACCTAGGAGATAACAAAAAAAGTCCGTCACGCAGGGGCTGCGTAAACTAAGCAGATTTCCCACGAGAAGTTTTACAATAGATTATTTAGGGCGTAATAACCCAGTAGTTTCTAGCCCCAAAAAACAATTAACCTAACCTCTAAACCTATTCACGAGGGACAAATAGTTATAGAAACGGCCGCCAGAGCTCTCGGCGGAAAGTCCGAACATAGCCTACTGGTGACCACACGCAGAATACAAATGCAAATATCTCGGTTAATATTCGAGATACAGAATAAATGTATAGAACAATATTTATAGTAAATTTAATTTGCAATAAGATTGATTCTATACAATTTTTCGATCCGATGCATAATAACGGAGATATTTCGAATTTTTGAAAATCCCCCCTCTAAACCCCCCCTCCCACTGGTCCGATTTCAGCCGTTAACGAACTTGATCTTTCTTTTTACATGAAACGATTAAATACTGATTTTGGTGACGATTAAACAAAAATTGCGACCGCTAGAGTGTTAACAGACAAATATATATATATATAGTTTTGAACGGACCTCATTTTCGTCATCTCCTGGGTAGGATCGATGGACATTTGAAGAAATTTTTCGAAAATCGCGTCATGAGTACGACTTCAATAGCTGATTTCCCTTAAGGGGGTGCCTAAAATGAGAGGTGGGGGAATTCTATAATTCAAATTGGCTCCGTTATTATGAGTCGGATCGAAAAATGTGATAAAAACACATTGTTAAGCTTTTGATGTTCTACAATAGTTGTCATATTAATTTTACTGTAACTCCAATATTAGAAAATCGGCTTAGTTTACGCAACCCCTGCGTGACGGACTTTGTTTTCTATATCATGAAAATATTTAAAATTACATTGTTTATTTTTTTTTTATTTATTTGGACCCTCGCAACTGTGGCGATGTTGCTCAGAAAAAAACTGTATTGAATTAAAAAAACGAAACAAAATTACTTTAAACGAAAATAAAACAATATATAATTGAACATAAATAATACAACATAATTGAACAAGTAAACAGAAAAGCAATACAAAATAGAAATTGAAGACGAAAAACAGAAATGCAACACAAAAACAGAAATGGAACAGAAAACAGAAATAGGAAACAAAATTGGAACAGAAAACAGAACTGAATCGAAAAACAGAAATGGAACGCACAAACAAAATGGAAAACAAAAAACAAAAATGGAACACAAAAACAAAATGGATAACCAGAAATAGACATGGAACACAAAACAGAAATGTAACAGAAAACGGAACTGAAACGAAAAACAAAAATGGACCACAAAAAATAGAAATCAAACAATAAATAGAAATCGAACACAATAAAACTAATTACGAATATAATCCAAAACTAATTACAAAAACTAAAACGTGAGAATTGAAAAACGAAACTTAGAGTCATATTGGATAATAGGGAAATCAAATAAAAAATATTTAACAAAATATAATAAAAATAAATTAAATGGAATATGTATATAAAATGAATTTAAAATATTTGAAATTTAGAGCAAATATAGTTGGCTTCTTTTAAAAAACTTAAATTTCCCTCATACACACTCGTGTAACACAGGAATTTCATGCTCAATGTGAGTTACTGACAACGAAAGCTATGAATTGCATTATGACGGGAATTATGTTTCTTATATAAAATTATATTTTGTTTCTTTTCGATTTGATGCACTGTAACAGAGCTATAGTATATTACATTCAAATGAAACACTTTTAAATGAAGTGTAAGGAAACATTTCGTTTATTTAATTGAAGTCCTATTTACATAAAATTGCTATTGCTGGAAGAATGGAACGTTGGATGAAGTGATAAACGCTTTACCGAAACCGAACGCAATATTTCGAAACATGAAGATGAAATATTTCATTAAATGCGCAATACTGACATTTAAAAAAAAATATAAATTTTAAAGAAGCAGCGCACATTCCAGAAATTTAAATAGTTATTCTGGAAGTGACGATTTTCAGTACGAATTTCATTTAAATTATAATTTTTTAACGGGATTTCTGTTCTCCACACCAGCAATGCATTTGGTAAAATATAGTAGAATACTAATTTTTTATGTGGAAAAATAGATTGTTTATTATGATTGTTATGTTATTTATACTTTATATTCTTCATATTAAGTTCAGCTGTTATTAAAAAAGCTTTATTATTATGATAGAGTTATTATTTAGTTGTTTATTAACAACAACATTGTAACTAAGGCTAATTGGGATGGGTCCTATCTACAGGTTATCACTCTTTTAGGCTGAGTGGGACTAAGTATTTTATTTTATGAATTCCGTCTCTAAATAAATTCGTAAATTTTTGAGGTGCTGGATAGTGAAGGAATTATTATCTCAGGTAAGAATAGGAAGGCCTCGTCCGTTCACAGTATTCTATGCGACAGATCGCTGTAATTTAATGACATCTTATACGACATTTTTAATGGTAAATGTTTGCCAACAGGGCACTGATGATGGAGCGTATGCTCCGTAAACGCTCTGTCGCTACGAATAAACTACTGCGAAGGAACGATGCATTTCTAATCTCACCTGAGAAAATAAATTCGTATTGCCTAGGCGGGAATCGAACTCGCACTCCTAGGTTTACCATATGAAATTAAGGCCAACGCTTTAACTCGCATGGCTATCCTGACCCCTATAACGACAGACATTGCGACATGCATTGTTGACAAATTTGTGGAGTTGCTCATGTTGCGATATGATCATGGGTATGTTCTATTCGTATTCTATCCTGAAAAATTTCATGAATTAAGGGATCGGATTACTGAATTTTTAAATTCTCTGAATTTTTGTCTCTCTCTTGAAATGTTTCATAATGAAGAAAAAAGTAAATGTCCTAAACGGGGAAACATTACTGGAAAATTAAAAGATATAAAGCAGCCAGTCATTCATAAAATGAATCCAGAAAATTCACAAGGGAAAAGTCATTTTAGGTATTCAGTCGACATAATTATTATTTAATTTATTCATTCGTAAAGTAAGTGGGTAGTTCTACTGACCCAATTTATTTATTGCGCTGTCTACTTCAAATCATCTACCACGGCTGACCTCCATTGAACCAAAACCAATCAAATGTTCAAGTTCATAATAGTTTATTTCAACAACTGACACTATTTTGCTCTTTTGGAGATCCACGATTTTTGAAAAGGACATTTATAATTTCTTTATTGTGGGTGTCCATAGGCCGGTAGGAATCGTTATATATTTTGAGCTAGTTTAAAAGAAAAATTACGATAATCGGTGTTCGTAAATTGCACTTCATGACAGTTATTCATGAACAAAAAAATTCGCCAATGCTTCTAATTGGGAGCTGTAATAGGATGGGGTGGAATTAAAAATGTTGGCTATTAACCAAAAAATCGATTTTTTTTTTTAAATCATAAAACCACCCAGATAAATACGGTTACCGTAATGTTGTTAATTTTTTTACGGTTGAAGATATTAGATCTACGAACATGACAATAAACTGAGGCAAATCAAAGAAATTAAAGGGCGTTGGAATACGTAATGCAAGCAGAAAACGTCCGTCACGCAGGGGCTGCCTAAACTAAGCAGATTTCCCACGTGAAGTTTTACAATAGAGAAATTTCACGAGAGCCGAACAGTTAAGAAAACGGCCGACCTAGCTTTTGGCGGGAAACACTCTCATCCATTATTCGCCCCGATTTCATAAAAATGCAATTATCTCGGTTAATATTCAAGATAGAGAATAAATGTATATAACGATATTTATAGTAAATTTAATTTTCAATAATATTGATTCTGTACAATTTTTTGATCCGACGTATAGTAACGGAAATATTTCGAATTTTAGAAATCCTCCCCTTTAAACCCCCCTTCTCACTGGTCGGATTTCAACCATTAACGAACTTGATCTTTCTTTTTACATAAAACGACTAAATATCGAGTTTGGTAAAGATCAAACAAAAATTGCGACCGCTAGAGCGGTAACAGACAAATATATATATATATATATATATATATATATATATATATATACACAGTTTTGAACGGACCTCATTTTCGTCATCTACTAGGTAGGATCGATGGACATTTGAAGAAAAATTTCGAAAATTCCGTCATGAGTACAGCCTCAATAGCTGATTTCCCTTAAGGGAAATCTGCTAAAATGCAAAAAGAGGAGGCTGTTCTTGCCCGTTCCCGAATTGAACACAAAACAATACATAGTTATTTATTGAAAGGCTTTATACCCACCAACCTGTGATTGTTATAATGCCCATCTTACTGTCTCACATCTTCTCCTTAATTGTAGAAAATACGATCTTCCAAGAAGAGTTTTGAACCTTACGCCGAACTTAAGTGAACTCCTTAGAGACGATGACGAAGTCATAAAAAACCTTTTTTCATTTTTAACTGAAACTTGTTTGTTCCAAGAAATATAGATCCATTGACCGCTAATGATAGTAGTAGATTGTATTGTAATAAAATAAAATAAAATAAATAAATAGACCGACGAGAAAGAACTCTTCGATAAAAAATAAATAGAACTATGAATGAAACGAACATCATTAAATGAAGACGCTATAAACATTTTAATGGATTGTAATAGAAAGTGGGAATACAGTTTCTGTATGTCGCTGGTGCTGGTGGGAAGTCTGCTCAGTTTACACAGATCTTCCAGAAGTAGGTGAGACCACCAGTAGGCTGAGTATCTTCTCGAACACGAAGTAGTCCACCTCTTTATAGGATATGGAGACCTCAACTATAAGCTGCACTATTTCAGATATGGGCTGGCCCGAAGTGTAGATGAAGAGCTGGAACGGTGAAGCACATTGTTTTTGAGTGTCCGTTCTACTACAGCGCAAGACTTCTGCTAGCGGGGGAATATTCGTTGTTGGATTGGCCTCCGGACTCACTTAAATAGCTGCTTCAGGCCGACGATGTAATGAAGGCGTTCGTGCAATCCGTGAAAAAAGTTCTGAGTGCTAAGAAGAACTAATAAATAGAATTTTGAATTGTATGCGTATATATATATTGAATTCAATTAGGAATAAATAGATTATTTGTAAATCATATTGGTAAGATAGGATATATATTTGTTATATGTATAATATATAGGCTTATCTGTCGATGTCAGTACTTTGTTTTATGTCTGTGAACATCGACAGGCTGACTGCACAAGACATGAAACGGGTAATTAAAACATATGTACTTAATGACTGGACAACCGACTGGCTACAAACTGACAACAAACTCCGAGAAATACTAGACAACCCAAACAAAGGAAAATTTCTGGAAAATCTAACCAGACGAGATCAAGTGGTGTTAACTAGGCTTAGAATCGGACATTCACTACTTACACATTCATAGCTCATAAACCGTAAAGATCGACCTACATGCACTCACTGTAACACAGTACTGACCATTAAACATCTCCTGACCGACTGCAGACTACGTGAACATTTGAACTTACCCAACGACTTGAACGAACTATTAACAGAAGGTAGCCCACATATAAATACACTATTAAACCACTTGAAGACAACATACATTTACAACAAACTTTAAACCTTACCTACTCCACTCATTTCTCTACGTTTTATATCTCGGTATAATACATTTTTAAACTAGTGTCTTAGACTTCCATCACCCTCATGCCAGGATTTATCTCAAAGTTTATTGTTCCATATAGCATTATTTTAACATTTCCTTAATTTTATATCCATGTACTTTAAACTATGTCTTAATAATTCTGAAAACATTTTATCTTTAATTTATTTTAGAGAATGCAAATAAATGGTACTGAGCGACATCGCCTAGTTGCGGAGCTCTTCAAATAAATAAATAAAATAATATATAGGCAAGATAGTTTAATTTGATTATTTCGCAATTATTGGAGTCTGACTGAACAGAGGCAGTGAGGACCCAATTGCGGGCGCCCATTTGAAACTTTCGGCCCGCGATATAAATATGCAGCAAATGGCTGCGAGGAGGTCTAAGGTGCTCACAAGGACTATGTGGGTGTTTGTGGGTTACGGACTACCTGGTAGATCGAATTCAAAATTTAAAGAGAATAAATTGGATGCACCGCTGGTATAGGCCTGCCCTAAGGTACAGCGGGGGGGGGGAGAAGGATACAAAAAAAAAGATTACTTAGATCCTGCTCTACAGGATTTCCATTTATCCAACTGCGTTTAATCCAGCTATGCAATTGATTTCGAGTCCTGTAGGATTTTGTATCATTCAAGATTTCAAAAGTTAAGTCTTGGCTTGGAGAAAGCAGAGAAATAGCTGAGTTTAATACATTCAGACGCTGATGTTTCATAAAATGATCTTCTTCCCTGATGATCTACTGCTGTTCGGACCTTGAGCAATCTTTGTAATTTATAGGCGACTTACAGAGTTTCTCAACTCCAAAACTTTCCCTCTCTATAAAGAGACATAAATCACACTGGGAGTCAACTCCAAGGTGGATATTTTACCATTAATCAAACTGAAATACGACTTCCAGATGATATAGTACTGTGTTTGGTCAGATTTGGTAGGCCGTAACGTGGGCTTATGAGATTATAAAACAAAGGCATAAAAAAATGAAGGGAGGTTTGTGATAATACTCTGGATTCTATTATTTCTTTGGCAAGATTTAATTTAGGGGATTGTACACTGAATTTATCTAGCTCTACAGTTACAGGACTTCAAGAGACTAACTATCGAGAAGGAAATGAGAAACTACTTTTATAAAGGAGTAGCAATGTTCAATGCGTAATGCGAATCCCTGTACTGCAGAAAATGCATCCAGCTTATCAATCTTGAGAACCATCCCTCAGTTTTGCCCGAGAAAAGCAATCTACAATTCTTACCTTAGCAAAATAAAGCAATAACTGGAAATATGGTAAAGCATGTTCCAGAGGGCTTTACGACAAGAAGTAACCCTTTTTTGAGGCTCCAAACAATTTATATTTTAACAACGCCTAGCGCTTTCGGGAATTAAATTCCCGTCCTCCGAGCTACAAACAATAAAACACCATAATTAAGGAGTCTAAAAACTGTTTTTTTTTTAAATGTTCATATTTGGTCATATAACAGAACAGTCAATAACACTATAAAATGTATAACAATAACACCTAGATAGCTCCGAGTTGTATTTCCACTGTAAGGAGCACAATCACTAAGATGGGGACCACCCTATAAAATTACTTCACAGCGACGTAAGAGGTTATCTGATGGACATGGTTGTGGGTGTTGATATAAAACTGGAGAAAACCAACAATAAAGTAAATCTAAATGTGCAGACAGACACAAATGCATCTCTCATGCCCAGACTTGTCTCTGCCCCCTCCCTAGCTACTTGGAACGATCCCCTCGGCCTTAGTGCATCGGCAGGATTTAGGGGGCCTGGTAGCATCTCTATAGGCACGCCCTATGCTCTTACGGTAATTTTGTTTTAGCAGATTTCCCCTAAGGGAAATCAGCTATTGAGGTCGTACTCATGACGCGAGTTTTGAATAATTTCCTCAAATGTCCATCGATCCTACCCAGGAGATGACGAAAATGAGGTCCGTTCAAAATTATATATATATATATATATATATATATATATATATATATATATATATATATATATATATTTGTCTGTTAACGCTCTAGCGGTCGCAATTTTTGTTTGATCGTTACCAAACTTCATATTTAAGCGTTTTACGTAAAAAGAGAGATCAAGTTCGTTAAATTAATTCTTCAGCCATGAAATCGGACCAGTGGGAGGGGGGGGGTTTAGAGGGGGGATTTTTGAAAATTCAAAATATCTCCGTTATTATGCGTCGGATTGAAAAATTGTACAAAATCAATCTTATTGTAAATTAAATGTACTATAAATATTGTTCTATACATTTATTCTGTATCTTGAATATTAACCGAGATATTTGCATTTGTATTGTGTGTGTGGTCTACGGAACCCCGCCATGTTCCGGACTCTCTGCCGAGAGCTCTGGTGGCCGTTTCCAGAACTATTCGTCCCTCGTGAATAGGTTTAAAGATCCCTTCCTACTACAGCTGTTATTAGGCGGATTTCTCTATTGTAAAACTTCACGTGGGAAATCTGCTTAGTTTACGCAGCCCCTGCGTGACGGACTTTTATGTAATTATAATGCTTAGATAGTTATTAAGACATTATTAATTTATTAAATTTTAATTATAACTATGTTGTTAAATATACGTTTTATTATTATAAATTTTATAGTGTTATTGACTTTTTTGTTATATGACCAATTATATAAACTTTTAAAACAATAGTTCTTAGACTCCGTAATTATGGTGTTTTATTGTTTGTAGCTCTGAGGATGGGAATTTAATTCCCGAAAGCGCTAAGCGTTTTAAAAAAAATAAATTGTGAGGAGCCACAAAAAAGTGTTTCTGATTAACCTGATTCATCACCCTCAGCACCAGCTGAAAATAAAAATGAAAAAATAATGTAGTTTAAATAGTTGCAGTAGCGCTAATTTGACAAACCGAACTCCATATGGCGGTATTTAAGACTGCCATTCGTATAGTATGAAAGTCCAACGTTAATAGTAACAGCCAAGGGTGACGGTGATGACTGTAGAGTCAGATTGGGTCATCTGCCTTAAAAGTTTAAACAATGCATCGCGTCTTCCATTGGGATTTATCCGGTCTCTAGACTTTTCTAAGAGCGAAATTCCTTTGCCGAATAGAAGCGTTAACCACAAAGTCACCCAGCTGGAACTCAAGCGTTGACGGGTAGAGGCCTGATATGCCAGATTTATTCCTACATTGAAGTATGCTATTTCGTTGAAGCCACAACTGCCCATGTAAGAAGCTTCCTTCTTAAGATGGACAGTGACTGAAGACCACATACTTGAACGTTGCGTTGAGCTGAGAGCTCAGACGGATGCACCATTTGAACCTTGAGATATCGACTACTTCTCACCAGAGCCAATTTAGAGAGAAGGTCGGGATGATGTCTAGTTCCAAATTCCGGTATAGATATGCCCCTCATACCTTATAACCATATTTGGGTACAGACAGCGCGAACAATGCTTCGATGGTGTGCTCTCCATTGGAGTGCCACATTTCCAGTTTCTTCGAGAGGTCGTTGAATTTCGGAGATGTTAAAATGTCATCATGGACTGTTCTCCGATGTTGATTGTTTTGGGAGCATAGCCGTCATATGGCTTTAGGGACTTGGTCCATACTAAAAACCCACGTTGTTTTGGGATCAACGTCAATGTCGTTGTTGGTGGTGTAGAACTTATAATTGTCGTACATTTTTGTTTCACATGTTTAAAATATATTTTCAGTATAAAAAACTAGCCTAAGGCGCTCCCTCCCCCCCCCCACCCATTGTAAGATTAAAACTGCACGAATAAGCCAAGGAAAGCTGTATACAAGCACCCTATGTGGGTGAAAAATGAAACCCTCTTCACCAGCCAGTTGTCTTTCTTCAGCCGAGAACAGTTGCTTCTTCTTCAGCTACCCTTGACTTTGCAATTGCTGGAGTAGCACTGACAGCTACACTTGTGCCTTCTCTCATCTAGCTTCCAGAATTGAGAACATACTTGAAAGCTGGACCAAATCCAACCAAGAGCGACATCTCAAGTAGTTTCACAGGGAAAGAGCAAAGGATTTGTTTACAGTGCAGCAGCCATCTTTAGAGTGTATGGAGTATCTACCGTATAGTTTATGTTTTTTTTTAACTCTCTGGCGGTCGTAAGTTTTGTTTGAACGTTACCTAACTCGATATTAAATCGTTTTTTAGCAAAAAAAAAGAAAAAAAAAGAAGGGAGATCAAGTTCTTTATGATTGAAATCTGAAAAGTGGGAGGGGAGGTTAAGAGGGGGATTTTTGAAAAATCAAAAGATTTCTACGGGTTGCTGATCACGAGCGACATCACCGGGTAAAGCATGCTATCATGGAGCTCCTGAAAGCAAATAATTTTACATGCTTCGAAGAGGTGTACGCTATCGGTGACGCAGGGTCAACGAGATACGCGGATATCATTGTCTTCAAGGAGAATTGTAAATATGCCTACATCCTGGACCCAAGGTACGAGAGCAACGACCCTGACCAAGCGGAGAAGATCCACCAGGACGTTTCCTTATATTTACGACAAATGTACTAAATTGTACTCGGAAAAATTTAGGGAATCATTTGGGGAGTGGGACTTTCTGGTGAAAGGCTTGTGGTTCGGTGCCCGAGGAACGGTCCCTAAACGCACCTAGACATTTTTTGACGAGATGGGAATAGATAAGAAGGTTCTTGAAACCTTGGTCAAGGGTATCATTAATGATACTTTAGGGATTATTTCCCAACATATATTTTAATTTTATCTTTTACCAGAGATCTTATTATAGATCGACGGATCATGTTATTACAATAATAAAGTTTCTAATTTATATCTAGTGACATTCACCTTTTGTTTACTGACTGTATTTATTTTAGTTAATATTATAGTTATTGAGCTGACTAAATACAATATGTATTGTTTTACTGTTGTCCTAATCCTGTAGGGATTGACTTCAGTTGCTGAGTGCTTCAGCATCTCAATGTAATTGAGCAGCCCCACAAACTGTATATAAATTTGTACAATAAAGTGATTCTCTCGAAACTAAATCTTTTACAGAAACAATATTATTGAAAATTAATTGTATTATAAATATTTTAATATGCATTTATTCTCTATCTTGAATATTAATCGATATATTTGCGTTATTCATGTTCGGCTAATGTCGGTTCTGTTCGTGCAATTCCGCTGAAAGTTAGTTCGGCCTTTTCCGTAATTGTTCGACTCTAGTCAAATTGAAGTAGACAGAGATTGGTGTTAGCTTTAACTTTGGGAGATATCTGCAAATACGTTCTGTTGATCTCCCCCCCCCCCTCATTCTTTTGTTCTCGGACTACTAAAATATAAGTGATTGAGATAAACATTATTCTGATTCATTATAAATTACAGTACTAGATATACTTAATAAACAATCCGACTTGCTAACAGAATGCTTTAATAAATCGATTATATATTATTAATGTTTTTAAAAAGGAAGATCAAGTTCGCTAACGGCTGAAATCGGACCAGTGGGAGGGGGGGGTTTAGAGGAAGGGATTTTCAAAAATTCGAAATATCTCCGTTATTATGCATCGGATCGAAAAATTGTATAAAACCAAACTTATTGCAAATTAAATTTACTATAAATAGTGTTATATACATTTCTTCTCTTTCTTAAATATTAACGGAGATATTTGCATTTTTATCAAGTCAGTGAGACATGTGGTCGGGTATAGTTCGGATTACGTCGGGCATTTTCATAACTTCTCGGGTCAGGTGGAACCTTCTTCTAACCTTACCTGTAGTTTCTAACCTTACCTTACCTTTGTTAATTTGTCAGATTTATGCAAATACGTTCTGTTCATCCGCCCCCCCCTTCTTTAGTTCTTGGACTACTAAAATTTGAGTTATTAAAATATAAATTATTCTTACAACTCAGAAGCCGTTTCAGTTGGGAATATATTTTAATTAACTGAAAGATTTCTCATTATCTTATCACGGTGGTATTGTGTTACCAGTATGCAGATTTCTCTATTGTAAAACTTCACATGGGAAATCTGCTTAGTTTACGCAGCCCAAAATTTAAGTAGGGCCCAAGTATTTTTAAGGTTTTTACAGAGTTCACCCATATGTCAGTTAGTCAGAAGATCTAGAACTATTGGCTCATCAAGTTCAAAATTTCCGAAATCTTTCTTATTTTTGAAGTGAAAACTTCTTTAGGCACGTTGTGCACCCCGTAAGGAAGCATTTGCGGGAGAGGAAAAAAGTATGAAATCGCGACACCGCCACCGCCACCGCTATTACTAAGGTTTAGAAATAAACTCATATGGTATTTTATAACCTAATCATTTGATAGTTTATTTACAATTGAAGTGAAAACTTCTTTAGGCACGTTGTGCACCCCGTAAGGAAGCATTTGCGGGAGAGGAAAAAAGTATGAAATCGCGACACCGCCACCGCCACCGCTAGTACTCAACTCAAAGCTAAAGGAGCTTCTTTTCTTCATAACTCCTGAACCAAATTAGCTAGAGTTTTCGTTAGCATACCATTTTAAAGAGGACAAAACCAGCATCATTTCGTTCACAGATACTATATATCTACCATTTTTACTTTCATAGATATTTTAATCCGAAGTTTAAATAAATTCGAATATTTAAATAAATAAATTCGAATATTTAAATAAATAAATTCGAATATTTAAATAAATAAATTCGAATATTTAAATAAATTCCGATATTTAAATAAATTCGAATCAAAACTGTTTGTATCCTACTTTAGATACCATATACCGATTGTATCAGTTTTAGAAATTGGTGATGATGCTGGCAGTGATGATGGTGCAAGAGTTGTTGAAATTATGGATAGGAATTGATTTTTCTGAGTGTACTTAACTTATTTTTGTAAAGCATTTGTGATAATTCTGAAATGTAATTTTTGAAGTGAAAACTTCTTTAGGCACGTTGTGTTTTCTTTTATGTAAAATAACTGAAATAATTTTGTATAGTATTTTATATTGATAAATAAAACAATTCGTGGTACATTATTTTTTTTTATCAGTATTATTTTTGTCATTTCATTTTTTCATGTAAAATAGAACATAACTGTTACTTATTGATAAATAACTAAAAATATTTTTAAAATAAGACTTCGTAAAAAAAATTTCTCAGCAATGCGAAAATTGAGCCATCAAAGCTAAAGGAGTTTTCACTTCTACCGGCAGTCCCCTGACTGCTTTTTTTTTTACTCGTCAGACAAACTGCTGGCCAATCAAGTTCGTTATAGAGTTGGCCTAAACAGGCAACATTTAAATTAGACAGCTAATGCATAAAATATTCAGAATTTAATGCAGTTGTAATTGACCTGCCTTTATCAGTGTTTTGAACTTGAGCTCGGCGAGTATTGATTTGCTCCATATAAACCGGAAAGGGGAATAAATATATCTACAAATGTAATAAAGGTCAAACAAACAGTGTTTTGTAATTCCAGTACTTGAAACAAGATTAGTGTTAGAATTATATAATTTCCTACTTCCTTGTTGGAGGGCCATTGCTAAAATTAGATTCATTGTTGTTGTTGTTGAAGGAGTAAGCCTCTTACTAAGCCGTAAGCTGTTGCCAAATATAACTCGAAATTGGTTATGACCTCATGAAATTCGCTCAGTGCTATCTTTAGTCGTCTTCGTAGAGCTTTATCGGGATTTGACGGGGAGTATTGTGAATCTTGAACATGAATATAAATTTAATTAATATTTAGCAAACATTTTGGATTATACCTCACCTTTTATGTGGGTTTTGTCGCTGACAAAGTTATTATTATTATAAGAAATATATAGGGAATGCTACAGTGCAGTACCTACATTAAATGAAGGGGTTATTTGAATAGTGGTACAACTCCACTTTTTGTCAAAATTGAGTTAAAAGCACTTTTAGCATCAGAAATGTTCTTTTTATTATAAAAGTGGTACAGCTCTAACTTCCTTCTACGGCCAACAGAGGACACCACATTGAAAGCCTCTTAGATAACACTACAAGAAAAATATTTTAATTGTGGTATAGCTCAACTATGTTCCATCGTATGCTAAAATGAGTGATTATGAAGAGATTTTGAGTGCATGATGTTCATGCAGTAATAGAGAACACTGGTAAGACAAACAAATATACATGCGCTGAAATGAAACACTGTGATTTTTATCAACTAAACTTCAGATCTTCAGAAGAAAGAAAAAGGGAAATTTATTTGGAGCAATACATAAGTATTATACACAAAATGTTTTTATATGATTTGTCACAAAATTAATATATTTTCGTACAATCTTGGATGAAACCGTTCTTCAGTGGTTGAACCTAAATTATAATGGGTGACTCCACTTGACATGGGAAGGCTGCCATGATATTTCCTAACACGTTGTTGAAGGTGAACTGAAGTAGGAGCAAACTGCAATTCCCTGTGGATTTGGCTGTTCCCAACAAACCAGGGAGCATTCGCCGCTATTCGAAGTACTTTGCTCTGGAAGGACTGGAGTCTCTTTTTGTGTGTGTAGCTGATGCCCAGCCAGACTGGGCATGCGTATGTTAATATAGGGAGTATGAGTGTTTTGTAAAGTAGTGTTGCGCAAGTCAGTTTCAGAGGTGTATTTTTGTTCATTAAAGCGTATATTTGTGTAAGCAAATTTAATGTGCATATGATACCGCCATGTAAGTCGTGTGTCGAAATGTACTCCGAAATAGCGGATGCTCTGGTCCTTCGGTGTCCAAGAAATTGAGTAATGTCCAATTATCAGTTCAGGAAGATCTTCGTTCTTGAAACTACGAAGAGCAAAAATATTGGCCTGCGTTTTATCGGGGTTTAAGGAGAGTTTCCAGTTCTCAAACCATCTTGAGACCTGGTTGACTGCAGTTTGGAGGTCGAGTATGGAGGAGTTTAGAGTTTCGTCTTGAGTGAGGAGGAGTGTGTCGTCTGCGTATGTAGCTAATAAAGAATTTTTCATCTGCGGGATGTCACTACAATATAGAATGTACAACAAAGGACTAAGTATGGATTCTTGCGGTACTTCAGCTCTGATATCCCGGTTCGTGCTGAGTGTGTTATTTATTTTAACTTGGAATGTTCTTCCTTGTAAGAAGGATGCATTAATACTATATAGGTATGCTGGAGTGTTTGTAGTCCTGAGTTTGTGCAGCAGTCCTTCGTGCCATACCGAGTCGAAGGCATTTGAAACATCGAGGAAGAGCCCCGTTGTATACTGCTTATGCTCTAACCCTTTTGTGATGACTTCCGATGCCCTTTGGAGTTGTTGTACGACAGAATGATGGATAAAGGATTTTCAAAGTTCTGTAATTAGAATGAAAAAGAAATGAACAACAGTGTAATTGCAACTGGTTTAAAATTAAGTGGTTTACTGGTGGATAAGACTTCAGAAACAAAAGCCATATATTATGATGTACAAAGAAACTCTTAATGAAGATATTGCTTTTTATACCCTGTATTTTAAATCCACTCGTAGAAGAGGAAGACCAAACGAATTTGGAACACTTCAAATTCCATGTTTGTATCCAAGCCATGGAAGGTTACTGCCTTAAGAAGAAACAGGATATGATGGACTTACTCCCTTTTATTCCAACTATACATGTTGGCTATTTCAATGAACTACAGACTGGAGGTGAGCACCATGAAGAAGAAGATGTGGATTGCTAACTGTGCATTATAAAATGTGTTGCTATGTTTGAGAAATATTATAATTATCTATTATTAATTACAATATTCTATTTTTAGCAGATTTCCCTTAAGGGAAATCAGCTATTGAGGTCGTACTCATGACGCGAGTTTCGAAAAATTTCTTCAAATGTCCACCCAGGAGATGACGAAAATGAGGTCTGTTTATATATATATATATATATATATATATATATATATATATATATATATATATATATATTTGTCTGTTACCGCTCTAGCGGTCGCAATTTTCGTTTGATCGTTACCAAACTCGATATTTAAGCGTTTTATGCAAAAATAAAGATCAAGTTTGTTAATGGCTGAAATCGGACCAGTGGGAGGGGGGGGTTTAGAAGGGAGGATTTTCTAAAATTTGAAATATTTCCGTTACTATACGTCGGATCGAAAAATTGTATAGACTCAATCTTATTGCAAATTAAATTTACTATAAATAATGTATTTTCTCTATACTATAAATAATGTAACTCTCTATTCTGAAATTCTCTATTGTAAAACTTCACGTGGGAAATCTGCTTAGTTTACGCAGCCCCTGCGTGACGGACTTTTTATATTAATCCAACTTCTTTTTAATAAAAGCATTATTCTGGTACACCTCCTTTATTAGATATATCCAACACTATTGAAAAACTCTATACATAGTAAGAAATCTTAATCTCTAACAAAAAGACACAAACAATTATTTTTCAAATATATTATATCCTAAATTTTGTGTGTAGATTTAACTTTAAAACACTATAACTCAAAAACAATGTAAATGGAGTTGTACCACTATTCAAATAACCCCTTTCCAATAAACTCCCCTTTTTCTAGGCTACTGCACTGTTTAAGAGGAGCAAAATATGTTGTTTATTTAATTTAATACAAAGGTACCGCATGTAGTACCTATATTACTTTTTTTTTAAATTAACTGCTGGTTATTACAATGTAAACTCGCAAGTTGAACAAATGTAAATTGGTTGAGGTGTGATAATGTGCTGAATTGTAGAATATTTGAGCCATTAAAGGTATTTATGGCTTTATATGAGTTTGAGGCGGAGGGCACAAGTGTCGCCGGGGGTTTACCGCTGTAGCTGCGGTCGCCATTGTCGCACCGTGAAGCCATATCTATGGGCTGTGTGAGGAATTTATTAGCGGCTTCTGAGGTTTCTACCTCCTAAACCGACTCAAAGCTAATTTCGAACCTCTCAGGGATTGAAATTTTAGGCTTCTCCGCCTAATCTAAATCAGTTGTAAACGACCGACTGACAAGATGGCCGCGCTCATGAAATTCAGTGAGTAAATGCTCCGTAACTTTCCGTTTATACCCACTGAAATATTCCTAAAACCGCTGGCTAATCATTGCATGAGAACTGCGTTAACTAAGCGAATTTCCCACGTGCGTAACGTATTTGCATTTATCTCAAAACGTAAAAGTTCAACGAGAACAATATTCGGTATTTCTGCTTCAATGAGAGTGCTTCATAATATGACAGCTTATTGTAAACATGACTTGAGAAGGAGTGGGGGTTTACTGAAGGCTGAAAACTAAAATATCCAAATATCTCCGTTAATATTAAAGATAGAGAAAAAATGTACATAACAACATTTGTACAACTTTACATTTGCAATAAGATTGGTCCCGTTCAAGTTTTCGTTCCAACGCATAATAACGGACATATTTAGAATTTTCGAAATTCCTCACCTCTAAACTCTCCCCCCTCCCCACAAAGTCCGATTTAAGCCGTAAAAGAACTTTCTTTTTACATTAAACGCTTATATTTCGAGTTTGGTAACTATTAAACAAAAATTGCGACCGCCAGAGCGGTAACTGACACACACACACACACACACACACACACACACACACACACACACACACACACACATATATATACATATATGTAGTGTTGTTGTTATTTAATGGAGTTTTGGTCAGTGTTGGTGAACAAATCTTAGTTTATGCAAATATTTCGAGAATATTTATTTTCTCTTCTTCAGGGCTAAAATGAACATAAAAAAAATAAGCAAACTACACCATATATATACAACATGGTGGAAAACAACAACACAATTATGTCTTTATATATATAATTCTACTGTACGTGTGTATTTCACTGAACTCCTCCTAAACGGCTGTACCGATTTGAATGATTTTTTTTGTATGCGTTTGGGTAACGCCCTGGATGGTTTAGATTCACAAATCAGCCCGGCAGAAAGAGAAGGAGTGGTGGTCGTAAGGGAGGCCTAAAATTAAAAATAGCGATATTTAGTTTCCTATTGATTTTTCGGCAAATATGCACAGGTTATAAGTTGTTTATGTTGTTATTTAGAGTAACTTTTGTTATATTAACTTTTTTCGTATGACAAAGTATAAACGAGATATACACTATACAATTAATGTGGAGCCAACAATTTTATTGGGCACTAACAATTGAACCGAACTTAAGAAAACTCGGTATGTGAATTATCATTAATTCTTCCATGATTATAAGCTATATTATAACAATTGTAGAGCATCAATAGTTTTAAGAAGATTGGATCTATAACATTTTACGATCCGACTCATAATACCGCAGATATTTTGAATTTTCAAATCCCTCCCTCCATTCTTGGTCCAATTCCAGCCAATAATAATTATGATCTATAGAGTTGAGTGAAACGGTTATATCGAGTATAGTATAGATCAAATAAACATTTTCGTGCAGAAAACGGAAAATCTTAATCGATGAAGTCATCACATAACGCATTTGCTTGTATCTGTCAAAATAAATGTTCAATGATAACCGTATATGGTATTTAACCTTGAAACGAAGTGCTTCATTACATAACAGCTTATTGTTAATATGACATGAGTAGGAGTGGGGGTTTACTGACGACCAAAAACTAAAATATGGAAATATCTCAGTTAATATTGAATATAGAGAAAACATGAACAATAAATTTGCAATAAAATTGAAGCTATACAATTTTTGATCCGTTGTGTATTAACCCTCCCAGTACCATGGGGTCCTCCGAAGACCCCAGCTCTCCGAATTTTTACGAGAACATTATGAAAAACTTGACCAATCGAATTGTTACTTTGTGACTTTTCCTTTGAAACGGTTTTTTATCAGATCGTACTAAGAGTTTTTATAGATTCTATTAGATAAACCATTAATAATTTATTTATTTCTAAAAACACTTGGTTTGAGGTCCTTGCGAGACCCCGTGGTACTACACGTATAACTTTTTTAATACATATCTATTACAATTTTATTGATTGTATGAAATTTATTTATTAAAAGAATTTATTGATTTTAAAAAAAAATTATTGATTAAAAGAAATTAAAAGTTTTAAGTCACCTAACTCGAGGAAAGAGAATAAAAGGTATTCCTTTAATAGGGTAATAGGTATTCCTTCCTATTTTTACTCTCTTTTCTCATATTTTGATGAAAAACGGGAAGCTAATTGTTTTTTAGAACGGCAACTGTGCTAACTAAATACGTAAAATGATGACTCCAATGAGTCAAATCAGTGAACCAATACAATAAACGAAGGATTTTGTTTCTTAATCAACAAATTGTTTACAATCAATAACTTCTTTTAATAAATAAATATCATACAGTCAATAAATTGTAATAGGTATGTATTAATTGTAGTCATTTTTCATATTCCTAACTAATAAATCCAAATAAATTATGTTTTTTTTATGAAAAACATTGTAAAAAAGAGTGGGGTCCCGCAAGGACCCCCGTGGTAGTCTGTGATTGTCCGAGCCCGTGGTATTGGGAGGGTTAACGGAGGTATTTTGAATTTTCGAAATTCCCCCTTGAATACACTTAAAAATAGCAAATATATAGTATGTCTTATCAGCACATGGGAAATCTACTTGGTTTACGCAGCCCTTGCGTGCCGGACGTATTTTAGTTAAAACGTTTTACTATTTACTTTGTACATGTAAGTAAAAATTTAGAATTTTCATTTCAGGTCAGTCTTATCGTCAAACTACAAGAATTTTGAAAACGTATCAATTTCAAGCAAAACAAAAAAGTAATTTTTAGAATACAACCAATATATGTATATATTTATAAACATATTATTTTTTGAGAGGGGCAAGTTTCTATCAGAGGGTGAGAGCTTGGGAACCTTTGCTTCTCGAAGCGTGCGATTGGTTGAGTTCAATCATGTGCGAGCGAGTTTGGCGAAGGCTATTTTAGTTATGGATAGACACTTTTGAAGTTTAAAGGGGTAGCGTATTTCGCCTGAGTAAACTTTATAGAAGAAAACCCTTATAAACGCATTAGGCGCCTTATTTAATTATGAAAAAGTGTGTAACTAATGCTTCTAAAATAGCTAATTGTATATTTTTTTCAAATAAAAAGTCTGTTCTATATGACTAACAGTTAAAACTAACATTTATTTAAAACACTATGATTTTTTTAAATAAAAATAATAACATTAAATTTTAATGACGTTATATATATTTTCAAGGCATTTCATATTCAACAGGTAACAATTTGTACGGGATCAATTATGTAATTTGGAGAAGCATCCAGTCAATACAGTTTTGTATTGACAGATGTGAATTGTCTTTACTAAGACTTTGAAAGTCACTGAAATCCTTTATTGATAACATTTTGGTAATTCTGTTCGGAATTACTTCGTGTGTAGCTAAACAATATACAGTCTCTTGAACTATCTTCTTCTAAAATCTCTCTTGAATATTCAGAGATCAATTTTTTAAGTTGGCCAAATTTTGTTAGTATTGAAGTAAATAGTTACTTTTAAATATTAAAGAACTTATACACAGCAAATGACTATAAGTTATTCTTATTAGTTCTTTTTATCTCATAATAACCCTATGAGGAGATACAAATTTGAATACATGTTCCATTGCCACAGAGCATATTACATATATGATTATGTTTATATACATTTTTACAATACATAAACGTCAATCAACCATATAATCAAATATATTAAAAACAATAATAATAATTAAAGAAAATAGAATGAAATAATAAAAAGATAAAATAATGAAAAAATATAAATAAATAAAATAAAATATTGAAATAAGTAATATAATTACAAATAAAATTGATAAATTAAAATGAAAAAAACAAATACAAATTAAATAAAGTTAAACATAACCAATGATAAATTTTCAAGTCTATGTTAGGAAAATATATTGAATTATAATTCTCTTTCCTCAAAATCAACTTTATATTCTAATATATTTTTGATAAATCCATATCTATACTTTTGGTAAACTTTGTGAGTTCTTCATTATGTTAATTAAATAATATATGAGGTGGTTCTGTCCAATTAAATCCATTTAAAATTATGTTAATTATTAAGTTTTATCTATTTTGATTAACTGTTGAACAGTCATAGAGTATATGTAAAAACGTTTTGTGTTGTCTGTAGATTTGTCATTGTCTTGAATTTTAAATTTTGTTAAATAATGTCCTGTCTGTTCATGATCCGTTTGAAGTTCCCATTTGTGATGGTGACTCTTAATTGTGTTGTAGTTTTTGTGAATTATATTTGGTATGTATTGGTGTAAGCTGTAATGATTTGTTACATGTCGTCCATTTTAAGTTCCATTTATGTATTGTGTTGGTACGTAAGTCTATTTTAATATGAGTATTGTATCTTGAGCTGCTTCCTTTGCTAACGTGTCAGCTTGTTCGTTTTCAATATTTCCTGAGTGGGCTTTTACCCAGTCTGTGTGCATGTGTAGATTTGAACGTATAATTTCCAGAATATTTGGTCTAATGTTTTCTGTGAGCGGGTCGTGTATAGTAGGGTTATGTATTGAGTAAATGAGAGTCGTGTTGTATATGTGTATGATATTATTTTACATAATGTTTTTATAATATGATCGGTAGCTTTTAAAACAACATATTTCAGAGCTTGATTATTGGAGCATCTAGCATCAAGTATGTATTTGTATTTTAGAATATGTCCACTTGTAGTCTCAACAATTAATGCTGCTCCAGGTGTATTGTTGTCAGTTTTGCTTCCGTCAGTAAATAAGTTTTGTGTCATAATGTTTTCAGTCCATGGTTCGTCCAAATGTGATGTTACTTTCGCAAATAGTGCTGGGTGTAGCCAATTTGAGCAGTAAATGTATTTATCTAATGCAATATTCATTCATTCAAGTTCTTCTTATTCGTTTGAAATACATAATACTTGAATGTTGTATTGTTTTATAGCTTAAAGGCTGATTAGTATTTGAAACAGTTTGAGTTTGTTGAAATGGCCACTGAGATTAGATTTACTTGAAATAATACAGCTGATAATTCTAAAAAAGCTTAAAGTAATTTTTTCTATGAGTAATCTTTTGAAAGAAGAAATAACGAAAGAAATGAATCAAAACTCTGTTATCCAAGCTTTATAATATGATGTGAAGAAAAAAAAGGGAATGGTAATGAGAAGGGGCGCCCCATTGAAAAAGATTTTGAGCGGGCCATTTGACTGTCTAATCGCATCCCATTAAGTATTGTAGCGTGAATGAGTTTTTTCCTCCGGTATTAGATCCACTACAAGCACATTTTTAATGCTCCCTACGTGCTGTGAAAGCATAAAAAAAATCTCGTCACGCAGGGGCTGCGTGAACTAAGCAGATTTCCCACGAGAAGGTTAACAACAGATAAATCCACATACTGGAAACTCCATCGTGATTGTTAAACGAATAAAAAAGTCCGTCACGCAGGGGCTGCTTAAACTAAGCAGATTTCCCACGTGAAGTTTTACAATAGAGAAATCTGCCTAATAACAACTGTAATAGAAAGAAACCTCTAAACCTAAAACATTATTTAGGGCGTAATAACCCAGTAGTTTCTAGCCCCGAAACACAGTTAACCTAACCTCTAAACCTATTCACGAGGGACGGATAGTTATGGAAAAGGCCGCCAGAGCTCTCGGCGGAAAGTCCGAACATAGCCTACTGGTACCACACGCAGAATACAAATGCAAATATCTCGGTTAATATTCAAGATACAGAATAAATGTATAAAACAATATTTATAGTAAATTTAATTTGTAATAAGATTGATTCTGTACAATTTTTCGATCCGACGAATAGTAACGGAGATATTTTGAATTTTCGGAAATCCTCCCCTCTAAACCCCCCCTCCCCGTGGTCCGATTTCAGCCGTTAACGAACTTGATCTTTCTTTTGACATAAAACGACTAAATATCGAGTTTGGTAACGATCAAACAAAAATTGCGACCGCTAGAGCGGTAACAGACAAATATATAGATAGATAGATAGATAGATAGATAGATAGATAGATATATATATATATATATATATATATATATATATATATATATATATAGATATATATATACAGTTTTGAACGGACCTCATTTTCGTCATCTACTAGGTAGGATCGATGGACATTTGAAGAAAAATTTCGAAAATTCCGTCATGAGTACAACCTCAATAGCTGATTTCCCTTAAGGGAAATCTGCTAATACAAACGGTAAGAAGAAAACGTTCTATCAATATACAAATTAATAGTGTCTACAACGTAAAGCGTCGGAATTGTATACAAACAGGCCAGCCAAAATCGCATCGCTGAATAGATAGAATCTAGACCGTAAAGAAGAGCAATTAATGAAATACATCTGAATGTAACATATTAATTTTATTGAAAATTATTTACTATATCTTGTAAAGTAAGTTGTAATGAATTGGTACAATTTTTATCTCAATCAATCAAATTTTAGTAGTCCAAAAACAAAAGACGTCTCTTGAAAAAAATATTTGGTATTTAAATTTGAATAATGTGGTTTATCACATAACCGAGTATTGTTAGTTTAACATGAGTAGAAGTGGGGGTTTGCTGTAGGCTGAAAAATACAAATATCTCGGTTAATATTCAAGATACAGAAAATTTAATAGAGCAATATTTATAGATAATTTAATGTGCAATAAGATTGAATCTATATAATTTTGATCCGACTTATAGTAACGGAGATATTTTGAATTTTCAAAATGCCCCCTCCCGCTTTTCCGATTTTAGCCGTCAATTTTCCGCAATTTTGAAAAACTTTCCTGAAATCCCCATTTATCCTACCTACCTTTTAAAAATTATATATATATATATATATATATATATATATATAAAATTGTAACCTCTGAATATATTTGCATGTCTCTCGTTTATTAAATGTTTCTTGAAAACAATATTTGGTATTTAAGCAATGAATAATGTGGTTTATCATATAACAGCATATTCTTTATGTAAAATGAGTAGAAGAGGCGGTTTGCTGAAGGCTGAATACATATCTCGGTTAATATTCAAGATAGAAAAAATGTATATATAACAATATCTTTAGTAACTTTAATGTTACATATGATTGGTTCTATACGATTTTTCGATCCAAAGTATAGTAACGGAGATATATCAAGTTTTCGAACATCCCCGTCTAAACTCTTGATCAATATTTTTACATTCAACAATTAAATTATATGTAAAAAAAAACGATGAGTAAAAGGGGGAGGGGAGGGGTGCTACTGATATCAGAAAACATCTATATAGCATTTTATAACTCATGTCATATCAACAATAAGCTGGTATGTTATGAAGCATATTATTTGAAGCATATATACCATATATTGTTCCCATTGGAATTTTACTTTTTGAGATAAATGCAAATACGTGGGAAATCTTCTTAGTTTACGCAGCCCCTGCGTGATGGATTTCTTTTACGTCGCCCATGAGATTTGCATTAATTTTGAGGCACGTGTGTAAAAAGACGTTGAGTAAAAATCGGTGGATTGATGATTAGACTCATAATAAAAGACATATTTTCAATTTCCGATTTCTCCTTCTGTACCTTCTCCATTTCAGATCTGATTTCTTCTCCAATATCGCAGACCAATATCTGATTTCGCAGACCAATATCGTCTTTAGCTACATGAACCATGACGTACCATTGACACAGCAATGGAGCACGAGATACTTCGAGTTGCCCTATTGACTTCTCAACATTTATGCCAAGCTTGTATTTTATTATGGGCCGTTGTATTATAATGAACTGGATACTAATATCAAGTGTGCTCAAAACGTATACATAAAATATGAAAAGCCGTTGGGGAGTACTGAGCCGTTGAAAAGAACTTCTGAAATTTTAAAAGCACTCAGAAACTTGTTATCAGACCAAGTTGCATCATTACGTCGGCCCTTGGGCACCCCTCTCACTCCAGGGAATACGCACTAATTCTATATAGAAAATGGGGGGAGAGGGTGAGGGGGATACTTACGGCGCACAGAAACTTTTCTAGTCACGTTCGAAGTTTATTGACCCAACTTCCTGGGCCATTTGTCAATATTCCGTGAGGCACATCTTTTATGAGAGTGTCGCGTAAAACAGAACCCCTTCGGTCTCACCCCTTCTGCTTTATTCAACAAGCAGATAGCTTAATCCTCTCGCCAGCCTGTGACTCGCTCCAACTGGCGCAATCTTCGGTTTTAGAAGGATTTCCAAAGAAGGAAAATCAGCTATTGAGGTTGTACTCATGAGGCAATTTTCGAAAGAAGTCCTAAACAGTAGATGACGAAAAGGAGTTTCGGTCAATATATTTATATGATATATGATAAATGATTGGTCGCAATTATTGTTTGATCGTTAACCAAACTCGATATTTAATCGTTTTATGTATAAAGAGAAAAATCAAATTCGTTAAAGACAGAAATCTGACCAGTGGGAATTCAAAAATTTGAAATATCTCTGCTGCTTTATGTCAGATCGAAAAAATGTACAGAAACAATCTTCCATTTTTGAGGTGTTGTATGATGAAGGAATTATTATCTCATGTAAGAGAAGAATGTCCTCGTTCCTTCACAGTAGTTAATTCGTTGCGATAGATCGCTCTCAGAGCAAGAAGGTGAGTCACAGGGAATTTTTGGTTCCAGTTACATCATTGTGCAGAGGGCAGTGATGTTGGAGCGTATGCTCTGAAAGCGCTCTGTCTCAACGAATTAACACCTATGAAGGAACTAGGCATTTCTTTTCTTACCTGAGATAACCAATCGTATTGAAAATTAAATTACCTATTAATTTATTTTTTTATGTATGATTTTCAATATCTTGATTATTAACCGAGATATTTGCATTTTATAGTTTTCGGCGTGCTCATGTCTTTTAAAATTAAGCTGGTATTTTAAGCCTAAATACCAAATATTTTTCTCATTGAACTCTTAAAGATAAATGTAAATTCGTGACGTGCGTGTGATAACTGCTTAGTAAAATAGCTCTCGATGAAATAGTTTTTAGAGAGCCATCCTTTCATAGCCAGTTAATTCTTAATCCATTGTAACGTGGAGTCTGACTACATGGTGTGGAATTATGTGGAAAACCGCAGGAGAGGGGGGGGGCGTTACTTTCCAGAGAATGTAACTACTCTATGCTTGGAGGTTTAGACCCTACTGGTACCACTGGGTTATCGGGGGAAGTTCTTACCAACCGTCAGTTAGACCAGAAACTGGTGAATGGTGTCCGGATCCCCTTGGTTGCCAGTCCCAGATGTGGTGGTCGTCGTTTGAACCCTCAGTGTCAGAAATTATTAAAAAAGAGGCTTCTCAACCCCTTTGGACAGTAATGACCATAACCGTATCATTTGATACGCGGAAATAAACCAGAATACAGACGTTCTGTTGGAGTAGTCGGATCCTTCCATACCATCATTAAGCCTCAAGGTTAGAAAAGGATGAAAGGGGTTCAAACCTAGTGTCATTGCATTCCGTTTCCGTTCTCCAGTGGCCTCCAAACTGAATATGAATAATAAGTACATGAATGTTAATAAATTCCTCGGGTCCAGCTTAAATTGCTACACTTGTTTACATGTGACTGTTACAAAAGGATAAATTTTGATTTTTGGCGTCTTCATTTTCGCTGAGTCAGTCCAGTGAATGAGTTTTGTCCTTATTTTCCTTTTTCTAAGTCCTACCATCATAGCTGATATTAATGCTTCGCAGAGACTCATACGGAAGTATTATTATTAACTGTATCTGGAAGAAAATATTATAAAGTTAATAAATGTTTAAAAACCGTTGTCTCAAAGGAACCGTATGAGGTCATATTATCTCCAAACCATGGGAGCACTTCAGAAAAAAAAAATAAAAAGAAATTTCAATTTGTCCTTTACCCCTTCTCGACCCTTTGTAGCCTTTGTGGAGGCTCGTCAATTAGACGTGCTTTATAGGCGGGCACAACTTGAGCCCTGGGATAGGAGGGTTCCGGCCAAAGTACTAACCACCTCGAGAGCCCGGCCTCCAGGTCTTATTTGATGTGGGCCGCTTTATGATTTTTACCCCGCTCCCATTATTCAGGGAAAATAAAGCTGCACAGAGACTTTATTGCTCGGGAAAATTCTTCCCTTATTTTGTTGTTCTCTCCACTGGTTCAAGTTCAGGTTACCTCTTAAATAACTTGCTTGTGGGCCGGATTTCTGACTGTTTACGAAATTCCGATAAGGAATCAATTGTCTTGCGGGTGCATTTTCGTTTAACCGTCACCAAATTCCATATTAGAACGTTTTATGTTAAAATAAAGATCCAGTTCGTTCATGGATGAAATCGAGCCAATGGTAGGAGTGGGGGGGGGGGTAGAGGTGGAGTTTCGAAAATTCGGAATATCTGTCATTATGCGTTGAATAGTAAAATTGTTTATAACCAAACATATTGTAAATTTAATTTATCATGAATATTTAACAGGATATTTGGAGTTTTTAGTTTTCGGCTGTCAGTATACCCCCACTCCTACTCATGTTAGCAGTAAGCTGCTATATCATGAACCACTTCATTATATGGTTTAATACCAAATATGGTATTCATTGATATTCTCGATTTTTAACAATTTCAGTCAACACTAAGGATCATAATTGTTATTGGCAAAAATCGAGTGTAGAATAGTGGGGGTTAAGAGGGAGGGGAGATTAGAAAATTCAAAATATTTCCTTTACTGTAAGTCCGATCGTAAAGTGTTATAGAACTAATCTTATTAAACTAATGATGACCTACAACTGTTGTTATATACATTTTTTCGTAACTTATTTATTAAGCAAGTTATTCCTCGTTTTTGGCCGTCAACAGCCTCCCTTCTCCCTCTCTCTATCAGTTTGGA
>CM032230.1:135200000-135597500 GCA_019009955.1 Riptortus pedestris
ATTAAAATAATCTATTAGATAATGAATATCTTTATTCGAAGCTTGAATACCAAATATTGTTTTGAACAGTCAATTACTAAAGAATATTTTATCTAATATTTAATATTTTATCTAACTTTATTATATTAACTAACAACTTATATTTTATCTAAACCTTAACAATTTTCATTTATTTTGTTCTTTGTTGTGTTCCATTTTTATTTTTTGATTTTCATTCTTGTTTTTTGAGTTCTATTTTGTTTTTTGAGTTTCATTTCCGTTTTTGATTTTCAGTTTCGTTTTAGCAGATTTCCCTCAAGGGAAATCAGCTTATTGAGGTCGTACTCATAATGCGAGTTTCGAAAAATTTCTTCAAATGTCCATCGATCCTACCCAGGGGATGACGAAAATGAGGTCCGTTCAAAATTATATATATATATATATATATATATATATATATATATATATATATATATATATATAGAGAGTGTCACCAAACCAAACGACCAAACTTCAGGGATCGATAGAGGATCGAAAAACTAAGAAAAAAAGTCCTTTGGCATATGCCTCGTTTTCGCTTCGTTTTTGAGAAAATAAAAAAAAAACTGAAAATAGTTGTGCAAAAAGTGTATTTTTTTTTTAATATGTATTTAAATTACAAAAAACTATTGGCTTTTTGAGTAAGTTTAATTTTATAATTTACGAGGAGTAAATTTAGAAAACATGAATATTCTCACGCTTTCCTTATGAATAAAACGTCTAGGTTGAGTGTTTAAACTTAAAAAGAAAGGATTAAAATGTTTACTATCATTTTAATCCTTTTTGGGGGGAATCCAGCCTCGCATTCTCACATTAGTGGTGTTGCTAGTACTGTTCAGTGAAGTCAACAAATATGGCTAAATTTACCAACGCTGAATACGCGGACATAGTCTACGTCTACGGATTCTGCGATGGTAATGCACGTCAGGCAGTTCAGGAATATCGCAGACGGTTTCCTGACCGAGAAACCCCACACAGAGGTGCTTTTACCAGCACTTTCAGAAAGCTTCGAGAGACTGGGTCCTTCTCATGTAATCGTCGTGGAAACCGTATGCCAGGCTCCGATGGAAGCCGACCTGAGGCGGAGGGAGAGGATACTGAGGCACTTCAATACCAACCCTGGCACAAGCAAAACGATGTAAACTTAAATTCGAAAGTAATCTGGACGGACGAAGCGACTTTTACACTTGCGGGCATATTCAATCAAAGAAACTACCACCTTTGGGCACATGAAAATCCCCGCGCTGTTAGAGAATTTCACTACTAGCATGAGTTTTCTGTAAACGTGTGGGTCGGTTGTTATAATCGCATAATAGGTCCCTTATTTTTACCTGCTCGACTTCACGCTGAAAGTTATCATCTATTCCTGGAGAATGACTTACGGGCACTTTTGGAAGATATCCCTTCGGAAACAAGGCTTGAGAGCTGGTTTCAACTCGATTGTTGTCCTGCACATTACGGAAGGGCCGTACGAGACTGGTTGGACATCAACTACCCAGGTCGCTGGATAGGACGAGGTGGGCCGGTGCCTTGGCCTCCCCGATCTCCGGACCTCACGCCACTAGATTTCTTCGTGTGGGGATACATGAAAGAAAATGTCTACCGAGAGCCCGTCCGCACAAGGGATGACCTCATCGAGCGCATCAGAATGGTTTGCAACCAGCTCACCGCAGAACAATGTTTAGATGCAGTGCGATCTGTGAGTACGCGATGTGATGCGTGTATTGCAGCGAGAGACCAGCACTTCGGACCAGCAAAACTATTTTTAGTTTTTTGTGATTTTCTCGAAAACGAGGCATATGCCAGAGGACTTTTTGTTTTAGTTTTTCGATCCTCTATCGATCCCTAAAGTTTGGCCGTTTGGTTTGGTGACACCCTGGATATATATTTGTCTGTTAACGCTCTAGCGGTCGCAATTTTTGTTTGGTCGTTACCAAACTCGGAATTTAATCGTGTTATGTAAAAAGAAAGATCAAGTTCGTTAATAGCTGAATTCGGACCAGTGGGAAGGGGAGTTTAGAGGGGGGGATTTTTGAAAATTCAAAATATCCTTGTTATTATGCGTCTGATCGAAAAATTGTATAAAATAAATCTTATTGCAAATTAAGTTTACTATAAATATTGTTCTATACATTTATTCTTTATCTTGAATATTAACCGAGATATTTGCATTTGAATTCTGCTTGTGTTCGCCAGGAGTAGGCTATGTTCGGACTTTCTTCCGAGAGCTCTGGTGGCCGTTTCCATAACTATTCGTCCCTCGTGAATAGGTTTAGGTTCACTGTTTTTTAGGGCTAGAAACTACTGGGTTATTACGCCCTAAATAATGTTTTAGGTTTAGAGGTTTCTTACTACAACAGTTGTTATTAGGCAGATTTCTCTATTGTAAAACTTCACGTGGGAAATCTGCTTAGTTTACGCAGCCCCTGCGTGACGGACTTTTTGTGCTTCATTCAGTTTTTTATATACTTATTTTTTTTTTTAATTTCGCCTTTTGTGATCTATTTCCTTTTTTTTTTTTGCTTTCCAGTTCTGTTTTGTGTTGCGTTTCTATTTCTTTCCCATATCTGTTTTTCGTGTTTTTTCTCTGTTTTGTGATCCTTTTACGAGTTGTGTTCCTTTTGTGTTCTATGTGCCTTTTTTGGTTTGTGTTCCTCATCCGTTTCTTTTTTACCTTTACGGTTTTGTGTGTCCATTTCTGTTTTGTGTTCCTTTTTCTGTTTTATTTAATTTTGTTAATTTTTTTTGTATTGTTTTGTTTTCATTTGAGTTTTGTTTTGTTTAGTTTTTTTAGTCACGAAGCTTTTGTTTAGAGCAACATCGCCAAAGCTGGGAAGCTCCGATAAATAAATAAATAAATAAAGGTTATATGTGCAAATACGTTGTGCGATGACGTAATCAATTAAGACTTTTACGTTCTTTACTAGAAAATGTTTATTTCATCTTTACCGTACTCGAAATTTATTTGTTTCATTAACACTCCGGTACTCGCGCGTCATCTGAGAGATGCCTAGACAACATGTTAAAGTGTTGCTCGAACGTGTTTGAACCGGCGCATCCCCCAGTCCCACTACCCTCCTACTATGGTAAGACTGTCCCAACAGTATTGTTTTGATTTCCCTTCTGTCAACAAATATTGAGTTATTTACTAGATCATCTCTCAGATCCCACGCGAGTACTTTTGTAAGTATCAGTTACTATGTACAAATTTATTTTTTGATGTATTTTTTGTCTTGTTCTACTTGTATGAAGTACTTGCTGTGTAGTTTTTAGTTCAAATTTATCATATCATAATCCCGTTTTTGACTATCATCCGTGAGATGAGGCGCGACTATTTTTGTTACACTTACTAACATTTCTCCTACATTCATTGTTTTTGTACATTCAATGTGTCTCGCAATACAAAACGTTGGCCTATGGTGGTGCTATTTTCATTATTGAATATTGCCGGGATTAATTCCCAAGTGATATATTTAGGGAATGGCAACGATGTGCCTGTCAGACGGGAATTTCTTGAACAATTGGGGAGAGGATTATTAGAGGAACAGCTCCAGAAAAGAAGACAAATATCGTCGCTTCCACCACTCCATGTTGGGCAAATTGAAGGAAATAGCACCATCTCAGACTTTGGATAGCAAAGTGTCATAAGTAGACCCTCAGTGGCAGATACTTCTTCAAGAAAAAGGTGTGCCCCTTGTCAAAAAGAGGGAACACACGGTACAAGTGCCAAAAATATGGACAGTATTTATGTCTGGGTGATCATTGTTCATTTGTATGTCCTGAAGGTTGTGTTACAGAAGAACCAAAGGATGACTAAATGGGGGGGGATTATTATAAAGTATAATATGTTTTTGTATTTGAGCTTTACATGTTTGTTGTTTTCATTGTACACAATTTATTTTCTTTATTTTTATATGCTAATACTAAAGAGTTTGACTTTTCGTTAAAATAATTATTTTGATAAAAATGTTGTAAATAATATAAATATCCATAATAGCATAGCAGTTTCATTATTATTACCCATTTTAAAAACAATCAATGGCTCTTATTTAATAAAATGTAGGTAATAGAATGTTTTTTTTATTAAAAAGACAGAGGCATCTGACAGATGACACGCGAGTACTTTTGTTACATAAGGGGGCGCGAATACCGGAGTGTTAAAGACTAAACATCACATTGGGTAATGACTGAATTGGAATTTGGGGGTATCATTGAAAGTTTGAAATATCTCGGTTAGTAAGAGTTGCATCCAAGCAATGTTGTTTGAATCTTGTTTTGACTGACTAGTTACTTGTATATTGTTTCCACCATTTTATAATCTCCCCTCCTACTCGTAGGTAAGGAGGTATCAACCGAAACTAAATACAGGCTAGCATTTATCATTTAAAACACAGAAATTTCCGCCACATTTTTAACAGAAAAAGAATATTTCCTTATCATAAAAAGAGCTTTAAATTATAGCTTAGGCCATTTTAGGATCACCAGCGATGGAACAGAGATATCCTATATTACTATCAAATGAAGTTATTCCATATGGAGGGCATTAAAATATTTTATACATTACCTATAATAGGAGCAGAAGAAATTCATTATAAATCATCAGATTTAGTAATGTTAATTTCTGTGTCATTGTAAATATGTATTTTTATACAATTAGAAGTTGTTTATAGAATATGTCTTATTGTCTAGGAGTCAACATTTTTGTCTTATCGTTAACAAACTTAATATAATCGCTTTGTGTAAAATGAAAGATCAAGTTCGTTAATGGCTGAAATCGGACCAGGGCGAGGGAGGGGTGTTAAGAGTGGGAGAATTTTGAAAATTCGAAATATTTCCGTTATTATGAGTCGGATTGAAAATTTACATAGTATCTATATTGTCGTAAATGTAATGTTCTATAAATGTTGTTATTTTCATTTATTCTCTTAGTCCAATATTAACTGAGATATTTGTATTTTTTAGTTTTCAGGATATGGTGAACTTCCACTCCTACTCATGTTACACAAACAATACTCTGTTATATTATGAAACTTAAATACTAAATGTTGTTCTCATTGAACTTTTAATTTTTAAAATAAATGCAAATACGTGAGAAATCTGCGTGGATAGAGAAAAAGGCGTCCAATTCATCACAAATTTTTATTTCGGCGCTAAGCTCTTTCGAAGACTATTGTCTCCATCTTCAGAGCTTCGTGGATGACTGTTTCCGGTTGTTTGAGGGTACCGAAGAAGAGTTGACTGGCTTCTTTGAGTATCTGAACAAGGGACACAAAAACATAAAGTTCACAATGGAAAAAGAGAACGGGGGTCTGGAGATTACAATGATTACAAGAAACTTATTGGTAGTTGCTCTTTGGACAACAAGACCGATTGCTGTAAGTCTGCACTGGTGGGGGTACTGGACCTGGATGTTATCTCCCGCGTGCCAGCCAGTAACTTGCTGTCTTTCCTAATGAGTGCATGCAAGTAGGTCAGTAATATATTTTTTAGCTATTCCTCAATAGATCTCTCACTCTCCGTATTTTATTTTAGGATTTGACTCAAGTACATTTATTATGTTTATTTCTGTTAGATAATTATTTTGAGTTTTTTTTATTTTCATTAATATTATTAATGACCCTGTTAATGTATAGAGATTTTATTGATGTTATTGTTTATTCATGTGTAGCTCTGAAGATGGAGACAATAGTCTTCCAAATATTCTTCACTTCCAACAACTTTGCTGTAGAAATCTGCATAATTCACGCAGCATCTAATTGATGAACTTTCTGTTTGTCAATTGATTTCATTATTGAATTCAATACCCTCTTGGTCAAAAATTATAAACATAAAAATAAAATGAAATAAACAATTATTACGTAGTATTATTTTTTTCCATTTCTACACTTACATGGGTTGTTTAAAGGTTTGTTACAGTAACAATTACCGTTACCCTTATAGGCCCCTTTTCTTCAAAATATTGAATTACTAAAAACTCAAGTTCTTTTACGCTTTTTTTGAATGGTTCTAAATATATTATAACGTTTTTTGAAGGAATGTTTAATATTTATACTTTCCTCAAGGAAAATCCTTTATTGAAAGACGTCTCATTGAAAACCTATTTCTGTCCTTCACATTGGAACATGAAATTACATCCCTATCATCAAGGAGTGGTGGGGGGTTATTAAATCCCCAACCCACGCTCCAAGACGGACAAAGCTCCTCTTCAGAGCAAACCCAAGCCCCTTCAAACTTATAATTGCTAGACCTAATGTCATACTTTATTTCAATGACCCACATTCTAAGCTAAAAGTCATAAGATTTTCTTCTCAAATATGAAGAATTCATTAATTCGGTCAATGCTTTTTAAATAATGTACCTCATAATAGACCAAAACAGCTCACGACTGGCGAAGTCGTCAGGTCGGAAAATGCCGAAAGCCCACGGGCCTCAAATGAAAAAAATAAATAAGGCATTACCTTTATTATTAATTAACACTCCAAATAATATTTATTTACATTTGTAAATACATAGCTGATACATATTTCTATTAGTAAATTATATTATTCTATTTTCCTCTTTATGCTATTCTTACTGGGTTTTCTAAAAAAATGTCCGTCACGCAGGGGCTGCCTAAACTAAGCAGATTTCCCACGTGAAGGTTTACAATAGAGAAATTTCACGAGAGGCGAGCAATCAAGGACTCGTCCGTTAGCCGTCGATTTAATAAAAATGCAAATATTTCAGTTAATATTCAAGATAGAGAATAAATGTATATAACAATATTTATAGTAAATGTAATTTCCAATAAGATTGACTCTGTACGATTTTTCGATCCAACGTACAGTAACTGAGATATTTCGAATTTTCGAAAATCCTCCCCTCTAAACCTCCCCTCCCACTGGTCCGATTTCAGCCGTTAACGAACTTGATCTTTCTCTTTACATAAAACGACTAAATATCGAGTTTAGTAACGATTTTTACAGTAAATCGTTACCAAATCCAGTGTTTTATGTGAAAAGAAACATCTAGTTTGTTAACGGCTGAAATTAGACTGGGTGGAGGGGAGGAATTTTGAAAATTCTTAATATATCAGTTATTATCCGTTAATTATCGTCGGATCGGAAATTTTTATAAATCAAATCTTATTGTGAATGTTTTTCTAAACGTTGTTATGTACATTTTTTCATTACCTTTAATATTAATCCTATATATTTGGTTTTTTTTTTTTACATAATACACTTGATTTGGTAACAATTTAACAAAAATTGCGACTGCTATAACACTAAAAGACAAATATATATAAATATTGAATTTACCCCTGTAGAGAAATCTGCTAAAAAGCTTATAAATTGAAAAGTAACATATTTAAATGTGAAAATGAAAGTTACATACATTTACAAGCATACAGAACTAATAACAAGTTACAATAAATTTCGTAAAACTCACTAATCCCGAACTAAAAAAAAGGTAAATTACTATGAACTGAGATATTTGCAGTTTTTAGTTTTAACCCCCACTCCTACTCACCTTCATATTAGCAATAAGCTGTTATATTATGAATCGCTTTATTTGAAGCCTAAATAACAAATATTGTTCTCGTTCAACCTTTACGTCTTCAGATAAATGCAAATACGTGATGCAAGTGGGTGATCTGCTCAGTTAACTATAAGTACAAATATTACATTTTAAGATATTTCTATTTTACATATTTGTAATGAATTTTTAGAATTCTACGTATTAATTATATCTTAGTACTTAAATAATTTTAAAAGACAATTTAGAATATTTTTCTTCATTCAGCGATAGCTCTTTGGTGGATCTTTAGATGAATAAATAATCGAGACGGTAACTAAAGCACAAAACTTCTTGTGGTGTTGTAAACATATTGGACATGTAGAATAATATTTACTATTACTATATTTTGCTAAACTGCAATCTGTACCTTTCCGTTAATTATCATGCCTACTTAATAGTTAAAGTAATACAACTTAAATTTATAACTCAGGTGGAAATTTTAATACGCCCCTCCTCGGGCAAAGTTTTAATTTCCGGAGTGTTGCTGAGTTGTAGCAGTCTTTCCGAGGGCTTCGTCTCACTTCGTCAACATTTAATCATTAGGATGAAACGATCTAAGGGCGGTGAAGTCATTTATTCCACCCCGGCCATCTGGGGGTAGTAATGGATGAGCCATGTCCTGGAATTTAGAGTGCATCTGGGACGTCATAATGTGGAATTTGTTGAAAAAATAAAGTCCGTCACGCAGAGGCTGCGTTAGCTAAGCAAATTTCCCACACGCGTCACGAATTTAAATTTATCTCCAAGCGTAAAAGTCGAATGAGAACAATAATTGAAGGGTTTGCTGCAAAAAGGAGGTCCAATTTTTCCAGTTTTTGGGAAACCAAAAAAAAAACCGTTTAAAAAATTCAAATTTTAAGTTATGTTAAAATATTGTTGTTGCTTACTTTCAGTTATGGTGTTTTCATATTAGAACAGTATTTTCATTCAAATAATATCATCCAAATGTTGGTGGTACGTGGATGATCCTTGGAGCTACCTCTTTTTTGCCCAAAAGAATGGAATATGAGGAATGGAGGAATTTGTTATATCTTGGAAGAAGGTGTAAAAATAAATGGAATGTACTATTATTATGTATTTTTTATTCAAAGAAAACTGTAAATAAAGTACAGAAAAATTATTGGTTTTACAAACAGAAAATAACATCATTATAATGAATAACATAAAATACGAAAATAACATCATTATAACGAAAAGAACATCATAACGATTGAAGCTGCATCCTTTTTGTTCCAAATAAAATTGGTTTTTTTTTTTTTTTTTTTTTTTTTGTCACAAGAAAGTGTTTATAACTCCCAACAGCTATGGGGTGGAGCTACCTCCTTTTTGCAGCAAACCCTTCAATTGGTGTTTAGACTTCAAATAACCTGCTTCATAGTATAACAGCTTACTATCTATATGGTTAGGAGAAGGGGTTAGGGGGGGGGGGGGCGAGTTCTAAAAAAAGTCCGCCGAGGCTCCATGAACTAAGAAAATTTCCTTCCTGGAGTTAAATATAGATAAATCTACATACTGGTAACACAGCAACACCTTGAATATTAAGTTGATAAATAAAAAAGGTAATTAGAAATCTTTCAGTAGTAATTTTAATAATTTCTTCATGGGGAGCGTCCGAAGTGTAGACTAACAGGTATGCCAGACTCTCACCGGAATAAAACACAATTACTGAAATATATCAGAATATAACATATTAATTTTATTGAAAACAATTTACTATATTTAGTACTGCAATTTATAATGAATCAGAATAATTTATATCTCAATCAATCAAACTTTAGTAGTCCAAGAACTTTAGGAACAATATTTGGTATTTAAGCTTCTAATAAAGTGGTTTATTATATAACGGAGTGCTGTTTATGTAAGATGAGTAGAAGTTTGCTGAGGCTGAATACTGAAAAATGCAAATGTCTCCGTTTTGCAAATAAAGTGTGAGTCACGGGAACCAAGTGATTTTGAAATAATAATAAAATCTCTGTTTCATATCTAAGTTAAATTTTATTAATATAATATCGTACATAAGAACATAGCATTTTAGTTATAATAAATTTCTTCATGAACGGAAAATTACCTCTGGCATGTGTTGGCTGTTTTCATTGATGCATTGTTGAAGCCGGTAAATAAAATTAGCCTGAACTGGCCCCTATTTATTTGAAGAAAATGGTGCTACAGTTACAGTAACTTCCCAGCGTTACATTAATATGGTGAACACCTTTTTCATTCTGCAGTTACGAAGGAGAGGTATAGATCATGAACATTTATGGTTTCAACAAGATGGGGCTACGCCAGAGCGTCCATGGCGGTTCTCCGCAATCTGTTTCCTAACCATCTCATTTCAAATCATGGCAACGTTTTATGGCCTCCACGCTCACCTGAACTGTCCACATGCGATTTTTTTCTGTGGGGATTTCTTAAGCCACCTGTCTACGAAAGCAAGCCTCGTACTTTAGAAGAATTAAAGGAAGCGATCCGTCAAATAATCACTCAAATCAATGCAGACCTGCTGGAAAGAGTTCAGGCTAATTTTATTTACCGACTTCAACAGTGCTTCAATGAAAACGGCCAACACATGCCAGAGTTAATTTTCCGTTCATGAAAATATTTATTAAAACTAAAATGCTATGTTCTTATGTAAGATATTATATTAATAAAATTTAACTTAGATGTGAAACAGAGATTTTATTATTATTTCAAAATCACTTGGTTCCCGTGACTCACCCTATATTTCCATTAAGGGAAATCTGCTAACACCTCTGTTATTATGGGTCGGATAGATCGTATAAACCAGTCTTATTATAAATTTACTTTCCTATAATATATGAGTATTTTCACTATCATGAATATTAACCATGATTTTTGCATTTTTTAATTTTTGAGCCTTCAGTAAATTTCCACATTAAGTCATCTCTCGTTAACAATAAACCAATGTTTCATAAAACGTTTTAGTCGAAGCTTAAATACCGTATATTGTTTTCAAACGGACTTCATTATGTGAGATACATGCATATATGCAGTGTGATGATCCCATAATTAAGATTTTGTGTTCTTGACTTGAAAATCTTTCTGTGATCCATATAGTTTCATTCTGCACTAAAGATAGTATTCGTTGATCTGCTTATCTGATTTTGACGTAGAATTAGAGTTAGTAAAATGAGATTATCAGTGTTTCATCTAGGGCGTGGGAAACGGGCTTAGTTTATGTAACCCTGACGAAGATATAGAAACACTCGAAAGAATAGTGTGTTCACTAAAATGATTCTGGCAGATAATTAAATGTAATTTTACAGTGAATAATATTTGATTGATTGGTTTGTTCTGTATATAAATTTATACACATAGTTTCAACTGAATTTACTTTGTGTGTGAATTATTCATACATTTTAGCCAAATATGATTAATCCGTTGATGCGGGAAACAATACGGCTCTCGTCGGATACAGCGAAAGGTTTAATATTCCGTTCAATGGGAGTTTCAATGAGTTTGGGGGTTATCGAGTTAGAGAGAGAGAGGAAGAGTATAGTACTATTGAATAGGGGTAGGTTTGAGTACAACAGGTTAGGATCTAGTAGCCTAGGGGATGAACCCAGGGCGGCCAACCCCCACAGGGGTAGCCCTAGGGCACAGGCTGGCCATCCTAATTCAACGTTTAAATCAACTTCCCCCCCCCCCCTTTCTACCCTTGCTCACCAATGGCCACCCCCTCTGCAATCTATAATCTCTTCTGTTGAGCCCCGCTCCATTCCAACGGCTCCAACATTATTCCTCTTGATCATCTTGGCGAACAATTCGTATTTCGTTCATTTCGGTCCGGAATGCATTTGCTAGCAGGAAACTAAATTTAGCCGGTTCGAGGAAATCCGGTATTGACGTAGCAAAAACATTCATCAAAATTTACTAACCCCACCAAAATTCTGACAGAAATGTACTTCCCTCAAAGAGTAAACAGAAAGACTACAAAATCAGTAATAAACGTTGTTTATTAGAGTTCTTTTGGATTTCAACATTAAACACACAAGCTTTAGAGTTTTTATCACTGCACAATTTAATAATGTACTACTCACTTGGTTAATTATTCTTAACTACTACCCACAGTATGCACTGATAGCTTCAGTGTTCTTCTTATTACACAGTCCAATAACGCACTCACGATCACTGAAGTTCACAAAAACACGGCACTGCACTGATCTTTGCAAAGATAACGGAACGCAATACCCATTAGATAAACACGGCACTATACCGTTCTTCATAGAAACACGGCACAACACTGTTCTTCACATAAAACACTTTACCGCCCTGCAACAAAAATGCACTGTTCACTATAGCTGTACTGAACGCACTGTTATTCACTTGAAGGGAGCTAAGAACAAACTACCACGGGGTGGCTGGGTCCCTTTTATAGCTTGTCGAAAAACATCAAAGAGAATGCCGTGAAGGCGCTAGACACCTTGCCTAGAACAGTCCCGGCCCCAGTAGACAGTTCGGGCGCCAATAGTCCTTCTATAGGTCGGCTCCTTTCATCTCCTTCGTACTTATTAAATATATCATTAACCCTGTTTAATTTTTCTCGTACTCAATTTTCGCAACAATAAGTATATAACAACATTTATAGACAATATACAATAAGATTAGTTTTACACACGTTCTCAATCCGACTTATAATAATGGAGACATTTCGAATTTTTAAAATTTCCCCCTAAACCCTCGGGGGGGGGGGCAGGGGTAGTCCGATTTTAGCCGTTAACGAACTTGATCTTTAATTTTGTATGAAACGATTATATATCGACTTTAGTAACGATAACACAATACTTTCGACCGCTAGACATGTAACAGACAAATATAGATATATATCTACTATCGGCCAACGCTTCAATCAGCGCCCAATTCGATTCCCGCCTGGGCAATAGGAATTCATTTAGTGTTGAACTTATTATATAAAATCCTTTGTCCCACCCTGGCTAGAAAAGGGTGCTATATAATCCGTCCCAATTAACCTTGGTAGAAAAAGTGGACGGTAATAAATAAGTAACTTAAAAATATATACCTATTATTTAGCGATGTAAAATCAAGTTGTAGTATTAGTCAGTAGTAGTATTAGTAGGTCCATATTCGAGTGGGTTACCAGAAGTCAAATATTTGGGGATAGAAATTTCTTCATCACTGATTAACGCAGATAAAAAAAAACAAAAACAAAAAAAAAACAGTATTTTTGTTACTAGGGTATTAGCAGTGATTCGCTATAAACGAGGAACGCTGTGAAACTTCATTTCTCAAAGTGAAACCATGTTTGATGAGCAAACACTCGACCAAACGAACGAGGAAGAGGAATTATCTAATGAATCGACCGCCAAACAAACAATAATCTTTCTGGAATAAAAAGTGGGCGTTGGTGGATTGATAAAAAACTGGGTTTTTATTTTTTCATCGGAATGCGTGGGCTTCTCTTAATGAGCTTAGTCCTCAGTAATGGAAGGTATTTTATAAATATGAAATTTTCATTTTAAATTAATTAACCGAGAAATTAATGCAGAAAACCGTTTTTATGGATCTCACTCAAAAGTGATCAATCCATTTCATAATATTTATTTTTTAGCGTATTTTTCTTAAGGGAAATCAGCTATTGAGGTCGTACTCATGACGCGATTTTCGAAAACTTTCTTCAAATGTCCATCTATCCTACCCAGGAGATGACGAAAATGAGGTCCATTCAAAATTATATATATATATATATATATATATATATATATATATATATATATATATTTATATACTAGCTCTAGCTTTCGCAATTATGGTTTGAGCTTACTAAACTCGATATATAAGCGCTTTACGCAAAAGAAAACGTCTAATTCATTAATGGCTAAAATAGGACCAAGGGGATGAGAATGTCGAAAATTCATAATATCTCCGTTGTTATACGTAAGATGGAAAGACTGTATAAAACCAATTTTAAACATATTCATAAAAATTGTTATATAAATTTATCCTCTACCTTAAATATTAAGCGATATAGTTACAGCTTTTAGTTTTCAGCTTTCATTTAACTCCCACTTTTACTCACGTAGCATAAACAGTATTCTGTTATATGATAAACCACTTTATTGAATAATACCAAATATTTGTTTTTTTGGGGCTCAGGTTAGCCATGCGAGTTAAAGCGTTGACCTTTATCTCATATGGTAATCCTAGAGTGGCGAGTTCGATTCTTGCCTGGGCAAAGGAAATTATTTAGTGACGAAATTCATTAAATAACGTCCTAAAATCCCACCCTGGCTAGAAAAGGGTGGTAACCTGTAGATAACCCGTCCCAATTAGCCTAAGTTGCAAAAAGTGGACGTTAATAAATAATAATAATAATAATAAAGAGACTTTTATTATGCGAGATGCATGCAAATACCTTGTGTAATCACGTCATCAATTAATATTTTACGTTCTTGTCTCGAAAATGTTTATTCGATCTATGTCACACTCGATATTCAACACTGAAGACCATATTTGTTAGTGGCTGAAATCAGTCCTGGAATAGTGACGGTTAAGATGGGGGAATTGGAAAATTAAACATGTCTCTCTTATAAAGAATCAGTTCGTAAAATGTTATAAAACTAATCTTGCTAAACTATTCATGTTCAACAATCGCGGAAGAATCGAGTCCGCGAAGATTGAAGCAGGCGCGCGACATCGATGACGTCATCCACCGCCACTCATCCTTGCCCTGGACTGGAGACCTCGCTGCCATCACATCCAGCCAGGAGGGGGACCGGCAGGAAAGGGCAATAAGACAGACAAGATGGGGGCCTAGTGCGGCAGAATGGAGCTCTCTATTACCATCGAGGTGAAAAACCCCCTCAAAATGCATGAGTAGGCGTAAAAGGGCCCGTCGGGCGATGCAGCGGGGAAGAACCAAGAAGGAGAAGAAACAAGGACAATAAATAAAGTGAGTACTCACATTTATATCAAAATTCGTCACACATCGAAGCCAACTGGCATAAACCCAATAATGGGCATCACCACAGCAACCAGCTCCAACCAACCCACAGCAGCTCACCAATTGGAACATTATTAGATTTTAAAAGATCAACAATTTCATTTTATTATTTGTTCTCATTATTATTGATATCACTCCATTATATTTTATTATATCCATCCTTGCTTTATAATTTGCACCACCCTCCTTTTACTATGCAGTCCACTTTCTCAAACACACAAAAGGGTCGAAGGGGCATCTCCCTATACATCTTTTTATGGGAAACGTTTTCGATCACCAAAAACAACAATTATTTCTCTATGCATTTTTTCGTCTCAAATGTTAAATGAGTATTTTGTTTTTTCTAGTTTACAACCTTTATTAACCCTCTCCTCGAGCGAAATATAGAGAATATGTAGTTAGATGACATGACAAGTGCGTTATACCAGCACTTGGAAAATCTGCTTAGTTTACGCAGCCCCTGCGTGACGGACTTTCTGATAATGGCGTTGTCGTGAGGATTCCCACGAGTATTAAAAAATTCATCCTACTAGCTCCTTTTTTTTCTCTTTTTTTTTTTTGGATCCTTGTTTACATTGTTAAATTTTAAAATGGCGATATAAATGAGGATGAATTTACAATACAAATTTACAATGTTGGCAATTTACATAAACACAGTTTACACTCAAAATGCAGACTCTTTACGAAAACGAGAGTTATAGATATTACACGGCGATGATAACCTAGTAGTTGTTCGCCCTAAAACTTTATGAAACCAGCAAACCTACCAGCTTCTTAAGGACATAAGAGCAAAAATGATTGGTTGTCGCAGGTCTAGCGAAACGTCGGTAGGACAAACTTCATACGGTCACAGCCTAAATGACATGGTTCTAGTTTATCATAACTTCAAACCAGCCTTTGACTCAAATAGCAGAAGTTCTGATCAAAAACATGGAGTACAGGTTAGCCATGTGACTAAATTCGGCTGACTGCTCGGCAAACTAAATGAATGGCAGCACTTTTACTGTTCATGTTAGAGGCCATTAGTGTTATTGACGAACAAGACGTGATGATTTTGTGTATCCGATCTTTATATTCCTTTTTCAACTCGTCAACGAATGGTGACACAGATAAAAAATAAACCTCTATGTCGTATGTCGTTAACACTCGATTCCATGAATTCTACAGTTCAATTTTCTGAGGAATTTTATATATAAACCCTTAAAACACATTTAAACCAAAACTAAAGAATGAAAAGTCCGTCGCGCAGGGGCTGCGTAAACTAAGCAGATTTCCCATGTGAAGTTTTACAATAGAGAAATCTCCATACTGGTAACACAACACCACCGTGATTAAATACAAACGGTAATGAAAAATCTTTCAGTTAATTAAAATAAATTTCCAACTGAAATGGCTTCTGAATTGTAAGAATAATTTATATTTTAATATCTCAAATTTTAGTAGTCCAAGAACTAAAGGAGGCGGTGGGACAAATGAACAGAACGTATTTGCATAAATCTCACAAAGTAACGAAGGTAAGGTAAGGTGAGGAACGACAGGTAAGGTTAGAAGAAGCTTACACCTGAGCCGAGCAGTTACGGAAATGACCGACCTAATACGAACTATACCCGACCACAGACTTCATAAAAATGCAAATATCTCGGTTAATACTCAAGACAGAGAATAAATAGATATAACGATATTTATAGTAAATTTAATTGGCAATAAGACTGGTTCCATGCAATTTTTCGATCCGATGCATAATATCTGAGATATTTTGAATTTTCGAAAATCCCCCCTCTAAACCCCTCCCTCTAGTCCGATTTCAGCCATTAACGAACTTGATCTGCCTTATTACATAAAACGGTTAAATATCGAGTTTCGTAACGATCAAATAAAAATTGCAGACAGACAAATACATATATATAAATTTGAACGGACCTCATTTTCGTCATCTCCGGTAGGATCAATGGACATTTGAAAGAAATTTTTCGAAAATCGCGTCATGAGTACGACCTCAATAGCTGATCTCCCTTAAGGGAAATCTGCTAAAATTGATACAAAAAAGCGTGAGACTTGGAAATTCAAAGAAATGATCAAATGCTATAATTTATATATGTTTCCCAGAAGCACACCTTAAACCAAGCGTAACCACACCCACTGGGCCTTGAAGGGCAAAAACAGCTGGATTTCGCCGACCTTTCACATTTCGCTAAAAATAATATTATAAGAAATAACGGCCTATAAAGAAAAACAGTTTCCAAATATGAGTGGGTGGGCAAGAATCGTCAATATCTTTGCAGATCTTGGCTTTATTGAATTATTGTAGGCCAAAATCTTTCTTCACAATACATTTTCTAGAATTGAGCTGTAATTTTAAAGTATGCTGTTTGAAATGTCGTGAGTTTTATATTTCTGTAAACAGAATGGGCTTTAGGTTCAATTGCAATTTATTAGCACTAAGGGTGTAGGATCCAAATCATAAATCGAAAGGTAATTCTTAAGTACACTTCCATTAATAATAAATTCCAAATATTTATCATCACATTAAACGTTGAAATATTTTGAGTAATCTCTAAGAATAAAATTTTCAGGAAGTAATCGCTGAGTAAAAAAAAAAAAGCCCGTCACGCAGGGGCTGCGTAAACTAAGCAGATTTCCCACGTGATGTTTTACAATAGAGAAATCCGCCTAATAAAAGCTGTAGTAGGAAGGGATCTCTAAACCTATTCACAAGGGACGAATAGTTCTGGAACGGCCACCAGAGCTCTCGGCGGAGAGTCCGGAACATGGCGGGGTTCCGTCGACCACAAACACAATACAAATGCAAATATCTCGGTTAATATTCAAGATACAGAATAAATGTATAGAACAATATTTATAGTAACTTTAATTTACAATAAGATTGATTCTATACAATTTTTCGATCCGACGTATGGTAACGGAGATATTTCGAATTTTCGAAAATTCCCCCCTCCCACTGGTCCGATTTCAGCCATTAACGAACTTGATCTTCCTTTTTACATAAAACGATTAAATTCCGAGTTTGGTAACGATCAAACAAAAATTGCGACCGCTAGAACGTTAACAGACAAATATATATATATATATATATATATATATATATATATATATATATATATATATATATATATATATATATATAATTTTGAACGGACCTCATTTTCGTCATCTCCTGGGTAGGATCGATGGACATTTGAAGAAATTTTTCGAAACTCGCGTCATGAGTACGACCTCAATAGTTGATTTCCCTTAAGGGAAATCTGCTAAAAAACCCCGCATATTTCCTCCATTGTGATATAGCTAGCGCACAGATGCCATTGGTCATTATGTTCTCTATTTTAATCTTAATAAGAATCTGATCTAAACAAGACTTGAAAATAGTGTTAGATATCAGATATTTAGCGATAAAATGGCTTAATGTGCAAATTGCATGAGTTGAAGTAAAATCTGGATAATATCTTCTGATTACCGACTTGCCATGTTTCATTCTAAATGTATCCATTCAGATTGACATGTATATACATTCTTTCTCCTCTGTATATACAATATATATTATTGAATACATGTTATTTTATTCGGAAATCTTATCAACTCAATTGCTGATTTCCTTATTCCTCCAATTTCCATTCTGCTAAAATGAATGTTGTTTCCCCCTCCTCAATGATTTGACTCAAAAACCATTTATACAGAACAATATTTCTGTACCTCATTAAATGTGTAATAAGATTGGTTACATATAATTTTTCGATCCGATGCATAATAACGGAGATATTCCGAATTTACCCCTCCCACTTGTCACATTTAAGACACTAACGAACTAGGGTTTTTTTTTTTTTTTTATTTTTTATTTTTATTTTTTTTTTTTTTTATTTTTTTTTTATATACAGTAGACTCCCGATTTACCGAAACCTTCGGGACCGAGGTGGTTTCGGATAAGCGAAAATTTCTGTTAAACGGGAGTCCGAAATTTCTGCGTGAAAATGGATCAATTAGAATAAAAACACGTTTATGTACTTGAAAAAAAACTTATTTTATTTAACAATTAAAATAACTACGTACATATGTATTTATAAAACTATAGACTTAAAAAGAAAAATGAAAGAAAAAAAAAACTTCTGCTAAATCTATCATCAGAATCGACCCATTGTTTCACATCAGTTTCTTCAACGTCTTCACATCCTTGAATTTTAGTGAATAGCTAAGAATTTCAACATTTATTCCTTCTGATTGCCTGCTGATTTCATCTTCATCTGGTTGTCGTGGATCTTCACATTGATCAACTTCTAAAGGTCTAATTTTATTCCATGAATTTTTTTAAATTTGAAGATGGAATCTCTTCCCAAGCATCAGCTAGCATGTATACAACATCTTTTATATTAACCAATTTTAATTTTGTTTACTAAGACCAGACCACCGAGTATAGAAGGAACTCTTAAATACTCACTGGACCCGAACCTAAGAGGTTCGGAGAAACAGATCGTCACATCCGTGGGACTGTCGACCCTCCTTCGCGCTCCCACACTCTCTTCTCACGCCTCTTTCCGCGAAGCTAGGACGAAGTAATTTTTCCCCCCTCCCTAGCAACTCAAAATGTTTCGGTTAAGCGAGAGAATCGGTTAATCGGTTTTCGGATAATCGGGAGTCTAGTGTATAAGACTTTTTAATATGGAGTTTGTTAAAGATCAAACTAAAATCTAGCTAGAGCGTAAACAGGCTTCAGAGTTACATGAAACGGTAGATCAATTTATATTTAGTATTTAGGTGTAGAGAAATATAGATGATGGAAGAAAGTTCATGATTTATCAGCTAATTGTTAATATGCCTTGAATAGGAGTAGGGTATACTGGTGACTGAAAACTAAAAACTCCTAATAATTCCATTATTATTCATGTTAGAGAAAATATGTATATATCAACATTTATGGGTAATTTAATTTTTAATAAAATTAGTTTTATACAATTTTTCAATCTGACTCGTAGTAACGGAGATATTTCATATTCCCGAATTTTCCCCCTTACCCTTTTCCATGAAACACTTACATATCGCGTTTGGTAACGATATGAGAAAAAAAGTACGTCACGCAGGGGCTGCGTATACTAAGCAGATTTCCCACGTGAAGTTATACAATAGAGAAATCTCTATAGGAGAGCCGAACGGTTACGGCAAAGGGCCGAACTAGCTTTTCGCGGGAAATTCAAAAATCCGGTATCGGCCCTAATTTCATAAAAATGCGAATATCTCGGTTAATTTTCAAGATAGGGAATAAATGTATATAACAATATTTATAGTAAATTGAATTGCAATAAGATTGATTCTGTACAATTTTTTGATCCGACGTATAGTAACGGAGATATTTCGATTTTTCAAAAATCCTCCCCTCTAAACCCCCCCCTCCCACTGGTCCGATTTCAGCCGTTAACGAACTTGATCTTTCTTTTTACATAAAACAACTAAATATCGAGTTTGGTAAGGATCAAACAAAAATTGCGACCACTAGAGCGGTAACAGACAAGCATATATGCCTATACATATAGGCACCTCATTTTCGTCATCCCTAAGAGGATATTTTTCTAAAATAGCGTCATTAGTACAACCTAAAGGCTTATTTCCCTTAAGGGAAATCAGCTGAAAACCATGTCTGCTAGGGCTTATTGACAGATGTTATGGAATATAACCTCAAAGTTGGCCAATCTTTTTAACATCGAAATCCATGCTCATTATAAAATAATAATAGAATTTTCTTGCCCTTTAAATAGATCACAACAAACTTTTGCATCATGCAATTCTATAGGTTTTATTAACCGAAGCTCAGTTTTAGCAGATTTCCCTTAAGGGAAATCAGCTGTTGAGGTCGTACTCATGATTTTTGAAAAATTTCTTCAAATGTCCATCGTTCCTACCCAGGAGATGACGAAAATGAGGTCCGTTCAAAATTTTATATATATATATATATATATATATATATATATATATATATATATATATATATATATATGTCTGTTAACGCTCTAGCGGTCGCAATTTTTGTTTGATCGTTACGAAACTCGATATTTAACAGTTTTATGTAAAAAGACAGATCAAATTCGTTAATGGCTGAAATCGGACTAGTGGGAGGTGGGGTTTAGAGGGGGGATTTTAGAAAATTCAAAATATCTCTGCTATTATGCATCGGATCGAAAAATTATATAAAACCAATCTTATTGCAAATTAAATTTACTATATATACTTTTATATACATTTATTCTCTATCTTGAATATTAACCGAGATATTTGCATTTTTATGAAGTCTGTGGTCGGGAATAGTTCGGACTAGGTCGGCCATTTCTGTCATTCCTCATCTCAGGTGGCTTCTTCTAACCTTACCTGTCGTTTCTAACCTTACCTTACCTTCTTTACTTTGCGAGATTTATGCAAATACGTTTTGTTCATCCGCCCTCCCCCCCCCTTCTTTAGTTCTTGGACTACTAAAATTTGAGTTAATAAAATATAAATTATTCTTACAATTCAGAAGCCGTTTCAGTTGGGAATTTATTTTAATTAACTGAAAGATTTATCATTACCGGTTGTATTTAATCACGGTGGTATTGTGTTACCAGTATGCAGATTTCTCTATTGTAAAACTTCATATTGGAAATCTGCTTAGTTTACGCAGCCTCTGCGTGACGGACTTTTTTCTTATTAGCAGCTATAGAGAGGTTGTACTCCCGATGTGATTTACAGAATATTTTCTCAAATACCCATCTATCACTGACCAATTTTTGTTTAATCGCTACCAAACTAGATATTTGAACTTTTAATGTAAAAATAAATATCTAGTTCATTAACGGTTGAAATTGGGCCGGGAGGGATGGTTTAGAGGGTGGAATTTCGAAAATTTTTAATATCTTCGTTAATAAGCGTCGGATAAAAAAAAAAAGTATAGAACGATTCTTATAGCAAATGCAATATTTATATTAATAAATGGTAGTAGTATGTGCGTTTTTTTTCAGTATCTTAATTATTAACCGAGATATTTGCATTTTTTAGTTATTGGCCTTCAGTAAAACTCCAATACTGAATATTGTTCTCATTGAACTTTAACGTTTTGAGATTAATTCAAATACGCGACGCACGTGGGAAATCTGCTGAGTTAACGCAGCTCCAGCATGACAGACTTTTTTCTTTTGTGCTCTCGGCATTTCCCAACCTGCTGACGACTTCGCCTGTCCTGGGCTGTTTTGGCCTATTTATGAGGTACATTATTTAGAAAGCATTGACCGAATTAATGAATTCTTCATATTTGGGAAGAAAATCTTATGACTTTTAGCTTAGAATGTGGGTCATTGAAATAAAGTATGACATTAGGTCTAGCAATTATAAGTTTGAAGGGGCTTGAGTTTGCTCTGAAGAGGAGCTTTGTCCGTCTTGGAGCGTGGGTTGGGGATTTAATGACCCCCACCACTCCTTGATGATAGAGATGTAATTTCATGTTCCAATGTGAAGGACAGAAATAGGTTTTCAATGAGACGTCTTTCAATAAAGGATTTTCCTTGAGGAAAGTATAAATATTAAACAGTCTTTCAAAAAACGTTATAATATATTTAGAAAAATTCAAAAAAATAAACAAATTAAAAAGAACTTAGGTTATTAGTAATTCAATATTTTGAAGGAAAGGCACTTCAACCGAGATATCGGGTATTGTTGCTGAAACCCTGGATTTAAACAGAACATGTGAGTGTAGGAATGGAAAAAAATAATACTATGTAATAATTATGTATTTTATGCGATTATATTTATTATCTTTGAGCAAGACGGTATTAAACTCAATAATGAAAAACTAAAAGAAAGTCCGTCCCGCAGATGCTGCGTTAACTAAGCAGATTTCCCACGTACGCTAAGTATTTGCAGTTATTTTAAATATTAAAATTTCAATGCGAACAATATTTAGTATTTAAGTTTCATTATGTAACAGAGTATTGCTTAGGTGACATGAGTAGGAGGGGAAGTGTACTAAATCCTCGTTTAAATGATAGTTATAAAATAATACCTGTACAAGATTATTAAGTGGCATGCCATATTGAATGCAATAAGACGTTGTCAGGTGGTTAAGCCGTAGCATCTGCAACTCGGCTAATTTATGACGGAACTCAGAGAAACGTTGTGAATCCCATTTGTGCATCCTCGTTGCACTAAGCGTTGCAGTGGGAGCTCAGTGAATAAAAAGACTAAGTACCACTTAAGCTAATTGGTCGGTGTATTGTAGCCGGGTTCTTCCAGCGAGCACTTAAAACTGCTTCCAGATGCCCCCCACTTTAAAACTCCAAAGATATTCCAACTCTTGGGACATCAACATACGCTTAAATATTAAGTGTCGCCTCCTGCTCATTTCTAAGCCCGTTTTGAATTCATCAGGATAACGACCTCGCCTCTCTCGCTCTCACCCGGAGCCATAACTCACAAGGAAATGGAGTACGTCTGATGAGAGAGACATTTATCCAAAATACATTTACATTTATTAACCTACTAAATTTATATTTACGAAACCCTTTTAGCGAGATGAGCGAATTTAGTAAAGTAGGGTCTAACTCTCCTGAACAAAATTATTACAGCCACCCGTTAAATTAAATATTAAATGGAACTTATTTCTATATGCAGTACAGGATCCTGCTGATTTCTATATCCCTGGGCAGAGACATATAACAGTTCAGGTGTTGAAAAAAATCCTTAATTTCTGTATAAAAATATTGTCAATCTCCGAAAATAGAATAGCAAGAAAGTGTTTGATTAGATTAATAGCACTGGATGCCAGTAATCATGGTACAAACTATAATTGGGTCTCACAAGTAAAAGCAATAGCAAATTTAAATAATGTGCAAGAGTATTTTACCGATATCTCGTGTGGAAAAAATTTCCTAGCAAATAAAAACAAAATTCTGGAACAAGCAACAATACACATATTATCCACCGACATCAATAGAGTATATAGTACATCATACAATTTCTTTTATAGAAGTGTCTGTCATTATACCAGCCCCCAACCCGAAGATTATCTTAAATTCAAAGTGAATATGATGAAAGTAAGATTAGTAAGTCAACTTAGAATTTCAAATAACGACTACTTGAAGCTGTATCACAATAAAAAAATGAATGTAATAAAATCCGGAGAAATTTGTGAATGCTGCCAGGAATTCCAGGAGGTCGCTTAAATTGCGACACACACCTCAATAAATAAATAAATAGAAGGATTAAAACATATATTATTGCAATGCTCGGAATACAGCTATAATAGAGAGCAATACTTGAAGAAGTTTATAGCCACAAGTGATGACTTAATGTCACTGGAAAATATTCTTCACATTGAGGACATTTATAAATTGAACATGATTTACTCATTCCTGTCAGCAGTATGCAACTAGGCAACGGCATAGTTTACACCATTATAATGAAAATTAAACCCTATAATTTAGAAATGTCCAACGAAGTCAATTAACGCGTCACAGTAAACAAATAAACAAAAAGTAAATACTTATATGTTGAATAGTACTAATCAGACTAAATTATAAATAATTTTAGAAGTTTAAGTACTTGAAAACATTTAATAAAAAAAAAATGGAAAATGTATTATTTTATTGTATAAAGTAGGTTAATATTATGTCACTAGTTCTTATATATATTTTTTTCTTTTTGTATCTTATTAGTAAAATTACTAACACTAAATGGGCCAGACTCAGGCTAAAATATGTATATATTAGCCAATAAAAATCGATCTATCTATATACAGTTCAGGATTTTGATTGGCTGGTGGATGTCCATCATCAACGGAAAAATAAATAATCCGTCACGCATTGGCTGTGCAAACTAAGCAGATTTCCCACGTGTTGGTATAACACTCCTGAATTCAACTCACCATATATTCGCTATTCCTATGAAAAACCTCCCTTAGTACTTGAGTTCCGAAAAAAAATAAATTCATAGAACAACAATTGTATAGCTTGAATAATTTAACATGATTTATTCAATAAAAGTTTACGATCTGAATAACGGAGATATTTTGAATTTTCCAATTCCCCTCCATCTATACCCTCCTCCTCATACCTTGTCCGATTTCTTCCAAGGACAAATATGATCTTTAGTGTTGAATAAAATGGTTAAATATTGAATATGGGATAGAATAAATTAACAGCTTCAAGAAAAGCACCTTAAACCTTAATTGATGGCATTACTACACAACGAATTTGCATAAAAGTCCCGTGGAAACAATAATTGGAATATAGGCTTAGAATGACGAGGTTCCTTTCATAACAGCCTATTTTTTTTAAGACAAGAGTAGAATTGGGGGTTTACTGAAGTCTGGAAACTATAAATTCCAAATATATTGGCTAATGTTACTCTTAGAGAAAATATGTATATAACAACATTTATAGACAATTATATTTACAATAAGATTAGTATTATACACTTTTAGAAGATTTCCCTTAAGGGAAATCAGCTGTTGAGGATGTACTCATGACGGAATTTTCGAAGTTTTTCTTCGAATGTCCATCGATCCTACCTAGTAGATGACGAAAATGAGGTCCGTTCAAAACTATATATATATATATATATATATATATATATATATATATATATACTAGCTAAGGTACCCGGCGATGCCCGGGAAATCATTCTTGACTGACTAATGATGGTATTTGGATAGTAAGACTTCAATGTGTACAATTACACTTCCCTTCCGACGCGAAACTCGCGCCATGAGTACGACCTCAATAGCTGATTTCCCTTGAGGGAAATATGCTAAAAAATCTATCTCATAGTGACTGCGTAAAGTAACCAGATTCCCCACTAACTGAAATGACACTTATGGCGTTATATTATATTCCCTCTCTGCTTCTCTGCCCCAGTGTAAACGAGAATTGAATTTTGCGTTCAACATGGGAATTCGGGTTATATAAAACGGTTAAACGAAAACCAACGTAGTATGAAATGGGGATTAAAATCAGTCTAATACGAAAAAGAAAAACTAAAAGCGCCCATGTCACCTTCGTCCATTTTGGTTTTTCAGAATAAAATTCATTCTTTTAACGAGCATGGCTTATTGAGTAATTATTTTGGGATAGTGTAAACTAGGATTCTCATAAAAGTAATTCTGTGAATCAGTGTAATTGAAAATCAGTGTAATTGAAAAATAAAATAATTGAATCTATACGAACGAAGAAATTAATCAAATTGTTATTTGGCCTTGAATTCCTGTAAATTGATAAAGATTGAGCAAAGAATATATACATACTAAAATACTTTTTTAATTCTATTAAACTGTGAACCGGTTAGGATTTTGAGTAAGTAGAAGTTAATCAATTCTTTATTGAAATACGAATGAATAATTAAAATAAAAAACGGGGTTTGGAGCCAATGAAATTAAATGTATTTTTTTTTTTTTTTTAAATTTTGCAGACTATAATGGAAAGATATTCCAAGCGAGGATTCCGAGAAATTAATAAACACGAGATAAAGTGTTTAGGCATCTAGAAAACATTGTTTGTGAGCCTCTACTGCCTTAATTAGAAGAAGTACTTCTATAAGAAGCATTCATTTAACATTTATTCCAATGACATCCCAAGAACAATACACAATTATTATGAAAGGTCGGACAATTTGATTTGATTCTGAAGGATCTGGTCAGTTTTTGGTTTAAATAAAACTTCTACTCATGCCAGGATTTGGTATTATTCTCTTCGTTACGGTTGCCAACATACAATTGATGTAGTTCGAGATTTATTTATACCAGAAACTGACCAAATTCCTTAGATCAAATCAGAATTTCTTTTATTTCAATAAAGCCTAGTCGAAAAAATGCAGTTAATCATATCTATATATAGTTAAGTTAACATATAATACTAGTGGATCCGACAGGCGTTGTCCTGCGTAATATTTCAAGCGAATAGGATATTAAATTTAATAATATTATGTTTAAAACAAAAACTACTTTTAATAAAACAAAAAAAACTACTTTTTTTATGAGCACGTTTGCCTAAAACAAATAGAAAATAAATATCACGAAATTTTTATTCAGGTCTCCCTTATAACCCCCACTCCCGTTCGATCCTAATAAAATTAATATAGCTTATAATCATGGAAGAATTATTGCTAATTTACATATAGAGTTTTGTTAAGTTTGGTTCAATCGTTAGTGCCCAATAAAATTGTTGGTTCCCACTTTTAGTGTATATTTCGTTTATACTTTCTTATAAACAAAACAAAAGTAATTATATCAAAAGTTACTCTAAATTACAAAATAAACAACTTTTATCCTATGCATATCTGCCGAAAAACCAATAGGAAACGAAATATGGCTATTTTTAATTTTAGACCTCCTTTACAGCTCCCACTCCTGCTCCATCTGCCGGGCTGATTTGTGAATCTCCAGTGCGTCACCCAAACGCATACAAAAAAATTCATTGAAATCAGTCCAGCCGTTTAGAAGGAGTTCAGTTACATACACACGTACAGTAGAATTAAATACTATATATTAAGATATAAAAATTTTCGGGAACGATTAACATTTTCAGTTAATGCCATACTTATTCCATGCAGTTCACCATACCACAAATCATTTCTTGTCCAGCAGACATTCAAGACTTGTTTACCTTTGTTTTTAACATTTTCATTGCTGAATACTAAATAGGTTTGGACCGACTAATGTTTTAACCTTTTTGATAGAAAAAAAGGTATTTAAGCTTACTTCCGGTCAAGACGGTCTTATTACTTCATATCCCCCTATCTGTTTCTGCCTAGATATTTCTTAATATGTTGTGGGAAAATAAAACAAAAACAAATGCAAATGTATATTTTTTTTTTTGTAAAATTAGCTACATTCGAAGATGTTGGTTTGCGTATAGTGTCGGCATGAGACTACTTAAATCGCACTTGATTATGGTATAATAATTTTTATTATACGTCTCATGAAGTTTTTTTCTCCATTTGATATTTTAATTTTTTTTTTATTTTACAAACTATACTAATTTATTTTTGAAATACGCCTAATGATAAATTATATTTAAAAAATTTAAATGATGAATATGTGTAAATGTGTTTAAATAAGAAATCTTTGAAGTTGATATTGTTATTAAGCTCCTGTCGATTGAGTTACCGGATTTCACTATCGATAACTATTGGGGTTGTACCCATGACGAGATTTTCGGCACAATTTTCTCAAAGATCAATTTATTCAACCCAGATGATGACGAAAATGAGACACGTTCAAAACTATATATATTTTTGTCTTTCTGTTGTCGTACTATTTTTTTGATCGTTATCAAACTCCATATGTAAATGATATATGTAAAAATAAATATAAACTTCATTAACGGCTGAAATTAAACTAGTGGGGGGAAGGGTATAGAAGTAGAAAATTTCGAAAATTCTATATATCTTCAGTTATTATACGTCGGATCGATTAATTGTATATAACTAATGTAAATACTGTTCTATAGATATTTTCTTTACCATGAATGTTATTTGATATTTGAATATTTTAGTTTTGGGCCTTCTGTAAATCCTCACCATGCCATATTAACCATAAGCTGTTATATCATGATTCACTTTATTGGAAGCTTAAACACGAAGTATTGTTTTCGTTGAACTTGGGAGGTACATGCAAACATGTTGTGGGGAAGGTTGTGGCTACATGGATAACCCGAAAATTCATCTCATTTATTACGGGTCCTATCGAAAATTCTTATAGAAGAAATCTTGCTTTACTTTTGATACCCTACAATTGTTGGTTCTACATATTCAAAGCTCAAATATTAAAAAGTCCGTCACGCAGGGGCTGCGTTAGCTCAGCAGATTTCCCACGTGCTTCACGAATTTGCATTTATCTCAAAACTTAAAAGTTCAATGAGCAAAATATTTGGTATTTGAGCTTTATATAATGTGCCTCATAACATATTAGAATATTTTTAATTTGAGATGAGAAAGAGTGAAGCTTTACTGAATACCAGAAACTAAAAAATGCAAATATCTCTGTTAATAATCAAGGTAATGAAAACATGTACATTACAACATTTATACGACATTACATTTGCAATAAGATTGGTTCTATACAATTTTTCAATCTGACGCATAATAACGGAGATATTAAGAATTTTCGAGAACAAACTTGATCTTTCTTTTTCTATATAAGGATTATATATCAAGTTTGGTAACGATAAGACAAAAATTGCGACCGCTAGAGCGGCAACAAATATACACTCAACCGCAAAAAAACCGGACACTTCATTTTTGTCGTATTAAAAGCTAATTTTCAGCAATTTTCTTTATGTGGGTATTCTAGTTATAACAGAGAATTTAGAGTCTAAGTCCATTGACTTAATCCCTTCAGGATTAGTATACAATTAGATAAAACTCAGATTAGATTTATTTGTCATGAAGTTGATCTATTCTAAACTGTAAGTAGTTTTTTGCATTTTCTTTAATTAATGTTTATTTTTATTTCGGTCCAGAATAATGGGTCTTTCAAACTTAGATGGAAGGCCGGAGCTTACGCTACATTGCCGAAACGCTTGGGGTAGCGAAGTCTACCATTCACTGTAATAAAAATGAACAATATTTTTTTTTTTAATGTGTTAATTTATCTTTTTCTTTTTTTTTTATTTTTTATTTTTTTGTAAATAACCCATAAAAATTATTCACTTTTGGCAGATTTTGTTTAAATAACCTATAGATTAACCAATTATTTTAATTAAAAAGATTAATATACATATATATTAAGTATTTAACAAAATTATAAGACTAAATCTAAGTGTCCGGTTTTTTTTGCGGTTGAGTGTATATATATACAGTTTTGAACAGACATCATTTCCGTCATCTCCTGGGTAGGATGGATGGACATTTGAAGAAAAATTTCGAAAATCGCGTCATGAGTACGACCTCAATAGCTGATTTCCCTTAAGGGAAATATGCTAAAATGGTTAATTGTACTTCCTTGTTTTCAACCTTCATTAAACCCCTAAGTCTACTCACAGGGTTTTCACATAGAAAAGTAAAATTGCAATATTGTGTCGTACCAACGAGTGGGAAATCTGCTTAGTTTACGAAGCCATTCGTGACTGGCCTTTCAGTCTTGAACCTTTCAATTTGACATTATAATTAAACTGTGACTTGTTTGAAAGTTACATGTCAAGGCTTTAGTATCAATTATTTTTTTAGAGAAAATTTAATATTGAGAAATTGGAGAATAGAATAATACTTGAGGCTAATTTGCACTATTTCTTCACTTGAAGAATCCACTCATTTTATGCAAACCCTTTGCGTTACGGATTTTTTTTATCGAATTATCTGCAGATGAAGTGTGGATGAATAAAATAATAATGTTTGAAGAGGAGTACATTTACAACCACAATATTACTTGTCAGGGGTTCGTGAGAGCGAAGTAATTAAAAGTTAGTGTTTAATTTCAATATATAATTAGTTGCGAGAAAGGCATGTATGACTTTTAATGAAAATAATTCTTTTGTTAAAATACTAATTGGTATGATACGACGTTACAGGTTGGCGAATGTCTGTTGTAAACTAAATAATGAGCGAATACTCAGAGCAAATGTAACAGCTGTTACAGAGGTGACTGTCTACAACGTTGTGTTCTAGTCATGACTTCAAAGTGTAATTGGAGTTGGAGCTTGTTGTATTGTACATATTTACAGGCATGGGCATAATACGTGTTCAGCTTCACATACAGTAGCACCCGACATCAGGAAATCAATAGATCGTAGGAACGTAGAACGCTACGTGAACAACAGTGTTCTCTTAATTTCAAAGGGACTTTTGAAACCGTAAGTCACCAGCTGTTTTTAATGAAGATTGGTGATGTGTGGGCATGGGTGAGCAATTAATTGGATGGATAAAATCCTTTTTAGAAAATTGGAGGCAAAAAGTTACATTAAAAAAAAGTCCATCACGCAGGGGCTGCGAAAACTAAGCAGATTTCTCACGTGATGTTTTGCAATAGAGAAATAGAGAGCGAACAGTTACGGGAACGGCCCGACATAGCACTTGACGGAAACTCACGACTAGCCCCGAAGTTAGCCGATCTCATCTCAGAAGCTGAAAACAGAAAAATGCAAATATTTCGGTTAATATTCAAGATATGGAATAAATGTATTTAGCAGTATTTATAGTAAATTTAATTTGCAATAAGATTAATTCTTTACAATTTTTCGATCCGACGTATAGTAACGGAGATAGTTCGAATTTTCGAAAATCCTCCCCTCTAAACCCCCCCTCCCACTGGTCCGATTTCAGCCATTAACAAACTTAATCTTTATTTTTACATAAAACGTTTAAATATCGAGTTTGGTAACGATCAAAAGAAAATTGCGACCGCTAGAGCGTTAACAGACAAATATATATATATATCGGAACGGACTTCATTTTCGTCATCTCCTGGGTAGGATCGATGGACATTTGAAGACATTTTTCGAAACTCTGATTTCTCTTAAGGGAAACCTGTTAAAAGATTTCTTCTAACTGGGCCTATATAAATCGGGAGTACCACACGGATCTGTATTAGGGCCACTTCTGTTTCAATTATACATTAATGGCATAACATCCAGTGTTCTACATAGTAACATTCATTTATATTTATATATATTTATCAGATGACGTTGGCATATGGCATTCGGGTGCTCCGAAAAATCCAGAAGACCTTTAACAAAGAATACACGAGGACTTAAAGAGAATCACTGATTAGTGTGCTAATAATGCGTTAACACTGAAGACCAGAAAAAGTCCGTCACGCAGGGGCTGCGTAAACTAAGCAGATTTCCCTCGGGAAGTTTAGTAATAGATAAATATACATACTGCTAACACAACGACACCGTGAATAAATACAAACGGAAATAAGAAATGTTTCATCCAATTTCAATAACCTGCCAACAGGAAGCGTTAGGTTAGAAATGTAAACAAACGGGCCGGGCCGGCTCACACCGGAAAGAAAAACAATTACTGAAATATATCAGAATATAACACATTATTTTATTGAGAACTATTTACTATATCTAGTACTGTAATTAATAATGAGTCAGAATAATTGTTATCTCAATCAATAAAATTTTAGTAGTCCAAAACTTTAAGATGGGGGGGAGGGTCACCAGGGCATATTTGCATGTATCTCGTATAATAAAGGTCTCTTGAATACAATTTTTGGTATTTAAACTTCCAATAATGTGATTTATTATGTAGCAGAGTATAGTTTACGTGACATGAGTAAAAGTGGCGGTTTGCTAAAAACTGAAAAATGCAAATATCTCGGTTAATATTCAAGATAGAGAATAAACGTGTATAACAATATTTATAGTAAATTTAATTTGCAATAAGATTGATTCTATACAATTTTTCAATCCGATGCATAATAACGGAGATATTTGGCATTTTCGAAAACCCCCCCCTTTAAACCCCCCTCCCTCTGCTCCGATTTCAGCCATTAACGAATTTGATCTGTCTTTTTACATAAAACGGTTAAATATCGAGATTCGTAACGATTAAACAAAAATTTCGACCGCTAGAGCGATAACAAACAAATATATATATATATATATATATATATATATATATATATATATATATATATATATATAGATATATATACAGTTTTGAACGGACCTCATTTTCGTCATCTACTAGGTAGGATCGATGGACATTTGAAGAAAAAATTCGAAAATTCCATCATGAGTACAACCTCAATAGCTGATTTCCCTCAAGGGAAATCTGCTAAAACTAGTGGCTATTACTTGGCACCTCAAAAATATTTAAAAAAAAATAAACAGCCTGGACTTTCAATAAAAATAAATGAGGAAATTATTGCAAGGAGTTAAACAGTGAATTTCCTTGGGGTAATATTTAAAAGTCATCTCTCATGCCATGATCAAGCAGCTTCGGCAGCTAACAAAATAAGAAAAACCTTACCCTCTAATGAAATATAAAATCTTTTTCCCCTTTGAAATTAAGTTAAAACTTGTATCAAGCCTAATTTTCCCATTAATATGGTACAGCAATTCCGTTTATATAGACATTACATCTACAGCAGACATAAAAATTCAGAGACCATTTAATTCCGATATCAGGTATATATTCAATTCTAAGAGAGATGAGCACATAACATCGCACATGAAAGCTCTGGGATGGCTCAAGTCTAAGGTGTATCGGCGCTTAAATATATTATGTCTTGCAAAGAAGCTCCTGGATTTTGGAGTGCCCAAAAATCTTTATGAGGGTTACATTTCTGTGCATAGTAAAAGACTGGTAAATAATTTCCAACTAGCAGTCTGCAGAACCAACATATATCGCCAGGCTTTCTCTGCTTTTGCTGCAAGAAAGTTAATTGGGGAGTAGTGTGACCGAGATTGGGATATGACAAAACCATTTTTATTTTTATATTAGTTTTTTTTTTTTGTTTATGTTTATGCTGTGCTCTCTCACTCCCTCCCTCCCTCTATCTCTCTCTCTCTCTCTCTCTCACTCTCTCTCTCTCTCTGTCTGTGTTTCTCTCTCTCTCTCTCTCTCTCTCTCTCTCTCTAGCTCTCTCCCCCCCCTCTCTCTCTCTCACCCCCCCCTCTCTCTCTCTCTCTCTCTCTCTCTCTCTCTCTCTATTCTTCTAGTTAAAAATAAATCGTTGTGTAAATCTGATAAGGGTTGGCCTGAGATGGATAAATGAATAAGTCACCACAAAGATGAGTTTTCATTCAATGCACTTCCACTGTTAAGACGAGGTTATACGGGGAGGGAGTCTTTGTTGACTTATGCCCTCGGTCCCTTTAATGCTATTTGAGATGACAACAATGGCTTTAGCGATTATTGAAACTCAGTCAACATGTACTACAGATATCTCTGGAAAATGCTGGATGGCAGAGGAACCAATTGATCAGGATCAATAAAAGGACCTTGTCCTATACTGTTGTTTTAATTTATGCAAAGTGCACTTTCAGAGTCAGCCCTCCATCGTCAGTGCTTGCTTAGACCAGTGTAGCATGGATCAAAACCGCCGGGCGACTTGTAGTCCAGGCCACACTGCTATAATCAGCAGGAACTGACGATGGAGCGATGACTCTGAAAGTGCACTTTGCATAAAATTCAGAGCAATGTTTTCTTTTTTTAAAACAATTGTAGAGAACAAGGCCTTTTAGCAGATTTCCCCTAAGGGAAATCAGCTATTGAGGTTGTACTCATGACGCGATTTTCGAAATTTTTTGTCAAATGTCCATCGATCCTACCCATGAGATGACGAAAATGAGGTCCGTTCAAAACTGTATATATCTATATATATATATATATATATATATCTACATATTTGTCTGTTACCGCTCTAGCGGTCGTAATTATTGTTACCAAACTCGATATTTAGTTGTTTTATGTTAAAAGAAAGATCAAGTTCGTTAACGGCTGAAATCGAGTAAGTGGGGGTGGGTTTAGAGGGGAGGATTTTCGAAAATTCGAAATATATCTGTTACCATAGGTTGGATCGAAAAATTGTATAAAACCAATCTTATTGCAAATTAAATGTACTATAAATATTGTTATATACATTTATTCACTATCTTGAATATTAACCGAGATATTTGCATTTTTAAGTTTTCAGCAGCACCAGCAAACCGCTACTTCTACTCATGTTACATAAACAATACTCTGCTACATAATAAATCACATTATTCGAAGTTTAAATACCAAAAAGTGTATTGAAGAGACCTTTATTATACTGGATCCCTGCAATTATGTCCTGGTCACCCCGCCCCCCCCCCCGTCTTAAGGTTTTGGACTACTAAAATTAGATTGATTGAGATAACAATTATCCTGACTCATTATTAATTACAGTACTAGATATAGGAAATAGTTCTCAATAATATTAATATGTTATACTTTGATATATTTCATTAATTGTTTTTCTTTCCGGTGTGAGGCGGGAAGGCCCGTTTGTTTAAATTTTAACCTTACGCTTCCTGTCGGCAGGTTATTGAAATTGTATGAAACATTTCTTATTTCCGTTTATATTTAATGAGGGTGGTGTTGTGTTACCAGTATGGAGATTTATCTATTGCTAAACTTCGCATGGGAAATCTGCTTAGTTTACGCAGCCCCTGCGTGACGGTCTTTTAATTGATCCTGGTGTAATTCAGAAGTTAAGACAGATTTCATAATGCTCTTGAAAAGGCATTTTGCGAATTGAAACCCCGAAAACAGCAATAAATTGAATAGCAGAGTATTTGTCTTTGATCTCTGCCGAAAAACACCTAACTTTGAATTTCGAATGTGTGGAAGCCCAAACCGAAAGTTATATCGAAACTGTAAGCTTAGTGACGTGGTTAACATCTGGTTTCTAATACACCTTATCAAATCGGCAGCGAAAGTTTTGCCTTTCCGTAACATCATATTAATCCAGTGTTTGCTTCCGAAATATATAAGCTACTAATGATGAAGTTTTGTTTGAATTTCTCTCTTTCAGTTATTAGCTCAAGGCAACCAACTTTGGCATATTTGATATCCCTAAATTACAGAAACCTTGTAATTGGCAAAAGCGTACATTAACTCCAGTTTGTTTTTATATATTGTGACTTCTAAAGTGTTCTAAAGCTCCTATGAAAATCTATCTCAAATACTAATATTTGTTTATTCTCTTTTTAGAGTTACCCTTCATTCGTTGGAGTTTCTTTTTCATAACCCATTCAATTAAAGTTAAACTCTTGTGTTTGAATCGTGTTGCGTTATATTAAATAATGTAAACTTGTTTGTTTTTTTAACCGAAAAAATATATCATTATGTATTAACGTCCACTTTTTGCAACTTGGGCTAATTGGGACGGGTTGTCTACAGGTCGCCACCCTTTTCTAGCATGGGTGGGACTTAGGATGTTATTTAACGAATTCTGTCACTAAATAATTTCTTTTGTCCAGGCGAGGATCAAACTCGTCACTCTAGGTTTACCATGTGAGATTAAGGTCAACCCTTTTGAAAACGTGTGTATATTAGAAAAATAAAGAATAATAAGTATGTGGAGGATAAAGGAGAATATGCATATCATAAAAAATAGAAAAAAAAATTATCAATATGAAAACAGAGATAAGACATGTGAACAATATAAATTTTTTACGTTTTTATTACAAAACCAGTAATAAACGTCGATAATAAGAGTTCTTTTGGATTGCAACATTAAACACACACAAGTTTCACAGTTTATCACTGCACAATTTATTTCAATACACAATACTCTTGTTTAACTATTACTACTCACAGTATTACACTAATAGTGTCACTGTTCTTCAGATTTCACAGTCCAATAATTCACTCACGGTCACTGATATTCACATAAAACGTCGGCACTGCACTGTCCTTTACTTCGCGGCACTGCACTGTCTTAAACACGGCACTACACTGTTACTTACAGTCATGGCATAACACTTTACCGCCCTGCACTAAGTCGCACTGTAACGCTGAACATCCTTCGATGACCGTCGAGCGTCCAATGAACTGTGGGGTACTGTGAGAGTCCCTTATATATACCTGCAGAAGAGCCTAGCCAAGGAAAGGTCCAGAACTTCCTGGAAGGCCTTAATTAGATCAATCACGTGGCTCTCTTTCCCTGCCAATCTTTCACGTAACAATATATATAGAAGCTTTAAAGTGATACTTGATAAATTATAAATTTCGTATTTACTGTTATGTACTGTAAACTAGGTTTCATTAAGGATAATAAATAAATTTTTATTTTGTGACGCATCGATATAAATCAGCTGACTTGAGCCTCCATACTTTGTAAGCCATTCTTAGAGTGGTACGGCTAGTGGAAGGTCCTATAGAGAGCTTTTGGTAGGAGTAGAATTTCTCCTGATGAGGCCTCGTACCGGCGTGAAACTAGTAGAGAAATAAAAAAAAAGTTTAACAATCATAAACTACGGTTATGTCACTCTTGACGCCCGTAAGGTTTTCGACCATTCGATGGAAGCCGGATTGCAAGACAGAAATAAAATAAGAAAACAAGGTCCTAGTTAAGTACATAAAGAGGGTAAGGTAAGTAAGGTTCATAAAGAATATGGAAAACGTCTGCTAAGTAGCTCATAATAGATAATAAACGACTCAAGATGATTGCTAAGAAATTCTAGCCAAAGAAAAAATATGGAACAGATACTTCTTAGTATTCGTTTATCTCTGGGAGATTTAACTCGTTGCGAAACAAGTTCAAAAAACTTACTTATCCTTTGATTAAAAGAAAAAGGAGGATAAAAAAAAAGGTCCAATTTAAAAGAACATCTTGCTAATATCAGAATAGATTAAGTAAATTGTCTGAGGCCATTGTCCAACTAATTGAAATTTACTAATGAATGGCCTTAAGAAATACATTTACCTTCAATATCTCCGGCTTTAATCGATTATCCTTTATAATTATAGTAATAATAGGAACCTCTTTGGGCCAAAGCTGTTCTTATCAAAGATAAGCAGTCAAGGAGTTCTTTTGAGTCTCCCTTTTGAAGTTGGGGCAGCCAATTTAAAGGGATTGCCAGCAGTATTTACTCTTACAGCTTACTTTTGCCAGAGCTATCTCTAATTTTAGTCCTAATTTTTTTTTTTTTTGCTTTTATACTTTAATATTGCTTTGAATGAATAGGTTTGAGGTTTGGATATTTTTCATAATTTATACATTTTCTCGAAGAGGGGCCCTTCGGAAGACAGCATATCAAATAGACTTAAATAACGCTGCATCAATCCGAGAGAATGATTGGAAGATATTGATTGGATTGCAATTCTCAGATGAGTTTTCCTCCCACTTGCATTTATTAGAATTAGAACCCGGCTGAAAGAGCAAATATGAAGCTCCTCGCCCACATCAAGAAGGAAAGTAATGACAATTGGAAATAAAATACGAACTCTTTTGTGAATCAAAAAAAGTCCATTAAGCAGATTTTCCACCTAAAGGTAAAAACACTTCATATTTCATCTCAACACATATTCTCTATTTAAAGTAAAAAGTCCGTCACGCAGGGGCTGCGTAAACTAAGCAGATTTCCCATGTGAAGTTTTACAAAAGAGAAATCTGCATACTTGTAACACAACACCAAAGTGATTAAATACAAACGGTAATGAGAAATCTTTCAGTTAATTAAAATAAATTCCTCAATGAAAGGGCTTCTGAATTGTAAGAATAATTTATATTTTAATAACTCAAATTTTAGTAGCCCAAGAACTAAAGAAGGGGGGGGGGGCGGATGAACAGAACATATTTGGATAAATCTCACAAAGTAAAGAAGGTAAGGTAAGGTTAGAAGGAGCTTCCACCTGACCCGACCGGTAACGAAAATGGCCGACCTAGTCCGACCTATACCCGACCACATGTCCCACAAACTTCATAAAAATGCAAATATCTCGGTTAATATTCAAGGTAGAGAATAAATGTATATTTATATTACTAATATTTATAGTAAATGTAATTTGCAATAAGATTGGTTCTATAACATTTTTCGATCCGACGCATAATAACGGAGATATTTTGAATTTTCAAAAATCCCTCCCTCTAAACCCCCCCCCTTCCACTGGTCTGATTTGAGCCGTTAACGAACTTGATCTTCCTTTTTACATTCAACGATTAAATACCGAGTTTGGTGACGATTAAACAAAAATTGCGACCGTTAGAGTGTTAACAGACAAATATATATATATATATATATATATATATATATATATATATATAATTATATAATTTTCAACGGACCTCATTTTCGTCATCTCCTGGGTAGGATCGATGGACATTTGAAGAAATCTTTCGGAAATCGCTTCATGAGTACGACCTCAATAGCCGATATCCCTTAAGAGAAATCTGCTAAAACAATATATCAGCAGAAGGGGCTGAAGGCAGGAAACAAGAAAGAACAAATTAATCGTTTAATACTCGAGTCACGAAAAAATGCAAGAATCAACAATTGTAGAGCATCAATAGTTTAACAAGGTTGGTTCTACAAAATTTTACGATCCGATTCATGATAACTGAGATATTTGGAAATTTCGAATTACCTAACAAAGTAAAAAATCAATGTAAACCATATTTGGTATTTAAGCTCTGAATAGTGTAATCCAGCAGTCAACTGCTTATCATTAATATGTCATGTCTAGGACTGGGGGTTTACTGGAGCTCAAATACTAAAAAAAAAAAAAAAAATTAAAATATCTCAGTTAATAAGCAAGATAGTGATAAAAAATGCTAATAACAATAAGTAGAGGACATTCGATTTGCAGTATTGTTTTATATAATTTTTCCTATCTGACGCATAATCACGGAGATTGTCAAAATTCCCCGTCAACCCCCCCCCCTTCTTCGAATTTCAGCCAGTAACAATCTTGACGATCTTAACGATCTTTATAATTGCGTGAAACTTTTATTATCAAGTGTGGTAATGATCAAACAAAAATTGCGACCTATAGAGAGTTAACAGACAAATATATATATATATATATATATATATATATATATATATATTTGTATGTGATATAGTTATATATCACCTCATTTTCGTCATCTTCTATGTAGGAACGATAGACATTTGAGGAAACGTTTTGAAAATCGCATCATAAATACGACCTCAATTGCTGTTTTCCCTAAAGGAAAACCAGTAAAAAAGGGAGGTTGTTTGGAGGGGCGAGGGTTTAGAGGTTTAATTAAAAAAAAAAAAAAACATTATTATAGATAGGATTCAAAAATATTACACAAGCAATCATAGTGCAAACATAACTCCACGTAATTTTTTTTTTCTGTAATCGTTGAATAATGGTAACATTACTAAACTGAAATGACTGATGAAAGTGAAACATTTTGCAATAGAGTGAAGAAAGTGAATTGCCTTCTTAATTAGTAATAAGTATAAATTAAAAAATTATTTGAAGTTGGAAATTAAATGCTTTTAAATGTTTCTTAACATTGTAAGAATTTATTTTAACAAAATAAATTGAAATGTGAATGAATTATTGGTAGAAATAATCAATATATTTTAAAATTTAATTATAATAATAATTACTTTCCTTGATTATAACCTGCACTACTTCACAATCATCACTAGTTGTTTTATAACTATGCTTATAACCTACCAACAACATACCGTAATCATCAAAACATCCTAATTTTGTTCATATTCTTGTTAGATCTGATCATGTATTAAACGATTACAGAAAAAATTTAATATTACACTCGTGACGAAAGTAGAATTTAAAACTCTCATGAAATTACCACACTCGCTTCGCTCGTGTGGGTAAACGTTTCACACGAGTTGTAAAATGATCTACTTTCGTCACTTGTATAATAAATAACTATTCTAGGTATTTTTTCTATATATTTTTAACTGCAATATTAATTGAGATATTTGCATCTTTTAGCTTCCAGCCTCCAGTAAACTTACACTACTAATATTGTGAATTTCAATTAATCTGTACAAATAATCACCTTATGTTCAGATTCTATTTCAGGTCCAGTATGGATATGCCTCTTATGAGAGATTAAGAAAACAGGGCGTGGAATGAATTCATTTTTTCTTTAATCGTTGAACAATGGTAACATTACTAAACTGAAATTAGTGAAGAAAGTGAAACATTTTGCAATAGAGTGAAGAAAGTAATCACTTTCTTCACAAGTGAAGAAAGTGAATTGCCTTTTTAATTAGTAATAAGTATAAATTAAAAAATAATTTTAAGTTGAAAATTAAATGCTTTTAAATGTTTCTTAACATTGTAAGAATTTATTTTAACAAAATAAATTTAAATGTGAATGTTATTATTGGTGGAAATAATCAATATATTTTAAAATTTAAATATAATAATAATTACCTTCCTTGTTTATAACCTGCACTACTTCACAATCATCACTAGTTGTTTTATAACTATGCTTATAACCTTTCACAACCAGGCTTATAACCTACCAACAACATACCATAATCTTCACAACATCCTAATTTTGTTCATATTCTGGTTAGATCTGATCATGTATAACACGATTACAGAATAAAATTAATATTACACTCGTGAAGAAAGTAGAATTTACAACTCTCGTGAAATTACCACACTTGCTTCGCTCGTGTGGGTAAACGTTTCACTCGAGTTGTAAAATGATCTACTTTTGTCACTCGTATAATAAATAACTATTTCGTGGCAGTAAGGAAGGTGTGAAATCTTCTTAGATCCGCAGCATATGCGTGACTGACATTTAATCATATTTCCCTCAAGGAAAATCAGCTGTTGAGGCCGTTTGCATTTCGCGAAATTTCGGAAACTTTTTCTGCAAATGGCAATCGAAGCAATAACAAGTTATGTCGAAAATGTGGTATGTTCAAAACAACACACACATTTATGTGTGTGTTAACGCTCTAGTGGTCGCAATATCATTTTGGTCGTTAGAAAACTCAATTTTTATAACAATGATCACTGTTCGTTAATCGCTGAAATCGGAACAGTGGAATGGGAAAGTTTTTGTGAATTCCAAATATATCCATTATTATACGTTGGATTGAAAAATTATATAAAGAGATTCTCAATGGGTATTAAATTAAATTATGTTGTTATATACCTATTTTCTCTACTATAAATATTAACAGAGATATTTAGATTTTTTAGTTTTTAGCTTTCAGTAAACCCCCACTCCTACTCGTGCCTTATCAAAAATAATCGTTTATGCCATATATCACTTTATTCGAAGATTGTATGCGAAATATAGTATTCATTGAATCCTCGTGTGCGATATACATGAATATACGAAGCGTTATGGCGTCACCAATTAAGATTTTCCACTCTTGACTTGAACATGTTAATTTGATCTATATCATGCTCTAGATGTAACCGTTCAACTCGAATGTTTACATTCGTGAATTACTGAAATCAGACTAGGGTGTGATCAGGAATCTGCCATACCAACAGGTGGGAAATCTGCTAAGTTTACGCAGCTCCTACGTGACGGAGTTTCATGAGACCCAGTCACATGCACAGTCAACAGAAAAAGCGGTGAATTATAACGGATGGAATTGAAACTCAAGAGTGGTTAAGGCTGGAATAAAGTGTTTAAAATATAAATTTTAAGTTTCACGAACGAACGGCGGCTTTAAATTCCATTAACTAGGAGGACAACAAAAAGCGGAATTTAGGAGTTTTGCCTCAAACAAGAAAATAGTCGGGAGAGTATTAGAGACCTATTAATATTTTAGGTAGCGCCATTTACAGAGCGGCGCCCCCTAGTGCCTGCACTTGACTTTAACAGCCAATAAATTCTGATAAAAGATTAGTGAAGCCACAACCTTTGTAATTAAAGGGAGAATTATTAGGTAGGAAGATATCGCAATTAGCCCCCGATAAAGAGAATAATAACAAATGTTTTATTCTGAGAAAGGGAATCTTTGTTTTATTTAACAACAATGGTAGATTTGGAATTAAGTAGTAAATTATTTCGTTTCGTTATGTTTTAACAGGTTCCAGGAAATCAACTATTGCCGTTGTTCTAATGATGGGAATTTCGAAAAAAATTGCTTGGTATGCCCATTGGTCCTGACCCAGTCGAATATGAAAATGAGGTCCGTTCTAAATTTTATATATATTGTGTTGATGTTTTTGTCCAGGTTATATTTATATATGGTGTTTTTATTCTTTTTGGATCTTGGTCAATATTGGTGAAAAAATCTTAGTTTATGCCGATATTACGAGAATCTTTATTTTCTCTTCTTCAGGGCTGTAAAATTACCGGTGCTACTTTATAATATTGTACATTGTCATTAAACTAGAGTGTAAAAGGGGGTGGTTTTTCTATTATTACTTACCAAGACTAAAGATACTTAAACACTATTTCACATAACTATTGCACTTAGGACTAGGGTGAATTGTACTCATGACGGAATTTTCAAAATTTTTCTTCAAATGTCCATCGATCCTACCTAGTAGATGACGAAAATGAGGTCCGTTCTAAACTGTATATATATATATATATATATATATATATATATATATATATATATATATATATTTGTCTGTTACCGCTCTAGCGGTCGCAATTTTTGTTTGATCGTTACCAAACTCGATATTTAGTCGTTTTATGTAAAAAGAAAGATTAAGTTCGTTAACGGCTGAAATCAGACCAATGGGAGGGGGGGGGGGTTTAGAGTTCAAAAAGAACTCTAAACCCAGTTCAGGGTTTGAAACTTCAAAATATCGCCGTTACTATACGTCGGATCAAAAAATTGTACAAAATCAATCTTATTGAAAATTAAATTTACTATAAATATTGTTATATACATATATTCTCTATCTTGAATATTAACCGAGATATTTGCATTTTTCAGTTTTCAGCCATCAGCAAAACGCCACTTCTACTCATGTTTCATACACAATACTCCGCTCCATAATAAATCACATTATTCGAAGTTTAAATACCAAAAATTGTATTCAAGAGACCTTCATTAAACGAGATACATGCAAATATGTCCTGGTGACTCACCACCACCCCCCCCGTCTTAAGGTTTTGGACTACAGAAAATGGATTGAGATAACAATTATTCTGACTCATTATTAATTACAATACTAGATATAGTGAATAGTTCTCAATAAAATTAATATGTTATATTCTAAAATATTTCAGTCAATGTTTTTCTTTCCGGTGTGAGGCGGGCAGAACCGTTTCTTTACATTTCTAACCTAACGTCGGCAGGTTATTGAAATTGGATGAACATTTCTTATTTCCGTTTGTATTTATTCACGGTATTGTTGTGTTACCAGTTTGTATATTTATCTATTACTAAACTTCACGAGGGCAATCTGCTTAGTTTACGCAGCCCCTGCGTGACGGACTTTTTTGTTTACACAGCAGGATCTCAGCCCTATGTTTTGTATATCTATAGTATATTGTCTTTTGTTTGTTGAACTATATTATAATTATTATACTGCAGTTGTTATATTATGTTAAAACTATTGTGATGTGTTTTTACAATTATTGTTGTATTTTATTAAAGCTATTTTCGTGTTGTATGAAAGCTATTTTGTTATTGTTATGTTATTATATTACAGCTGTTATTGTTATGTGTTATTAGAATTATTGCTATATTTTGTTAAAGCTATCTTCATGTTCCAAAAATAATAACAAGACCAGAGAGAGAGAGAGAGAGAGAGGGAGAGAGAGATGTTTTAAGTAAAACGTTTAAATTTTTAGTTTAGTTGCAATCAGACAAAAATTTCGACCACTAGAGCGTTGATATATATACATTACATTTTGAACGGACCTCATTTTCGTAATCTCCTGGGTAGGATTGATGGACATTTGAAGAAATTTTTCGAAAATTCAGTCATGAGTACGACTTAAAGGGAAATCTGCTAATAATGCCTGACGAAGACGGGCTTACTGCGTGAGAGTTGGGAGAGGTTGCAGAGACATTATTTTGAAGGAGACATATTGTACGAGTCTTATGCTTAGCCCCAACAGATTGTGATGTAATTGCTTCATATTGTGCAATGTGAAACAGCGCATGTTACATTGTTCCTCCTCGTCTTATAAGACAGACTTGTTACGTTACATCCCAGATGGCTTATGAACAGAGCCGCCACATTGCTTTAACCTTCCTATATTCCTCAGGCATATTGGCAATATAGAAATCATGCAGGAGATTGGATCTAGGAACTACATAGAAATGTTAGGAATGTTGTGGAGTGTTTGCTGATAGAGGCAGAGCTAGCTGCTATGTAGATGAGCTTCCATATCGACTCAGGTTCTAGCCCTGACCCAGCGAATAGACCTACATTACTAGTCTAGCAGATAACCATTAGGAAAGTCGTTTCAAATAAGCCCTCCTTCCAAGACCCAGATAATGGTATCATTATCTCAGATTACCACGATTATGTGCCGTGTTTACATCCCTTATCTAGATGTAATATTCATATTTATAAATAACCCACCAAAAAAAAAAAAAAAAAATTACAAAGAATATTAGTGCACGAGATCTGAAAGACTGCGTACACTCAGAAAAAAAATTCGACACGCAGGGGCTGTGCAAACTAAGCAGATTTCTCACATGTCGGAATGGCTACTTATCGTTATCGGGAGGGCTCCATTAAAAAAAATGTTAATTAAACCATATTAAAAAACACATTATAATTAAAAATAACACTTCTAGAATTTATTTGAATGACAAAACTTAATTTTAAATTAGAGTGAGGCCAAGACTGGACCATGTATCTACATAAAGCGGTCGTCTTCTGCCACATCACCTCTGCAAGGTAGCTGTCCAAGTGGTGATAACAAACGTTCACTAGTTTTCTGATAACAAATGAGCAGAATGACTAAGATAACCTAGTCAAGTATAAACAATCTAAAGCGATAGCAATTACAGCGAATTGCTATAAACGGTTTAGAAACTGCAAATATTGTTTCTGTAAATAATGAATGGCCTTCCGTTTGTTGTTTCATAAATTCTAGAAGTGTTATTTTTAATAGTAAAGGGCTTTTCTTTGAATTATGATTTAGTAATCGTCTTTAAAAGGATGACCTGCCGATAATAGATAAGTACCTAGGAATGACATACTACAGATCTAACCCTTAACTGGCCAAGGTGTCTTTAAAGACACCGTTCATATTTAACTCTCCCAGAGAGCAACTGCTTCTATTCTTACCCCTTTTGGGTAAGACACAGTTCACACCCCTGCCTGTAACCTCCCAAGCATGAGCATATGCAACAAAAGTGCATTTATTGTTATTGGAGCTAATTACTAACAATATACTGAAGAAAATCATCATTGTTTACCACCCTACTACACACTAGTTGCCAGCGAAGTTTCTAATTCATTAAAATATACCCTATTCGATTTAAATATGAACCAAAATGGGCGAATTAGTTGTAAAGGATTGTATTTAAGTTCCTATGTGTTTCATTTTCCATTCTGGAAAGAAATAGAGTTATAGCATGGATTTTAATGATGGTGTACTTAAGTTCACCCTGGCCAAATACCAACAAATTCGCCAAGGGGCAGGATTTTATATTATTTCTTACTTTTACCATTTTAATTAACAGATACGTATAAAAGTCGAGGTAAAAAGATTTTTCTCTGTGCTACCCTTAAGGGAAATCTGCTAAAATATTACTTTTTGTTCTGGTTAGCTAAGTGAGTTAATCTCTTATGGTAAACCCAAAGTGGTGCGCTCAATTGCAGCTTTTGTAATAGGAATTTATTTAGTGAGGAGCTCATTATATAAAATTTTAGTCCCACCCTGGCAAGAAACAGGTGGTAACCTGTGACAATTAACTGTAGTAGCACAATGTTGACGTTAATAAATAACAATTGACATAAATCCCAGAATGTTTATTTGTTATTTGAGATATGGCTTCAATGGCGATTCATCTTTAAACAAGGTAGAATATAATTTTACAAAATTAAATAAATATTTTAAAAATCTGCAAAACTGAATTTTTCAAATGAACAAAATAAATACAATCCCAAAATAAAATTTAACACGTTCAGTACGGCACGGGGTCAAATGACCCCGTACGTAACTGTCCCCCAGTACGGGTCGGTTTTGAAGATAAATGTTCAAAAAATACTTTGACTGTTTTTGCTTTGTACTAGTAAATATAATTAAAAATAGTACGTTTATGTATTCCAAATCCATAAAATACGTCGTATATCATTGAAAAATGCACGGGGCTTTATGAGCCCGTGCCGGCCTGGAGAGTGGTATTTGGGTTTTAGTCCGGCACGGCTCATATAGCCCCGTGTTATTTCCCGTGCTATTCCTATGAACCACTTGTTCTGTTATTTACATAAGCCTGGTAAATTAAATAATTTGCGTTTAATAAATTTTAAACGCGTCCCTCCCATTTCAGTTTACTTTTTGATGTCGTTTTGAAACATTAATCTGTATAATGAGCAAATCACGTGCCGACAATTAGTGGATTTCGCTTTATTAAAAAAGTGTTCCCGGTGTTACGAAAAATTAAGAAAAACATTGTCCTCTAAAGAAGCAGAAAAAAGTCAACAAAGTTAGAAGGTATTCTGAAGGGTGCCACAATGCTTCAACAACTGCCATAAATCTATGTGCTAACCATTGTGATAATGAAGAATTGTCCATTCTGATAATAATTATTTGTTTATTCATATTATTTCTTTATTATGTTTATTCTCCAAATATTTGTTTAAACTAAACTCCTAGTTCCTAGTTTCTTTTTCTCGTTTTCTAATTTTATCTTTATAAACTAATAAATTTCAATTTTAATGTGTCGTAATTTAAAGTTAATTCATATTCACCCATTTTAATGTATAACGAAAATTAAAACCCTTCGTTGATCACCAAATTGATCACACAAAGGAAAAAAAAAGTTCCCGACAAGGTGAAAAATGTAAGGTAAATATTCATTTCTAAGTCACGTAACAAAAAATTGATGAAAACATGGCCTGCGACTGCCATATATTTTTTGATGTCCTAAGAGTAAAAAAATGTTTGAATATTGCAATTTACTTCATTTTTCGAGTGGTAGTAGCGCATTAAAAGGGGACATAAGTACGGGTCAATTGACCCCGTGCCGTCCTTGTGGATAGTTGCACCACGGGGTCAATTGACCCCGTGCCGTACTTGTGGATAGATCACATTTTTGAAGTTCGTCCTGAACGTGTTAAAATGTCAGTGCGTTTACAATATAGGGAAGAAAAAGAAAAAGAAAAAACTATAAAGAGTTAAACTGGAAGGAAGCAAATCATATATTCCACAAATACAATGCTTACTATATGTAATTTTACATAATGATAACTAATAGCTTTTATATTTCATCAAATAATCCATTATTTCTTAAATACTTAAAAACTTCACATGTAAATTTGGTACTGGGGACTTGTCATACTACAGCCATGGGTACGTTATTAGTTGTGTGCAGTCAGTTAATAAGTGTATGTGTAGGTAGAGTCAATTAATATGTGTATATAAATGCTAATAACAATTTTTAATTTGTTACATTTAGTGATGTATGAGTTATATATCTATTTTACGCCGATAATAAGCTATATAAAAATTAATAAATTGCAATTTTGATAATTTACCTTTAATAGGAGCATGCCTCCAAACTTAATTAGGTACTAACCTGAAACAAAAATATATTTGATATTAATAACGTAATATGTAAATATAATGGAACCAAGTATAAAATTAGAGCATATATTAAGATTAAATATTGAGATGGTCGATGCCTAAAATTAGCAGATTTCCCTTAGGAAAAATTAGCTATTGAGGTCGTACTCATGAAGGGATTTTCAAAACATTTTTTTCAAATGTCCATCGATCCTACCTAGGAGATGATGAAAATGAGGTCCGTTCGAAAACATATTCATAATTTCTGTCATTTAACGCTCTAGCAATAACCATTTTTGTTTGAATGTTACCAAACTCGATATTTAATCGTTTTATGTAAAACTGAAAAATCATGTTCGTTAATGGCTGAAATTGAACGAGTGGGAGAGGGGGTTTAGAGGGTGAAATTTCGAAAATTCTAAATATCTCCGTTACTATACGTCATGCTAATAATGAGCTGTTATATTGTGAATGACTTCATTGCAAGGTTAAATGTCAAATATTGTTTTCATTGAGATTTTATGATGTGATCTATATGCAGACATGTTCTGTTGACACCACCGCCTTCTTTTGTTCTTGAATTACTAAAATTTAAATGATTTAGATTAAAATAATTTTGATTAGGACACTTGCTACATGAAATAATTTCCAACCAAATTTATACGTTATATTATGATATATTTCATTAATTGTTTTTCTTTCCGGTCTTGAATACTGTTTTGTGTTTTATTTCTGTTATTGGTTAATTTTGTTTTGTTTTATTTTTATTTGTGTTTCTTTTGTTTGGTTTTAGCAGATTTCCCTTAAGGGAAATCAGCTATTGAGGTCGTACTCCTGACGCGATTTTCGAAAAATTTCTTCAAATCTCCATCGATCCTACCCAGGAGATGACGAAAATGAGGTCCGTTCAAAATTATATATATATATATATATATATATATATATATATATATATATATATATATATATACGTTCTAGCGGTCGCAATTTTGGTTTGATCGTTACCAAACTCGATATTTAAAGACGTATACTTATTACGTTGACTTCCTCAATAGTCTTAAAACTTTCTAGCTTCAAAATGACATTAAGACTATACTTATAACACTATATCATTTCAATAAAATGATAATGACGATATGGATGAAGATATTATTACATTACAAATTTACAAAAGTTACAGTATTGAGAATTCACATAAATACAGTTTACTCTCAATATGCAGGTACTTAACCAAAACGAGAGTTATAGATATTACAGGGCGATGATATCCTAGTACTTTTTCTATCATATCATTTTATTATATGAACATTATATTCCATTATACCCATATTTCTATTACCGGAATATGCATATTAAAAATAAGAGAGACTGATTTTAAACAAGCTTCCTTTCTTTTTGTTTCGACCCTTAAAGACATCATCTTTGCAAGGTTTTTTTTTTCCTCTCCGTCAAGATGACGTAATTGAAAAAGGATGCCACCGATAGTAATCCAATTGCAAATCCCTCTCATTTGGAAGGAGAGGTAAATCACGGAATAAAAGCGGCGGCATTTAAATTGCAGATTGATTGGAGAAGGACACATTGAAGGCGAACGATTTAATCCTCTGTATTGATAAACAGAGGTGGCCATTGTGGATTTTGGCCAACAGAGGATCCTAATTTGCATATGGAATAAAGGCTGGGCAATTTTGGCCCCGATTAGAAAAAATTAACCGACTTCAGGCTTACTTAAGAGCTACGTGTACGTTTAATGCGAAAGTTAATTGTAGACTGAAACTCAAAATCTACAATAAAAGAATACTGATATTACATATCATGTATTTTATTTATTTGTACAGGAACACCCGCAACTAGACACTTTTGTTCAAAATTTAACAATGTAAAATAAAAACAAAATCATAGAAAAATAACAAAAATTGAACCAACAAAAACAACTAAGCACGATTAATAATACAAGTAATAAAAACAACAAATGAACATTAGACTAGTATTAAAGACAATTGAAAATGGTTATAATAAAAAAAAAAATAATAACTAGTACATTTATAGTATTTAAAATAGTTCAAAATTATTTTAAACTTCTCAGTAAGTCAAAATACAAAAGCCCTTTACGCAGGGGCTGCGTAAACTAAGCAGATTTCCCACGTGAAGTTTTACAATAGAGAAATTTCATGAGAGCCAAACAGTTACGGAAGTGGCCGAACTAGCTTTTGGCGGGGAAACTCACTGTTGTCAGTTAACCGCCCACATTTAATAAAAATGCAAATATCTTGGTTAATATTCATGATAGAGAATAAATGTATATAACAATATTTATACATAAATTTGTAATAAGATTTATTCTACACAATTTTTCGATCCGACGTATAGTAACGGAGATATTTCGAATTTTCAAAAATTTGACCCCTAAACCCCCTTTGGTCCGATTTCAGCCATGAATGAATTTGATCTGTCTTTTTTCATTAAACGTTTAAATGTCGAGTTTGGTAACGATCAAACAAAAACTGCGACCGCTAGACCGTTAACAGACATATATATATATATATATATATGGAAGCAACTCCTATAAAAGTTGTTTTACACGTATTTTCGCCAATATTTATATTAACCCAGATATTTGGATTTATTAGTTTTTAGCCTTCTGTAAACCCCCATTACTACTTATGTCATATTAACAATAAGCTACTATAATATGAACCAAATCATAATAAGCTTAAATACTAAATATTGTTTTCAAGAGACCTTTTTACGCGAGATATATATAAATTTGTTATTATTATTATTATTTATTAACGTCCACTTTTTGCAACTTAGGCTAATTGGGAAGGGTTATCCTTTTCTAGCCAGGGTGGGATTTTAGGATGTTATTTGATGAATTCCGTCACAAAATAATTTCCTTTGCCCAGGCGAGAATCGAACTCGCCACTCTAGGTTTACCATGTGAGATTAAGGCCAACGCTTTAACTCATATGGCCAACCTGAGCCCCATAATAATAATATATTTGTCGTGTCATTACGTCATCAATTGGGATTTTACGTTCTTGTGACTTAAATATTTTTTATAAGTATCTTACTCGATATTTCAATGTTTTTGTCAACACCAAAGATCATTTTCTTAAGGCTGAATCTGGATCTGGAATAGTTGGGGTTTAGTGGGGCGGGATTCGATAATTCAAAATATTTCTGTTATTTTGAGTGGGATCGTAAAATGTCATAGAACCAATCTTGTTAAACTACTGATAATCTACAATTATTGTTCTATACATATTTTCGTAACTCAAGTATTAAGGGGGTTATTGATGTTTTCAGTCCTCATTACCCCCACCCGCTCTCATCGATTTTTTTTCATTGGAATAAAGAATTTTTGCTGGTATGAGGTGAGTCATGAGTTATATGTTGCACGTGAGAAATCTGCTCAGTTTTCGCAGCCCCTGCGAGATGAACTGTTGTACTGAGTATAAGTTTTTGCCTCGACTATAATTAGACGAAGAAAAATATCTTACTCCCTGAATATTTGAACACAGAGACCAATTATTTATAACCATTCTCCTAACCCAAACTTGAGTTATATACCTGGCGAATGTTTCATGAGTTCGTGCCCCGTTCTCAGAATTATTCAAAAACTCTGGGCGTGTGTCAAGGGCAACGTTACAAATAATTTACCAACGATTGATCATTTACAGAGGTAAAACAATTGGGACATGCAAGCTTAAGGTAAACCGTCTAAGGTGTGGTACCTTCAGCAATGAAATGCTTCTCTTAAGGGTTGGGGTTTATTTTGCATATATGATAATCGATATTTAACTGTTCCAGTAAAAAAGTAAAGATCACATATGTTATTGGATGATTTTTGAGCTGGAACAGTGTGGGTTTAGAGAAGGGGCGGATTCCGAAATTCAAAATATCTTGTAATGGGTTGTTTTGTCGAATCGCAAGCTGCTGTAGAACCAACGTTTGTTAAACTATTGATGCTCTACAGTTATTGCTACAAACATTTTTTTTCGTAACTCAAATATTAATTGAGCTATTCGTACTCTCTGGTTTTCAGCCTTCAGTGCCTTCCCATCGGGTTTTTACATGGAAGTTGATGAGAAAAAAAGTCCGTCAAGCAGGGGCTGCGTAAACTAAGCAGGTTTCCCACGTGAAGTATTACAATAGAGAAATTTCACGAGAGCCAAACAGTTGCGAAACTGCCGAACTCGCTTTTGGCGGGAAACTCACTTTCGTCCGTTACCCGCCCACACTTAATAAAAATGCAAATATCTTGATTAATATTCAAGATAGAGAATAAATGTATATAACAATATTTGTAGTAAATATAAATTGCAATAAGATTGACTCCATACAATTCTTCGATCCGACGTATAGTAACGGAGATATTTCGAAGTTTCGAAAATCCTCGCCTCTAAACCCCCAATCCAACTTTTCCGATTTCAACCATTAACGTACTTGATCTGTCTTTTTACATAAAACGACTAAATATCGAGTTTGGTAACGATTAAACAATAATTTCGATAGCTAGAGCGGTAACAGACAAATATATAAATACACACGGTTTTGAACGGCCCTCATTTTCCTCATCCCCTAGATAGGATCGATGGATATTTGAAGTAAAATGTCGAAAATCGCGTGATGAGTGCAACCCCAATAGCTGATTTCCCTTAAGGGAAATCTGCTAAAATGCTTTTACATGATGAGATGTGATCAGTAGTGTGTCATATCGGCAAGTGGGGAATCTGCAGAGCTTACGCAACGTGAGGCAAATAAGAAGTCATTTGGTAACGGTAAAGCAATTATTTTCGTTGCTGGAAATACCCGTATGAACAAATGGACACCATATTTCATGCTCCATAATTTGACATCATTTTTTTTATGTGTGCCTTGCTTTTGAGTTTTAATGAGCATAACAGTTTTATTACGATATTTGTCACAGCTACAATTATTATTTACTGAAATTATTTTACTTCTTTCAGAAGGTTTCCCTTAAGGGAAATCTCCTAAAATGCTTTTACATGATGAGATGTGATCAGTAGTGTGTCATATCGGCAAGTGGGGAATCTGCAGAGCTTACGCAACGTGAGGCAAATAAGAAGTCATTTGGTAACGGTAAAGCAATTATTTTCGTTGCTGGAAATACCCGTATGAACAAATGGACACCATATTTCATGCTCCATAATTTGACATCATTTTTTTTATGTGTGCCTTGCTTTTGAGTTTTAATGAGCATAACAGTTTTATTACGATATTTGTCACAGCTACAATTATTATTTACTGAAATTATTTTACTTCTTTCAGAAGGTTTCCCTTAAGGTAAATCAGCTATTGTGGTAGCTCAAGAGGTCACAAATTTTGTTTGAACGTTACCAAATTCGATATATAAGTATTTAAAAGGGTTAACGTTTATTATATTCTTTATAATAATAACTTTTATTATATTCTTTAAAATAATAACTTTTATTATATTCTTATTAATATTTTATATATAAGTATTTAAAAGGGTTAATTTTTATTATATTCTTTGGACAAAGCACTAATACGAAAAAGAATCAGATATTAAATAATTATTTTCCATAATATAACAGTACAATAAAGGTTAGCACATGAAGGAGTAAATATATCATCCTAATAATGCCAATCACCGGGGTACAAAACTGAATAAATAAAAAATAATAATAATGGAAATGTACTAGTATATAGGAATAACATAATATTTTTATTAACACCATTTGAAATTATTGTCTTTATTACTAGTCTTATGTTTATCTATGTCTAATGTTTATTAATTGCCTTTATTACTAGTATTTAATTTTTATTTTTTGTTTCAGTTTTTGTTATTTTTCTATAATTTTGTTTTCATTTTACTTTTGCTAAACTTAGAGCCAAATCGCCAAGATGCGGGTGCTCCTGTATAAATAAATAAATAAAAAAAAAGTATTTCATGTGAAACTGTAGGTCAAGTTCCTTAAAGGCTTAAATCGCATCAGTGGAAGGGGGGGGGGGGGCGTTTAGATGGGGAAGTTCGTAAATTTCAAATATTTCTGTTATTGTACTTCGAATCGAAAAATTTATAGAACCATTCTTATATCAAATTAAATGTAGTATAAATTTTAGTTTTTAGCCTTCAGTAATCCCCCTTTTCCTAAAGGTTTTCCTTTAGGGAAAACAGGAATTGAGGTCGCATTTATGATGCGATTTCAAAACGTTTCCTCAAATGTCTATCGTTCCTAAATAGAAGATGACGAAAATGAAGTGATATATACATATATCACATACAAATAAATATATATATATATATATATATATATATATATATATATATATATATATATATATATATATTTGTCTGTTAACGCTCTAGCGGTCGCAATTTTTGTTTGATCGTTACCAAACTCGGAATTTAATCGTTTTATATAAAAAAGGAAGATCAAGTTCGTTAATAGCTGAAATCGGACAAGTGGGAGGCGGGTTTAGAGAGGGGATTTTTGAAATTTCAAAATATCTCCGTTACCATACGTCGGATCAAAAAATTGTCTGAAACCAATCTTATTGCAAATTAAATTTACTGTAAATATTGTTATATACATTTATTCTCTATCTTGAATATTGACCGAGAAATTTGCATTTTTATTAAATCAGGGTGGGTATCGGACGAGAGTGACTTTCCCGCCAAAAGCTAGTTCCGCCGATTCCTTGACTGCTCGGCTCTCTTGAAATTTCTCTATTATAAAACTTCACGTGCGAAATCTGCTTAGTTTACGCAGCCCCTGCGTGACGGATTTTTTTTCATAGAAATAGTGAATATGCGGTGTGGTAAGATTACTAGTTAACATGTTGGAAGTTTGCTTAGTTTCGACCCCATGCGTGAATTAGGCAGCGTGACGGACTCTTTTTAATAATATTCATATTATAGTAGTGTTTTCGCAGTACTCTCAAGGTAAGCTGAGAATGGAAAACCGTAGCTTTGAAATAAGGGACTAATTGAGTTGAAAGTTATTTAACTAACATAATTCTACTAAAAAAACTTAATTAATGAATTAAATTTCATGGAATTTAATTAATGGCCAGTTTTAACGCAGTACGCTTAAATTATCTAGAATAATAATGAATTGTTTTTGGGAAATATGATAAATTGATGAACTCCATCCTCAAGCCGGCAACTAAAGTTAATGGATAAACTTTTTAAAAGCTTCCAAAGAATGTAAGCATTCTCAACCCTTATATATATCTAAGCTCTATGCAATTTAGTCAGAGTTGACTTTTAATAATTTAATATCAGTTTTACGTTTTGTTATTTTAATAAGTCTTCTAATATTTAATGCATATAGGAACTAAACTATAAGTTAGTTAACTACTGTAATTAAATTTGTTATGACCTCCATTTTTACCAGATTTCCTTTAGGGGAAATCACACAAGACATAACGAAAATGAGTTGCGTTCAAAATTTTATATATATATATATATATATATATATATATATATATATATATATATGTGTGTGTGTGTGTGTGTGTGTGTTGTTCTGATACTGCTCTAACGGTCGCAATTTGTGTCTTATCGTTAAATTAGTGTTTTACTGGATTCTTTAACAAGTTCGTAGCGTTTATCTATATTTAAATTTAATCTTATCTGTGTTTATAATATCATGTTTACTTGCTCAATAACGTTTGCTATTGGCTGGTCGGACGTGAAATTATGGGGTTTTGGAGAGATGGGGACTTTAAAAATTGAAAATACTGTTTTTATTATGAGTTTGATCTTAAAATAGTATAGAACCAATCTCGTTAACCTATTGGTGCTCTAAAATTTATTGATCTTATCATGTATCATACAATTTTCATAACTCATGTTTTCTGTAAGTTATTTGTTCGTGGCTAATCCCCTCCTCCTAAAACCCTTGTATTCATAGGTTTTTTGCATAGAAAATAGAATGAGATCGCATTTGTCTTATACCGGAAATCTGTTTCTTAGTTTTTTAGCAGATTTCCCTTAAGGGAAATCAGCTATTGAGGTTGTACTCATGACGGAATTTTCGACATTTTTCTTCAAATGTCCATCGATCCTACCTAGTAGATGACGAAAATGAGGTCCGTTCAAAACTGTATATATATATCTATATATATATATATCTATCTATCTATCTATCTATATATTTGTCTGTTACCGCTCTAGCGGTCGCAATTTTTGTTTGATCCTTACCAAACTTCATATTTAAGCGTTTTATGTAAAAAGAAAGATCAAGTTCGTTAACGGCTGAAATCGGACCAGTGGGAGGGGGGGTTTAGAGGGGAGGATTTTCGAAAATTCGAAATATCTCCGTTACTATACGTCGGATCAAAAGATTGTATAGAACCAATCTTATTGCAAATTACATTTACTATAAATATTGTTATATACATTAATTCTCTATCTTGAATATTAACAGAGATATTTGCATTTGTATTCTGCGTGTCACCAATAGGCTATGTTCGGAGTTTCCGACGAGAGCTCTGGTGGCCGTTTCTATAACTATCGTCCCTCGTGAATCGGTTTAGAGGTTAGGTTAACTGTTAGAAACTACTGGGTTATTACGCCCTAAATAATGTTTTAGGTTTAGAGGTTTTTTACTACTACAGTTGTTATTAGGCAGATTTCTCTATTGTATAACTTCACGTGGGAAATCTGCTTAGTTTACGCAGCCCCTGCGTGACGTACTTTTTAGCTTTTAGTGAATTTTCTACGTAATTTTTGTCCATTTTTTCTTTTTTTTTTACATAAAACCTTATAACTTAAAATGTTTTTTAAATAGTTTTACTTTACACGATTTTTATGAAGGAGGGCTTTATCTGTAACTTCTGAAGTCTATTTTGAGCCTCCTGAAGAAGGAAGTGGTCACGACTTCAGCTAACTTCGAGAACCACAGTAAGTTTGACCCGAATTCAAAGGAAGCACAAAGACCTACTTGCCAAGTTGCTGGACTCACAGCATTCAGTCATGGAACTTAACTGAAAGCTCTTCTACTTCATGGTTAGCCTATTTCTTGAAATGTTTCTTTTTTTCTGTAGCATTTGAAGTATATAATTGAACCAAAATCAATCAATGGCCTTGTCTTCTAATAGTGTTTTAATTTAATTGAACTTAATTTCTACATTAGCAGGGTGTTCAGTTGTCATTTGCTCGCTGAGTTCACAAACCCGCCACACACATGCAGATCACCCAGGCTGTGGCCTACAGCGGAAACTACGTTGCAGCTCAAGAAGGCATCGGCTAGTTACAAAGATACAGGCAGTTGGGTTTAGAGGCTCTCTGGGGTCGTTTCGACGGCCAGTGAGGCTTTGCACCTCTCCCTCCGCTACAGATAACCGCTTCATAGATAACTGCTCAGTTGGGACTCACCCGGTACAGAGTTACAGTCAGTCTTTCATCTCCCGCAAACCTACCATCATATACCGCAACCAGCTAGAAGACAGATCTTATAAGGAACACCGAAACTAACAACGGAAGAAGACTCCACTTCAAGGAAAGTATATGTTTCCCGCAGATACCTACTTCTAATAATGCTAGCATTATCTACGCAAATTATTAAATGAGTGCTCGCAGTATAGGACCGATCGATCATTCTATTGTATATATTCTGGCTAAATTATTTTATAAAGTTAAGTTCCTTTTTGTTTCTTGTTCAACCTCTACATCTATAAAGTGTATTGTGTGTTGCTTAATCAATTCAATATACTTGATTCTTTGGAGAACTCAGATAGTGACTTGTATCATTCACCCTCATCTTTCCATAAAAAATAGTAAATATTTCAGTCTAATGCTCTCTTATTCTTGCCTTTAAAAAGCTTTCCCGCCATTACATTTTGGTGCCGAAACTAGGGACTAAATGGCTTCCCCGCCCCGACATTTTGGCGCCGAAATAGCTCTATTATTATTACCGCAAAAGCTAACCGCACGGCATTACACAGGGTATATAAACTTTAATTTTATTTATTTTTCCCCCTTTTCGTTTTTTTTTTTTAATTTATTTGCTCCCTTCCCCTTATTTCTTTAAATTTTTACTTTATTTCTTTTATCCGCCTTCTATACTTACATATTCATTTATATTATTTTCATCACCCTGATGTTTTCATATAAGGCCAATGAACCGTTTCAAAAATCACTGTATGCCATAGCTCACTCTTTTTTTCCGCTTTTTTGAGCACACTTGAATAATGAGTATATCGCCGGCGTTGCGAAACTCATTTAAATAAATAAATAATTTAAGCATAGTGAACTTTCTAACTTCCATCATCAGTGCCTGCTGAAAAAGTCCGTCACGCAGGGGCTGCGCAAACTAAGCAGATTTCTCACGTGAAGTTTTACAGTAGAGAAATCCGCCTAATAACAACTGTAGTAGTAAGAAACCTCTAAACCTAAAAAACATTATTTAGGGCGTAATAACCCAGTAGTTTCTAGCCCAAAAAACAGTTAACCTAACGTCTAAACCTATTCACGAGGGACGATAGTTATGGAAACGGCCGCCAGAGCTCTCGTCGGAAACTCCGAACATAGCCTATAAGATAATAAGATTGATTCTATACAATCTTTTGATCCGACGTATAGTAACGGAGATATTTCGAATTTTCGAAAATCCTCCCCTCTAAACCCCCCCCCCTCCCACTGGTCCGATTTCAGCCGTTAACGAACTTGATCTTTCTTTTTACATAAAACGCTTAAATATGAAGTTTGGTAAGGATCAAACAAAAATTGCGACCGCTAGAGCGGTAACAGACATATATATATATATATATATATATATATATATATATATATATATATATATATATATATATATATATACAGTTTTGAACGGACCTCATTTTCGTCATCTACTAGGTAGGATCGATGAACATTTGAAGAAAAATGTCGAAAATTCCGTCATGAGTACAACCTCAATAGCTGATTTCCCTTAAGGGAAATCTGCTAAAACATAGCATGGTCAACAGTGTAAAAGCAGTCAAAAACAAATTTATTGGAGAAAACCAATAGATAGTATAAAAAAAGTCAACAAATAAAATAGTAAAAGAACAAAAAAAGACTAATTATAGAAAATTAAATTTGTCACAATATTGGTTATATCAATGTTTCTACAATAGTCATAATACATAAGATGTTATGAATTTGCGGATGCGCCCTTAGATCAGGAGTAGAGCACCCGACTTCAAGTAATCTATGTATTGCATGATCGAGCATGGTCAGTACTTGAATAGGTGACGACTACTTCAATAGCAGAGCGCGCTGGTGTCGCGGCGCTAGTGGAATATGTGAGAGTCTAGTGACTACATGAGTCTGACAGCCAGTCGGTTTCACGAAAGACATTCTCTCTCCCAGATATCATGGAATAACAAGCTGGCCTTTGGCTATAACACCACTGTCCGCCCCCCGGATGTATATTGAGGCCTGTCAATCCAGGTCCACTTTGGTTAATGGGAGCTGTACGTCGAGTTGAACTAAAAACTCTAATAGTGAATCCCTGGAGTCCAGCTCTGAATGGATAAAGATCATAAGCATCTTATTGATACTAACATGTTTTAGCAGATTTCCCTTAAGGGAAATCAGCTATTGAGGTTGTACTCATGACGGAATTTTCGAAATTTTTCTTCAAATGTCCATCGATCCTACCCAGGAGATGACGAAAATGATTTCCGTTCAAAACTGTATATATATATATATATATATATATATATATATATATATATATATATATATATATATATATATTTGTCTGTTACCGCTCTAGCGGTCGCAATTTTTGTTTGATCGTTCCGAAACTCAATATTTAGTCGTTTTATGTAAAAAGAAAGATCAAGTTCGTAAACGGCGGAAATCGGACCAGTGGGAGGGGGGGGGGTTTAGAGGGGAGGATTTTCGAAAATTCGAAATATCTCCGTTACTATACGTCGGACCGAAAAATTGTACAGGATCAATCTTATTGCAAATTAAATTTACTATAAATATTATTTTATACATTTATTCTGTATCTTGAATATTAATCGAGATATTTGCATTTGTATTCTGCGTTTGGTCATCAGTAGGCTATGTTCGGACTTTCCGCCGAGAGCTCTGGTGGCCGTTTCCATAACTATTCGTCCCTCGTGAATAGGTTTAGAGGTTAGGTTAACTGTTTTTTGGGGCTAGAAACTACTGGGTTATTACGCCCTAAATAATGTTTTAGGTTTAGAGGTTTCTTACTACTTCAGTTGTTATTAGGCAGATTTCTCTATTGAAAAACTTCACGTGGGAAATCTGCTTAGTTTACGCAGCCCCTGCGTGACGGACTTTTATAGTCTTGTTATGGTGGACGTTATTAATGTTGTTGTTTTTATATGAAGCTCTGAAGATATTATATTTGAACGTACCTCATTTTCTTCATCAATGGGTATTTGATGAAAGATTTAGAAAATCGGATCATGAGTTCAATCTCATGAAATGATTTGGCTCAAGAGAAATGTGCTAAATACTTCTAAATAAAACAACAAAAAAAAGTATAAGTGAGCTATTCTAACAAATTAATTTGCTACAAGATACGTAATATAAGACTAATTAATCTAACCCAAATTGACGGGGATATTTCGAATTTTTGGTGTTTCGCCTTCTTAACACACTCCCCTTTTCCCTTTCTGGTCTAAGCGATTAACGAACTTGGCCTTTAGCTTTTACATGAATGGTTAAATATTGAGTTTGGCAATGATCAAACAATAATTATGACTTCTAGTGCAGTAACACAAGTGTGTATAAACGTATACCCAAACATATCAAATTAAACGGGCGACATCACCTAAATAGAATCGATAGACACTTGGAGATATTTTCAGGAAATCACGTCTTGAGAATTACCACTATACTTCATTCCCTTAAATTAAGGGAAACATGCTGAAATTGGCAAATTTTTATATATACGTAGTATTTAGTTAGGAATTACAATGGAATATTTAATGATACTAAACCGCAATACCGAAAGGTCGTGTGGAATGGAAGGGTTTCACGTTCAACAGAAATGTTAGCTTGAGCTTCTATTTAAATCTCGGGGAACATATTTTTTTTCTTTTGCTTCAGGACGTTCAAGGACTAATATCATCAAAATTGGAATTCTTCTCATTCTTTCTTCCGTTTGGTACTGAAGTAAAAATGACACAAAGAATTCCAGTGAAAATCCATATTTGAATGTCCACTGCCCTGAGGAATTTTCAAGGAAAGTAATTTTCGGAATATTAACTTAAAGCTGTAACATTTACTTGTCAATAGCATCAGCAGCTATTATAAAAAAAATGTTGATTACAAAATATTTTTCATTACGAAGACGACGTTTTAACATTAGATTTAATATCCTACTTTTTTCATCGAATACTCCAGTTTTATTTCATGCAAACAATTATACAGATATGTACAATTTTGGGTATTCATGAAAAGAAAAAACGATGAGAAATGTAATTTTGTTTATGCATTTTTAATGCATAAACAGTATTGGTAAGTTAAATGCGTGTTTTAAATATGATTTTGGTATATTGTTTTTTGAATAAAATTCAAAACATTCATTTTGAAGGTGGTTGGTTACTTTTTGACCCAAATTTTTGTTAACAGCAAGAGGTAATTTAAAAATTTAAACATCTATAAAACACATAAAAACATTTATTTTCCAAGTAGTCGGATTTAGTCTAGAGACGCGAAAGAAGGTTATATTAGACGTCACAGAAAATCATGGTATCTGACTTGCTTTCTACACTTTTCGTGTATATGCATCCAGCACGATACAAATAAGCGTAGTATTCACAGCCCCTATTGTGGTCTTAGTTCTTAAGGTGAATGACATGTCTCTACACACCTGTCAATGCCCTAGTAATAGTAAATTACTTATTAATAATCAGCAGCTGTTTCCTTGTGTTATTAGTGGTATAATAAATTATTCATAACTTGAATACTATATCTTCTGTATTAGAAACTATTCTACGAACGCCCTTAAGCCACGCAGGGGCGAGGTAGACTAAGTAATTATCCCAAAAGGATTACACAAAAATGTACTTTATTATAAAGGAGTATTATTTTAAACATAATAAAGATTTGTAGACATAAAATTATTCTTTAACAGTTATATACTTTAGAGCTATATTTTCATTGTACTTGGCCTTGGGTGACGTATATTTCTATCACCAAGTTAACAATTTTATCAAGCGTCTCCAAAACTGCTCGTATTTCATTCAACAGAACCCCAAAATATCATCTTGATAGGGCTGTATGAAAGTTCATTCTATTCTTCAACACCATTGTCATCTCCAATAAAATTTTTAAGTTGATGATAGAAATATACGTCTGTGATACAAGGCAATATAATGAAAATATAGCTCTAAGCTTAAATATCTTTATTAATTGTAAAATAAAATAATTACAAATAAACGAGTAAAGCTAAATAAAACCGTTTAAAAATATTATCAATATACCCGCATTATTATTTATAATTATTGTATACTTATGTATTCAATTAATAGTAATATATTTTATGTATAATATTAAATATTTCCTTATATCTATAATATTTTTGACAGAAAGGATTCTAATTTTCTTTAAATATATGGAACACGTTAAAAAATAAATGCCAATAATTAAAAAAAAAACTTTTTATTTATTTGCTTATATTAAATAAACACCCTAGAAACGAAAAGTAAAAACAAAAAACAAGAAATAAAAATAGTCACAACCGGTGAGATTCGATCTCGAGATTTGAGGTTAAAAAAAGAAGACGCTATCCAGAGAATACTAGATTAAAACGTAAATAACCTAATAACATAAACACTCTATTAACGTAAAAAACCTACTACGAGGAACAGGCGCATAAAACCTACTGACTAACGGACAACTAACTCAGTACAACATTGGACGGGCTTGAAGATGGTGCCATCGCATGGAATGCACAATGCCAGCTGTACTTGATCATCAGCCAGTGACGACGGTCTCAACCGACAGGTATGACAACAGTATCATTTATATTGGCGGTTCTAACCCTTTCTTTAATTAGATAGATAGATATTTTTAGTGGCTTCTGTTTACAACATGTTGCCAAGAGTCTGGCCAATTAGTGTTAGTATGGTTATTAGTATATTATACTTCTTAAAGTATGTGTACATAAATTAATAATAATTCCTAGAATTACAACTGAACACCATATGCATTGGCACGTAATACAATATTAATATTAATCTAAATGAATATAATACTGAATTCAATAGGTTATAATTTAATGTAAAAGTAGATTAATTCATTCTTTTTTAATGTCTAAATAAAGATCAGTTTTCTAACATATCAGATTAACATGACTATTATCTAAGATAAGTATAACTCTTCTAATAATAAGTATAACTGCATATAATAAATAATTTGCCGATTATTATTGAATAAGCACCCCCATAAAAAATAATACAATTCTTTCTTTTATATTGTTACCTTTCACAAACTTTTGATAAGAAACAAAAAATATCATTAACTTTACTTTTATTGTTGTAATCCAGAATGTTTACCAATGATAGGTATTCTCTTTGAGGCACTATATATTTGTCAAGGAATTTTACTCTGTGTGATGTAAAAGCGGGGCAATACAACAGTAAATGATTCAAATGTAGGTAAATATATTTTTGGCACCATTTACATACCTCTCCAGTTTTATAATTTGAGTCATGTTTCTATAGGATAATTTTAAATACTCGCTAGAGGAAATCCTTATTTGACTGATAAGTTTGATTTTATTTATGTTTGTGTGGAACGTTAAATAATTTTCAGGGAGAGAATGGTTAAAACTACAAATACTTCTATATATTCGGCTGTAACTTGAGTTAAGAACTCTATCTACGTCAACGGAATGGAGATTATTTACAATTGTTTCAATGATTGTGATCTTGTTGGCTAGCAAAGTTTGTTGGTCTAAAGATTCGAAAAAATATTCTTCAACATAATTATTTCCTGCTATAAATTTTACTTGTTTTTGCCCTTTCTTTAATTACAATAATAGAATACTTTTTATTTCAATCACTCTTATTTTAGTAATCCGAGAACAAATGAGGGAGGGGATCATCAGAACTCATTTGCATATATCACATCTAGTAAATATCAGTTGAAAACCATATTCGGTATTTAAGCTTCTCATAAAGTGGTTCATTATACAACAGAGCCTTGTTTATTTGACATGATTAGGAGTGGGGGTTTACTGGAGGCTGAAATAAAAAACAAATGTCTCGGTTAATATTGAAGACAAAACAATATCTATAGTAAGTTTAATTACCAATAATAAACTTGACCTTTATTTTTACATAAAACGTTTGAATATCGAGTTTAGTAACAACTAAATAACAAGTGCGAGCACTAGAGCGTTAACAGACACACACACACACACACACACACACACGTATATATATATATATATATATATATATATATATATATATATATATATATATACACACTAGCTCAGATACCCGGCTTCGCCCGGGAATTGATTTGAGGCTGGATGGTGATGGTATTTTTTTGGCAAGGCTTTACTTTGCACAATATTTTGACATTTACCCGTCCCTGTGTTTAGGGTTAATACCCGTTGTTGGAATTTGTTCATAATAAAATTAATTTTTTATGTAAGACTTCACTATTCTCCAAATTGTCATATTTCTCGTCTCCTGTGCATTATGCATAGATTTCAGGTATTAAGGACAAAAGATTAACGTAGATTTGAATTAATTATTCCAGGTGAGGTACCTCATAGTTCAAATTGGAATGAATTGTTGAGGAGATCAATATTTCTACACAAATCAATTGCTCCAAACATTGTTCCTGGGGAAATGTATAAAACAAAAGTTAATCTAAATAACAAAGTAAACAACTTTTGTTATGTTGCATGTTTGTCGAAAAATAAATAGGTAATGAAATATCGCGAATTTTTATTTCAGGCCTCCCTTATAGCCGCCACTCCCGTTCTAACCTAAACATTTTAATATAGCTATAATCATGGAAGAATTAATGCTAATTGGCATATCGAGTTTTTTTAAGTTCGGTTTAATCGTTAGCGCCCAATGAAATAGTTGACTCCCGCTTTAGTTTATTGTGTATATCTCGTTTATACTTTGTTAAAAGACAAAAATGAATATAACAAAGGTTACTCTAAATAACAAAATAAACAACTTTTGTCATGTTCATATTTGCCGAAAAACGAATAGAAAACGTAATACCCCTGTTTTTAAATTCAGGCCTCGCTTACAACCCCCACTCCTGCCCGTCCCTAGAAATGTTGGTATGGCTTATTATAATGAAAGCGTTAGTGCTAATACACATACCGAGTTTTATTTATTTCAGTTGGGTCTTTTGTCCCAAATAAAATTGTTCACTTCCGCTATAGGTTTACCGTATTTCTCGTTTATAATTCGGTATACGAAAAAAGTGTATATAACAAAAGTTACTGTAAATAACAAAATAAACAGCTTTTTTTATGTTCATATTTGCCGAAAAACCAATAGGAAACAAAATATCGCAAACAAAATATATAATATTTTTAATTTCTGGCTTTCCTTATAACCCCCACTCCTGTTCGTCTCAGATGATATTAATATAACCTAAAGTCTAAGTTGGGTTAGTAGTAATATACATACCAAGTTTCATAAAATTCGTTTAAACTGTTTTTGCGTGAAAAGGTAGCAAACAAACAAACAGACACGAAAGAAAGAAAATACAGTTATGGTGTCTATGACATGTGAAACGAAATGTTATCGTGAAATTTTGCGAAAAAAATCAATGTACAGACAGAGGTTACAATTTTATATATATATAGATATATATACTTTTGAACAGATCTCATTTACGTCATCTACTGGGTAGGATGACCTCAAGAGCTGATTTTCTAAAGGAAAGGTGCTAAAAGCGTTATTTTAGTTCACCTGGAGAATTGTCCAGTTCCAAGGGTTAGTGGAAAGTTCCAACTTGTAGAGAGAAACAACTTTGAGGAGAGCCAAAACTAGTTTGAACGGCTCCATTGGGACTTGTTAGTTCTAGGCAGGGGTAATTAGACGGTTAACTAACTGGAACGATTCTCCAGACCATGTGTCGGCCGTTCTTCAAGGGCAATGGAGTTGCTTACAAAAAGAGAGAAAGAATAAAAAGAAAAGGATTCCTTTATTTTTATTGGGCTCCCTTAGTTAATCTCTCGTCACAGATGAACGATTATCGTGAATCGAGTGCTTACTCACCTGAACGAATCATCTTGGGCTCTTCAAAATGATTGACGTGATGAAAATTGGTGAATACAACCACGGCCAATGCGCTCCACAAAAAAAAATAAAAAAGTTCGTCATGAAAGGGCTGTGTAAACTAAGCAGATTTCTCATGTGCCGGTATCACACACAAAAGATCTCATCACATATTCTGACAGAAACCACAAAGAACGAATCACTCTCTCAAAATCTGAGTTACGAAAATATGCATTGAACGTCAATTGCAGAGCATCAATATTTTAACAAGATTTGCTCTATAAAGTTTTACGATCCGACTCATAATAACCTAGACATTTTGAATTTTTGAATATCCCCGTATTCTTGCCCCGATTATAGCCATTAACAAATGTAGTCTTTAGTGTTAATGGAAAATTTTGAATATATGCATATAACAAATAAATATTTTCCAGACAAGAACGTAAAATATTGATTGATGGCTTGAAAGAATTCGCATGTATCTCCAAATATTACATGCCTCATTAAAGAGCTTCTTGCCGTTACAGCTTATTGGTGTATAATGGGATAATGGGAATTTCTGAATGCTAAAATTAAAAAATGCTTGTATGTCGGTTATAAAATGAATATTAGATAAAATATGTATAAAACAACATTTACAGAGAATTAACATTACAATAATATTGATTATATACAATGTTTTAATCCGACGAATAATAACGGAAATACTTTAATTTTTCAAATGATTTCGCTCTAAACCCCGCCCTTCCACTCCCGGTTCGATTTTAGCGGTTTACAAACTTGAGCGGTTTGGATGAAACCCTATATACCCCTATTGTGTTTGGTAAAAAAAAAATAAAAATGAAAATGCCGACCGTTAGAGCGGTAACAGACATGCATGTGAATATATATATAATTTTGAGGGTACCTCATTTTAGTCATTTATTAGGTAGAATCGATGGAGCTTGAGAACATTTTTCAAAAATCGCGTCACAACATCAACTTCAATAGCTGATTTCCCGTTATTGCAGTATGTTCGAAAGTGCTTTCGTAGGAAGTATGTTTTAAAATGAAAATATAATTGAAGACTATTTATTATGAAATTATATTTAAAAATTGAGTCGCAAAGAAGGAATTAGAATGCTTTTTAATCAAATGATCACAAACTTGAAGTAAAGTGAACTTAAGGGAAATCAGCAAAATAATACTAAAGATGCGAAGTTTTACTGCTATCGTTCATTCATTTAAAATTAAATATCATAGAGGTATTAAACGACTGATAACAATTGTCAGAAAGAATGTAAGAGAAACAGAGGTAAAATGATTTAGAACGAATTATGATTAAACCATCTTGATCATAAAATAATTTTGAAGGCTGTTATCTAATAAATTTGTGAGAGTAAAACAGAAATAGTATTACTCCACTGTTCATTATTATATCAGCAAGTTAATAGTATGTTATATAATGCGGCCCTTTCACAGCTGAGCGGTATGAATGGGCGGAGTTAATCCAGGCCAGCTTGCTAACAATGGCTCAGATTATCTATGCTTTTACAGCCACTGATAAGCATATCACTACATACAAAGTTAATAGTACATGCTATCATCATATCACAATAGTATTGTTAATTGAGAACTTGTAATAGGTTATCTATTGAATAGCATCTATCTAATTACGGATAGGTGAAGCGAAACTTCATTTTGTGTTTTGCCTGCAAATAACAATGAGACTCTTAATTAGTTTTGAGACTATACAGCAACGAGAAATTCGAGCTACGGAAGTTTCATTCAATGTATATTTTTATTATTTATTTGAAATATTCAATTGTTCAAAAAAGTATTTATTGGAGATATATTGCTTCATTGGTTAGGTGAAACTTGTACCCAGGATAGATTTTCTATATTTATTAGCTACATCTTTCCCATTAGTACTATAAATATTGTTATACACATTTATCCTCTACTTATAGAATTAACGGAGATATTAGCAGATTTCCCTTAGGGGAAAACAGCTATTGAGGTCATAGTCATCATACTCAAGCAATATTCGAAATGTTTCATTAAATGTCCATCGATCCTAGCTAGTAGATGTCGAAAATTAGGTCCGTTCAAAACGTTTATATATATATATATATATATATATATATATATATATATATATATATATATACTGCTCAAAAATGAATAGGGATATTGGTTATTTTTTTCTTATCCTATTAATTTTAATTAAATCAACCTTAATTAAATAACTTTTTTATGGGGGAAAAAGACAATAATAAAAATAAAAAAAATGCTAGGCCCCATAAATACCACAAAACCTACCAACCTATCAAGATCCCTATTCATTTTTGAGCTATATATATATATATATATGTCTGTTACCGCTCTAGCGGTCGCAATTTTTGTTTGATCGTTACCAAACTCGACATTTAGTCGTTTTATGTTAAAAGAAAGATCGAGTTCGTTAACGGCTAAAACCATGGGGTTGAGAGGGAGGGTATTTCGAAAATTCGAAATATTTCCTTTACTATACTTCGAATCTAAAACATGTACAGAAACAATTTCATTGAAAATGAAATGTACTATAAATATTGTTCTATAATATTTTCCGTGTAATGAGTATTAACCGACATATTTCGATTTCATAGTTTTCAGTAAACCCCACTCCTACTAGTGTCATATTAACAATAAGCTGTTATATCATGAACCACTACATTACATGGTTAAATACCAAATATTGTTTTCAATAATATCCTTTATTATACGAGATACTAACAAATACGTTCTGCTGGAGATCATGTTTGTGATTCATTACAAAGTGCAGCACTAGCTTTAGTAAATTGTTTTCAATAAAATTAGTATGTTACTTTCATATATATTTCATTAATCGTTTTTCTTTCCGTCTTTCGTTCCGGTCTATCTATCTAGTCACTACGAGGTTGGCTGGCCAGTTTGTATACAATTCAGACGCTTTCCGTTGTATACATTATTAACTTGTAAATGGGCTGAAGGATTTCTTTTTACTGTTTATATTTATTCACTTAATATTCACGGTGGTCTTACCAGTATGTATCTTTCTCTATTTAAACCTTTCCGTGGGAAATCTGCTTAGTTTTGGCAGCCACTGCGTGACGGACTTTTTTTCTACACGTTGTAGTAATAATAAGCCTTTTCGGAAATTATTGCATAAGTCAAAACTCGTTAAAATATAGTTGGAAGAAAAGGCTGGTATACTATATTTTGCCAGCTCATTTAAGCTTCGTTTCATAGAAGCTGTCGCCAATAGTCATCTTTAGAATTATAAAATATTGTATTGGAATAATGTAAACAATTCTTCAAAACATGATAATCTAATATTTGTTTATATTTGAGAAACTCCACCACTTGAGTAATAGGGTCCAAAGTTATGATGTATCCATTGCAATTGAATAAATCTGTTATATCCCAGTTCTACCATATAAAATTAAAGTTTTACTAAATTTTTATGAATCTATTGTTCTATAAGAATAATGTTTGTACTGGAAAGTGCTAATTTTTGAAGTTAAATAAATCTTCTGATAATGAAACTATATTAAAAAGAAAAGTCTTGGTAATGACTTGTACCCGGCCTAAATTTTCTGTATTTACTAACATCACCTTTTCCATTAGTAGTATAATTATTGTTATACACATTTATTTTCTACCTATAGTATTAATGGATATATTAGATTTTTTTAGTTTTAAGCTTTCAGCAAATCCCTATTTCTACTCATGTAACATAAACAAGGCTCTGTTACATAATGTACTTTATTAGAAGCTTAAATACCAAATATTATTTTCAATTGATAATTACCAGATGGGAATCAGTTCTTGGATTACTAAAATTAGAATAATTGGGATAAAAACTATCGGGCTCATTATAAATTAAAGTACTAGATACGGTAAATAGTTTTATTATGTTGATATATACTTCCGTAATTGTGTAGCAATAAGCTGTTATATCATGAACAACTTTATTTGAAGCTTGAATACCGAATATTGTTCTTATCGAACTTTTACTTTTTGAGCTAAATGCAAATATATTATGTGACCACGTCATCGATTAGGATTTTAGAGGTCGTGAATCGAAAATATTTATTTTTTCGATAGCCAAACTCGCTGCTCAACTGTTTCATTACACAGTAAAGATCGCATTAGTTAAGGGCTCTAATGGGGGGGGGTGGGGTAGGGGGAGGGCTAAAAGGGGAATTTCGAAAGTTCAAAATACCTCTGTTATTGTGGGTCATATCGTAAAGAGTTATAGAATCACTCTTGATAAGCTATTTAATGTTACAGAATTGTTGTTCTATACATTTTTTAGTAACTCAAGTATTAATAGAGTTATTTGTACCCGCGACCTTTTTAATAGTCGGTTTTTTAAATAGAAATAGAGAATGAGATCACTGTGTATTACCAACATGTCGGAAATCTACTTGGTTTACAGAGCCCAAGCGTGATGGACACAAAGTGGACGTTCGCAATTAAAGATAAATTAACAATAAATTGCCAGCATAAATTCCTAATAAATAAACATTTCTGCCGACGTTACGTAAAAAAAAAATATTAACTTTCTCTAGGCCTACTATACTTCCGGACATCGTCCACATTATCTTGAATGATACCGAAATTAGACCAATTTATTATTATTATTATTTATTTTTATTTTAGGTTCTCGTTCAAATAAGTTCCCAGTATTGAAATCAACAGATTTTCTATACTTCCAGATTTTGTCAAAGTTGTAATAGACAGGTTGATGTAATATAAAATGATGAAACTTGAGGAATAAAGGTCTCTTATAACTTATATGAAAATAAAAATCAACACTTGGAACGAAATTAAACGATGGTAAAAACAAATGATAGTAAATAAACCAAATAAAATGTCTTTCAAACAAATAATAAGGTTGAGTCAAATGAAGTTTGCTAAGTAACTGCAGGGCAACATGTGAGCCCAGACAGGGATACACCGTTTTTCTCATGGTAAAAAAGGTAATCGTCAGGTCGCAAGAAGTGTACCCCCTGTAAAATTAGTGCAATTATTATTTTAGTTCTTATTTTTCGTGCCAACGCTGAGAATTGGCAGAAGGAGCAAATTATTCAGACTTAATGATTTTTAGTAAGGTGAAACGTTTACCAGTTGAAAATAATAAATCGGGATTGGTTGAGACCTCCAGCTCCTTTTTTTTTTTTTTTTTTCTTTTTGCCTGGAATACTTTTATTGGTCTCAGTAAGGATAAGCTGCATTTATAATGATTTTCATTTTGTATGTCCAATGTTATTGAAGTCAGGCTGAAAGAAATGAGACTGAAAAGGAATGTAAGAAGGACTCAGCAAATCTGCGACATTCTTTATCCTAATATGCTTTGACCCTTAGATTCTTCTAAAGTCGCCATCATCCCCCGATTCAGCCTTATTACAGTGCCTACCCCTTCACTCACCCTCTTCAATATTCCGCCCTTTCAGCTCAATATCACATTTTTTGTCGAAACTAATTTCATAGCCATTCGTATGTGGAATGGCATATCTTAAGTGAACATACACACCGCAAGTCCTTTGAAATGTAAACTAATCTCCGTTAACTGGTTTATTGAAAAAGTACGCCACACAAGGGATGAGTAAACGAAGCAATTCTTATATTACAACAGATTCCCTATTTCTATCTGAAAAAGTCCGTCACGCAGGGGCTGCGTAAACTAAGCAGATTTCCCACGTGAAGTTTTACAACAGAGAAATTTCAAGACAGCCGGACAGTCAAGGAAACGACCAAACTAGCTTTAGGCGGGAAAGTCACTCTCGTCCGTTAGCCGCCCAGATTTAATAAAAATGCAAATATCTCGGTTAATATTCAAGATAGAGAGTAAATGTATATAACAATATTTATTGTAAATTTAAGTTGCTATAAGACGTATAGTAATGGAGATATTTCGAATTTTCGAAAATCCTCCCCTCTATACCCCCCCTCCCACTGGTCCGATTTCAGCCCTTAACTAACTTGATCTTTCTTTTTACATAAAACGACTGAATATCGAGTTTGGTAACGATTAAACAAAAATTGCGACCGCTAGAGCGGTAACAAGCATATATATATATATATATATATATATATATATATATATATATATATATATATATATATACAGTTTTGAACAGACCTCATTTTCGTCATCTACTAGGTAGAATCGATGGTCATTTGAAGAAAAATTTCGGAACTTCCGTCATGAGTGCAACCTCAATAGCGGATTTCTCTTCAGGCAAAACTGCTAAAACAGATCAGTATAAATGTGGCGGAGTTTACTAAAAGCTGAAAACAAGTACGAGTAACTCGATTAATACTTAGAACCACAATAGTAGATCATTCATAGTTTAAGAAAATTTGTATTTCATAAACGATCCGACTCATAAGAATGAAAATATTTTGACTCGAATTCCCTCCTCTAAACCATCGCTATTACAGGTTTGACTTCTGCCGATAACAAATATGATCTTTAGTGTAGACTGAAACGGTTAAATATCGTGTAGGGTATAGTAGATCTAGCAAACATTCTCGAAAGAAGAACGTCAAATCAAAATATACGTAATACATAATATAATATCTGATTGTTAATATTATTTGAGTAGCAGTAGGAGTTTACTGAAAGCTGAAAACAAACAACCAAATATCTCGGTAAATATTCATGATTGTGAAAATATGCATATATTTATAGTCAAGTTAATTTGCAATAAGATTGCATGTATACAATTTTTCGATTAGAATAACCGAGATTCTAATTGAAGTATTTTTCATCGGGCCTTATTTGCGTCATCTCCTAATTAGAATCAATGGACATTTGAGGAAAGTTTGCAGAACTCAATAGATGATTTTCCTTAAGGGAAGTCTGCTAAATCCCAACGTATTTCTCTTTGCATAAAGATTTTCATGTTACATAATCTATGACAAACCTACTATACATCTGCTCCAGGAAGTGAATTGAAAAATATTATATTGCATACAAATAAGCTTAGTGCATATGCTATAGCTGGTGGTATATATATGTTACCAAGAAATCGGATTTACACATTTACGATATTTTATTTATTTATTTATTTGAAGAGCTGCGCAACTAGGCGATGTCGCTCAGTACCATTTATTTGAATTCTCTAAATTAAAATAAAGATAAAATGTTCTCAGAATTATTAAGACACAGTTTAAAGTATATGGAAATAAAATTAAGTAAATGTTAAAATAATGCTATATGAAACAATAAACTTTGAGATAAATCCTGGCATGAGGGTGATGGAAGTCTAAGACACTAGTTTAAAAATGTATTATACAGAGATATAAAACGTAGAGAAATGAGTGGAGTAGGTGATTTTTAAAGTTTGTTTACGATATTTTACATTTTATAACTATTATAATTATTTGCGGTGATAGGTCAATAGATGAATAGTTTCACTGCATTATGTGAATATATATATATATATATATATATATATATATATATATATATATATATATAATTGTGATGATTTTTTCGACCTGATGAACTTATATATGGTGTTGTTATTGTTTTTTGGAGTTTTGGCCAATGTTGGTGAAGAAAAGCTTAGGTTATGCCAATATTTCGAGAATATTTATTTTCTCTTCTTCAGGGCGAGACTAAAGATACTTAAAAACTATTGTACATAACGTATTACACTTCTGGTTACATTAGGATACTAAGATTTTTTTTTTTTTTCACCAACATTGACCAAAACTCTAACAAACAATAACAACACCGTACATATACATATTTTAAACGCATCTCATTTTCATCATGGAGTTTGACTTTTGATGGAAGTCATAAAATATCACATCGGAAGGACAACGTCAATATATACTTTCCTTTATGATAAATCTACTAAAATAAAACTGGAAACTTAATTTTTTGTCTCAATTACTTCAATGTAACACACGATTCACAAATGTTAAAACGTTGTTATAAGGCTGATAAAAATTGTCCAAGGCATATGTAGAAGGACCAGAAAAAATTTGTAATATAAGTATCCTAAATATCCTTTGACCCATAGCTCCTCCTTAGCCGTCCCTATTCGCCCGGATCACCCAAATTACAGCCCAATCCCCAGACCTTAACCCTCATCTTCTCTATCCCACCCTCTCAACCTTATATCAGCCTTCTCATCCCCGTCTCTCTCTCGGATCTAAGGTACATTACCTCAAGGGCCATGAGAATATCTTCAATATCACTGAATAGTATTTCCACGAACCAGACAGACATATGTAGGTGCACAGTATATCATATGATTTAATATATAAAAATTCTATCGAATATGAGTAAAAATCATATTTAATTGTAACGAATAGTCAGGTGTTATTACTCATCAAGTTTATCAGCAATTTTTAATATCATAAAGGGTAAATGTTTACAGTTCTTGGTGGAAATCAGATTCAAATTATGCATATGAGATGCTCTTAACAGTCTTGTCATGTTCAGTGCATTTCATAACACTTGGTGGCCATAAATTCGAAGAGATTTAGAACAACTGTGCAAAGTTAACAATAAAATAAATTTCTTTTTTGTATGTGGTTGTCAATCATGCAGGTTCTTAGAAATTAAATAAACTGTCTTAATTAGGTTCTTACCATGTCAAAGGAAGTTTTTAGTGACGATCTCGCTAAACAAAATCCTTAGTCCCGTCCAAGCTAGGTGAGGGTGTTAACCGATTGATAGCCCATCCTCATTACCCTTAGTAGCACAGAGTGGACGTTAGCAATTAAAGATAACTTAACAATAAATTGTCAGCATTATTTCCTAATAAATAAGCAGTTAAAAAAATATTAACTTTCTCTAGGCCTACTATACTTCCGTACATCGTTCATATTATCTTGAATGATTACCAAAATTAGATCAATTTATTATTATTATTATTTGTTTTAGGTTCTCGTTCAAATAAGTTCCCAGTATCGAAATCAAAATGTATTTAGACGTTTCGATGCCAATTTATTATCATTCCTGGACCGTCTATACTTCCAGATTTCATCGAACTTGTAATGGACAGGTTGATGCAATATAAAATGAAGAAACTTGAGAAATAAATCCCTACTATAACTTATATGAAAATAAAAATCAACGTTTGAAACGAAATTAAAAGATGATAAAAACAAATGATTATAAATAAATAAAATAAAATGTCACTCGGGATTTGGACTTTAAATAAAATGTCTGTCAAACAAATAATAAGGTTGAGTAAAATGAAGTTTACTAAATAACTGTTAATGGCTAACTTGTTTTTCCATTTTTTCTAATTAAATTAATTTTAGTATTTCGTGTAATTCTTATGACTCTATGTCTAGATTAGTTCCCCTATAAGTTCTTTTAGGAAGGGAACCCTTCTTTACATTTAACCCTTTCAGACTCATTACGGAGTAGAAAGCACTTTGAAGTAAGTTTTCAGCCATTTCAGAGATGACACGGCACGTGAGAACATAAGTTTTAAATAGAGCAGAAGGGAAATTCCACGTGGAAAACCTCAACTTAAGTTTCACGTGTCCTTAGACTCAAAGGTCAAGGATGAGGAATGAAAACCATTTTTTTATTGAAGTTTATTCTTTGTCTCGTGTAAAAAAATACTGTAAATATCACTAACTATTTTTCCTAAGAATGATCTCATTAGTTTACAACATTTCTAATTAGTCAGATGACTTTATCTTGATTTAAAGACTGTCCTTGTAGTTGAAGTCGTTCGGTCTAGTCAGAAGCTACTTTTTTTTTCATATTAATACACTTAACCAAATCCCTGAGATTCGATGTTTTTTGGGAAAATTGTTTTCCTAGCCTCCCATCTTTTTTTTCCATAAACCCAATAGTAATTTCATCAAATATATTCGACATAAAATTATTCCTTAGAAGTAGGCTCACCTTGCCTCAAAGACTTTGATACACATTTAGCAGATTTTCCTTAAGGTAATTAAGCTATTGCGGTCGTACTTATGACGCGATCTTTGACATATTTCTTCAAACATCCATCAATCCTACCCAGTAGATGACCAAAACGTGGTCTTTTCAAATATATATAAGTCTGTTAAGACGCTAGTGTTTTTTGTTTTGATCGTTACCGAACGCGCAATTTAATTTTTGTAAATAATAAGGAAAATTGAGTTTATCAATGGTAGAAATCAGACCAGTTGGGGGGGGGGGTAATAGGGAGGTATCTCCGTTATTATACGTCAAATTGAGAAATTAAATAAAATCAATATTTTTGCATATTGAATGTCCAATAAACATTGTTATATGCATTTATTCTCTATCTTTAATATTAGCCGATATATTTTCATGTTTTAGTTTTCAGCCTTTAGTAAACCCCCACTCCTACTCGTGTCACATAAACAATATTCAGTTATCTATTAAACCAATTTATTCAAAGTTTAAATACCATATATTATTTTCAAGAGATGTTTACTACACGAGATTCATGAAAATACGTTCTGTAGATCGACTCTATCTTTAGTTCATGGATTACTAAAAATTGAGTGTTTGGGATAAAAAATATTCTTATTCATTATAAATTACAGTGTTATATATAGTACATAGTTTTCAATAGATGTAATATGTTTATATTCAATTGTTCTTCTTTCCGGTGGAGAATAGTCTGTTCAGCTCTGAAATGTTGGCTCCTTTGTCTGTATAAAATTCAGACGATTTTCGTTGAGAGGTTATTAAAATTGACTGAAATATTTCTCATTACGTTTTGTATTTAGTCACCTAATATTCACAGTGGTGTTAATTATTACCAGTAAGTAGATTTATCTATTGTAGATCTTCACGTTGGAAATATGACTAGAGTACGTAGTCCCTGCGTAACGGACTTTCTAATTTCTCTTACCTGATTTAGGACTTCAAAGATCAATTTCAGGAGCCCTATTTATTCTGAGTACTACAAATTTTCATACATTTTAGTCGAAGATATTCTTTACTTTCCCTTCCGGAAATTTTAACTCTTCAAATCAATATCCTAATATTATTTTTTAGTCGATAAGTATTTTGTACACTTATTTTGAAATTGGTCGTTGATGCCATTGTGGTATACGAATAATACCTTATATTGTAGATGAGTCAAGATGTCTTCAGATAGCTGGTTCCTCAGTGATTCCTGTTGTTTTAGCATCGAAAAACATGCAGAAAGAAAAACAAAGATTTGGGGGATTGTGCTTTCATTCTAACTGAGCCCTTTTATGTTCTCGTTCTTCTTCTTAAATGAATTTTCTTGTATTTTTAAACCAAGTGGGTCTGTAATGAATGCCTTGCTTTAAAATGTCTATCCTGTAAATCAGTTCATAAACGATTGGAGCGTCCCTCGGAGTGAAATTATTGCAGAACAAAGCTCAAAGGAGCTATCTGTTTAAGTTAAATTGCATTCGTGAAAGGGAATTGTCTGCCAAACTGTAGCTAGATTAAAGGAACTAATTATACTACGGAAATTAGGGAAGGAGTTCGTCTCCTATTAACGATAACCTAAATTTCGCCAAAAGGCTTGCTTTAATTTAGCGAGGGATTTTTTATTTTCACTTGAACAGTTTTTTAAATAAAATAATCTCAATTTTGGTTGTATTCTCTTGTCAATAACATAATATTTTTTAGGTCATAGACAGTTTAAAATAAATTACTGTTGAATTAAAAATTGATCTTTCTGTTATCCTGATGAAAGAACAATGTTCAGTATTGTTTTCCACCATATAATATATATTCAACGAATGAAACTGCACACTGTTAGTTAGCCACTGGTTCTTAAATCATGTAAAGCATGGTTGGGCATCAGCTACTGGAAGGACTCAATCAATCAAAAAATGAGTATATTTTTGATGCTTACAGTCAGACGCCTTTGGTTAATTCATATAATAATTTATCAATTAATTTGTCAATGTTTGACATAAATTGTAAACTGATTGGCGTTTTCGTGTGGGATATATTCATCTCCCTTTTCCATAAAAAAATTAACATATTTACAATTGATAAAAGTCATACAAACGCATTTTCATTTGGACCTTCGCTGTCAGAATGACTTTCTTCCTGCTTGTCCTAGTCAGCTTCTCTTTGCAAGGATGCCAAATATTATTCTAATCTAGGATCTGGGGTCTTTTGCATTTTAGGGGAGCCAGTGATTGCATTAAGACCAACTGTTCCTAGAAGAAGTGATAAACACATGATGTGGTGGTAACCTCAACACTGCTCTTGGTTATCAAGATAACGCTGCCATATTATAAAATAAACATTCTAAATTATTAAAGTAGAACATTTATTTTAGGATGAATAATAGAAGCTAAGTAAACAATTTTTCTTTAAAATTCTGCCATATCCTTCAATATTTGTTCGAAAAAATCTTTGTCCTTATTCCTCTGTCTCCATAGAAATTCACATAGATATGAGTCTATTAGTGTCCGTCTTGTGCCGCATTCCTTCCTGTTCCTGCTTTTTGCCCTAGCCCACAGAGATTCTATCGTCTGGGTATTTGCGCCCGTATTTGGGTCAACAAAATTCTTCGAATGATTTACCGTCAAATGGCGGTATCTCAACTCGGGCAACTTTTCTTCTAACCCCTGGTAAGATGCCCAGCAATCTGAGATTATTGTTGTACCTGGTCTAATACAACACCTGATGCACTCCAGGAGCGTGGCTGAAGTACGGTCAGGGACAAAATATATAAAACACTCTCTTGTCTCCCTACAAATTCCCCCGAATACCTACTGCTTGGGGTAGATTCTTCCAACATTAGCCTTACGCCTGCTGAAGCACGACTTATCCACAGTTAAATTCTCCCCTCCGATCACTGCTGATGTCTTGAGTAAACTGTTGGCACAGATTTCTCGTAGCATATTTTTCCAATCAGTAATAGTATTTGTACTGATATTTAATTCTTTGGTGGAAAACTTAGGCGAGGTGTACTCTTGTGACCAGCAGTATATTAATAAAACAGCCTTATTAAGAGGTAATCTAGCGTTTTCAAACCATGTATCCACACAAAGCCCTTTCTTGGTTCGGCAGCTACGTTTGTGGCAGGTCCACTTCCCACTCCTTGCATCACAATTCATAAAATGTCCTTCACTGCACACCCTTACCTTGGGGTTAAGGCGCTTTTCCTAAAGGAAATGCGACAGCAGTTTCTTCATCCCTGCACAAGTTATACACTTCAAACAAATTCATTTTCTTCTTAGCAAAACATCGCCAACATGTTTTTTTAGCAAACAATCTAAAAAAATCGTAGGAATCGATTTGTATATTTCTCTCATAATGCTCTAGAGGTCGCAATTTTTGTTCGATCGCCACCAAACTCGATATTTAAACGTTTTATGTAAAAATGAAGATCAAGTTCGTTAATTGGATTGGACCAGTGAGAGTTGGGGGTTAGGAGGGAGGGGACCTTCGAAAAAATTCCTTTATTATGCGTGCGATAGAAAATTTGTGTAGAATCAATCTTATTGAAAATGTAATGTTCTATACATGTTAGAATATAAATGCAAATACGCGTCGCATGTAGGGAAATCTGCTTACTTAACGCAGCACCTGCGCCTTAGAATTTGTTTTGTGTATCTCAAGTATAAAGCGAGGTGTTTGTATTGTTTTAGATTTTAGCCTACAGTAGACCCCGCCCCCGCTCCTAATCATGAGTTTATATCTTGAGGGAAATCAGCTATTGAGGTCGTACTCATGACGCTATTTTCGAAAATGTTCTTCAAATGTCCATCGATCCTACCCAGGAGATGACGAAAATGAGGTCCGTTCAAAATTGTGTGTGTGTGTGTATATATATATATATATATATATATATATATATATATATATATATATATATATATATATATATATATATATATATGAAATTGTAACCTCTGTCTGTACATTGATTTTTTTGCGAAATTACACGATAACTTTTCGTTTCACATGTCATACACACCATAACTGCATTTTGGTTCTTTCGTGTGTGTTTGTTTGTTTGTTTATTACCTTTTCACGCATAAACGGCTGAACCGAATTTTATGAAACTTGGTATGTATATTACTACTAACCCAACTTAGACTTTAGACTATATTAATATCCTCTGAGACGAACAAGAGTGGGGGTTATAAGGGAAGCCTGAAATTAAAAATAGCGATATTTTGTTTCCTAATAGTTTTTCGGCAAATATAAACATAAAAAAAGTTATTTATTTTGGTATTTAGAGTAACTTTTGTTATATACACTTTTTTCGTATACTGAATTATAAACGAGATATACGCTAAAACCTATAACAATTTTATTTGGGACAAAAGACCCAACCGAATTAAATAAAACTCGGTATGTGTATTAGCACTAACGCTTTCATTATAACAAGCCATACCAACACTTCTAGGGACGTGCAGGAGTGGGGGTTGTAAGGGAGATCTGAATTTAAAATATCGGTATTTCGTTTTCTATTCGTTTTACGGCAAATATGAACATAACAAAAGTTGTTTATTTTGTTATTTAGAGTAACTTTTGTGATATTCATTTTTGTCTTTTAACAAAGTATAAACGAGATAACTATAAACTAAAGCGGGAGTCAACTATTGGGTGCTAACGATTGAACCGAACTTAACAAAACTCGGTATGTCAATTAGCATTAATTCTTCCATGATTATAAGCTATATTAAAATGTTTAGGTTAGAACGGGAGTGGGGATTATAAGGGAGGCCTGAATTAAAAATTCGCGATATTTCATTGTCTATTTGTTTTTCGACAAACATGCACATAACAAAAGTTGTTTACTTTGTTATTTAGATTAACTTTTGTTTTATACATTTCTCCAGGAACAATGTGTGGAGCAAGTAATTTTCGTAGAAATATTGATATGCTCAACAATTCATTCCTATTTGAACAATCAGGTACCTAACCTAGGAAAAAATCAATTCAAATCAATGTTAATATTTTGTACTTAATAGCTGAAATCTATGCATAATGCACAGGAGACGGGAAATATGACAATTTGGAGGACAGGGAAGACTTTCATAAAAAATTAATTTTATTATTAGCAAATGCCAACAACGGGAATTAACCCTAAACACTGGGATGGGTGAGTGTCAAAATATTGTGCAAAGTAAAGTCTTGCCAAAAAAATACCATCACCATTCAGCCTCAAATCAATTCCCGAGCGAAGCCGGGTATCAGAGCTAATATATATATATATATATATATATATATATATATATATATATATATTTGTCTGTTAACACTCTAGCGATCGAAATTTTTGTTTAATCGTCACCAAACTCGGTATTTAATAGTTTTATGTAAAAATAAAGACCAAGTTAGTTAACGGCTGAAATCGGACCAGTGGGAGGGGGGGGGTTTAGAGGGGGATTTTTGAAAATTCTAAATATCTCCGTTACTGTACGTCGGATCGGAATATTGTATAGAACTAATCATATTGTAAATTAAATGTACTATAAATAATGTTATATACATTTATTCTCTATCTTGAATATTAACCAAGAAATTTGCATTTTTATTAAGTGTGTGTGCGGCTATTACCGGAAGATTCAGGATAAGTTCGGCCGTTTCCGTAACTGTTCGGCAGTCGTGTAACCTAACCTTTCTCCATTCTTGCCTTCTAACCTTTTACTTTGTGAGATATATGCTAATATGTTCTGTTGATCCCCCCCCCCCATATTCAAGATGGTGGCTTGATACCGGTATGTAGATTTCTGTATTAACTTAGTAGAGTAAAGTAAAACTTCTCGTGGCGAATCTGCTTAGGTTACGCAGCCCCTGCGTGACGGAATTTTTACATAGGAATAGAGACTGTGGTGAGAAGTGATCACAAGTGCGCTATACCAGCAAGTCGGAAATTGCCTTCATTTGCCCGTCAACCAACACCGAATGACGAAATAATACATTTCGAAATCTTTTACCAGTAGAAAATATTCATAAATCCAGTACTTAGTGTTCCTGAGAAAAATGTAACTCTCTCTTTTCGCCGGTTTTCTTAAATAAAAAGATGTAAATACGGCGAGTCTTGGGCCCCAGAAGCGAGGCATGGAAATAAGAGGCGGGCATTCGAGGTCTAATGGCACAGATGAAAAGTTAAATAGGATTTGAGGCTTCACTTTGTAGCCATCTTATATTTTATTAAGCCAAGGCTTTGCAGCGCTCCCCAATGGCAAAACTTCCAACTTTGCCAGCGATTCCACTCCTCTCAAAGGGGTTTTTATAGCTTTCTTCTTCTTCTTCGCTTGTATTAAACTTGGCCATATTTACTCTCGAACAAGAAAAATCGATGTAATAAACGTTTTTATTGTCGTGATTCTGAGAGATGAATCACATTTGGTTATTCCATTAATAACAAGCTTAAATACAAATTAATAATGTAATTAAGAAAGCCACAATACACATGTTTGAACGGGCCGTTCGACAATATATATTTGTTCGCTACACTTGTGAAAAGCGCCAAAGACGATATATCATTGTTTGCCACACTTGTGAAAACTGCCACCGACGATATATCGTTGTTTGCTACATTTCTGAAAACTACCAATGGCGATATATCGTTGTTTGCTACACTTGTGAAAAACTGCCACCGACGATGTATCGTTGTTTGATACATTTAGGAACACTACCAATGGCGATATATCATTGTTTGCTACACTTGTGAAAAGCGCCAACGGCGATATATCATTGTTTGCTACACTTGTGAAAACTGCCACCGAAGATATATCGTTGTTTGCTACACTTGTGAAAAGCGCCAACGGCGATATATCATTGTTTGCTACACTTGTGAAAAGCCCCAACGGCGATATATCATTGTTTGCTACACTTGTGAAAACTGCCACCGAAGATATATCGTTGTTTGCTACACTTGTGAAAAACTGCCATATCGTTGTTTGCTACATTTCTGAAAACTACCAATGGCGATATATCGTTGTTTGCTACACTTGTGAAAAGTGCCCAACGATGATATGTCGTTGTTCGCTACACTTGTGAAAAACTGCCACCGACGATATATCGTTGTTCGCTACACTTGTGAAAAACTGCCACCGACGATATATCGTTGTTCGCTACACTTGTGAAAAACTGCCACCGACGATATATCGTTGTTTGCTACACTTGTGAAAATTGCCAACGATGATATACCGTTCTTAGCTAAACTTGTGAAAATTGCCAACGAAGATATATCGTTGGTCGCTACCCTTGCGAAACCCTGCCACCGACGATATATCCATGTTCGCTACACTTGTGAAAAGTGCCAAGCGACGATATATCGTTGTTTGCTACACTTGTGAAAACTGCCACCGACGATATACCGTTGTTCGCTATACTTGTGAAAAACTGCCACCGACGATATATCGTTGTTCGCTACACTTGTGAAAAACTGCCACCGACGATATATCCATGTTCGCTACACTTGTGAAAAGTGCCAAGCGACGATATATCGTTGTTCGCTACACTTGTGAAAAGTGCCAAGCGACGATATATCGCTGTTCTCTACACTTGTGAAAACTGCCAACGGCGATATATCTTTGAACGCTACACTTGTGAAAAGTGCCAAAGACGATATACCGTTGTTCGCTTCACTTGTAAAAAAGTGCCTACGACGATATATCGTTGTTCGCTACACTTGTGAAAAGTGCCAACGACACTATACCGTTGGTCGCTACATTTGTGTAAAGTGTGAAGGATTGTTGTGCAAGCGTGGGCACCTATTACGAGCACCGAATAAGTTCTGTTTTTCAAAATACAGAGATCTGATTGTTGAGCTAACGGCTTTCCAATTTTTCATTGATGAAACGTTTGCTTATTGAGCATTTATTTTGAGGCCTTCTTTATTACTTATTTCAAACAATGTGATGCCATTTATAAATCAGATAAAATGATGGAACCTCCCCTTAATCAATAGTGCACCAATTCTATTCTAAATAATCCCTATTACCTCTTCAACGAATATATAGAATAAGTAAGGTGTAAGAGCTCAATCATTTTTATCCATCTGCTGGTGATGAGGGCGATGACCCAGATTATTCTGAACAATGTTCACAATTTATATTTAAAAACGCTTAGCGTTTTAAGCTTTATTTACATCCCCGCCCACAGAGCGTCAGACGTGTCTGTATCTTTCTGGGTTGAACTCTGCTAATGGACTCGACTAGTGAAGTGCCACAAAACAGTTTTTTAATAATCTGGGTCAGAGGTCAACTTTGTATTACACCTTTCCCAGTTATAGCTCAACATTTGTATTGCCACCCGAAAACGATTGCCTGAGGAAACAAAGTATTTACTAGGGCTTGAAAAAAATGCAAATAGTGATCAAAATTCTAAGTGCAAAGCGTATTGTGGGGAAAAGGGAGATTTTAAACATTGGCTGCAAAGAAGACTAACTGATCTTTGAGACGGCTAAGAAAGATATTTTATTTTATAAAAAAAAATAAAAATATTTCTTTGTACAATTTGTTGTAGCTTGTTGGTGTCAAAACATTGCGTGCACTAGAAAGATAAGGTAGAAGCTCAAAACGGGATTGTTTCTTGAGACCGTAATCCAAATCTTTACCAATCACTCTTTCTGTATTTCTAGGCCGTATTGATTCTACCTTGGAGATGACGAAAATGAGGTTTTCTCTCTCTCTGTCTCTCTCACTATATATATATATATATATATATATATATATATATATATATATATATAAAATTGTAACCTCTGTCTGTACATTGAATTTTTTTCTCGAAATTTCACGATAACGTTTCGTATCACATGTCATAGACACCATAACTGAATTTTATTTCTTTGGTGTCTGTTTGTTTGTTACCTATTCCCACATAAACTGCTGATGTGGTTTTTGACAGAAAATATGTTCAATATGGTTTGAATTATTCAAAAACGGTGTGTTAGAAAGTGGGGTGGGATTGATTTGGAACACACATTAATTTATTCTTCAAAACTAAAATTTCTAATCTATTAGACCCCAAAAGTTACCAGGCCCTTTAGGAAAAACAATGCGTCGACGAGGGAAGTGTAATTGAATTTGTCTTGCTATAAAAATACCATCATTAGTCAGTTAACAATGATTCCCAGGGAATCGCCTGGTACCTTAGCTTGTTTGTATATATATATATATATATATATATATATATATATATATATATATATATATGCCTGCTATCACTCTAACAGGCGTAAGTTTTGTGTGATCGATATTTAAATTATTTATGCTACAACAAAGATCAAGTTCGTTAATGGCTACAATTGGACCAGTATTTGAATATATAAAAGTATTGTTTTCATCAAACTTTTACCCTGAGAGATATATGCAAATATTTTCTGAGTGACATCATCATTTAAGATTTTTATTTCTGAGCTACACCATGTTTTTATGAATATCACACTCAATATTTAACCATTCCATGTATAATTAAAGATTCTTTAAGCCTACATTCTTTAGGTAAAGCCTAAATTCGGACTTGGGGAGGGGAGGAATAATTGAGGAATTAGAATGTCTTGGCTAATATGAGTCGGGTAGGGAAAAAATGTGTATGTGACCTATTTCGTTTGGAATTTTAATATTCTACAATTTTTATTATATACATGTTTCTTTGGCTCGAATATTAACGGAGTAATTTGTGTTTATTTTTGGTTTCAGCCATTTGTAAACCGCCATTTCTAATCATCAGAATTTCTCTACAAGTACCTCACTCACTAAACATCTCATGTTTACAACAAACGGACTTTTGACCAGTTCTCCACTTGTAGTGAAATTGACATTGCATTACATAAACCCATTATAAATTACCATATATTTTATATTGTGAGTATTCCCAGCGCAGAGCACATTAAGATTAATACGTATGAATGCTTAAATGTATTGTTTTTAAATTTAAATAAGAATTATATCCAATTTGGAGTGAAGTCACCATGTGCTCTAGCATTTTCATAGATAACGCCGAATGATTTTGGTAATAACATTCACAGCTCTTAACGTCGGTAAGTAATAATACGGATGAATTTCGATAATTAATTCCTGTTAAATGTACTTTTTGAGCGTATTTTGATCGGCAGTTCAAAGTTCACCGCCAGATTAGCCCTATATAAGGACCCCCTCGCGACGGATTAAAATCAGTCATATTCCACATTCTCTGGAGGGGAGACCCTTGTTGGTGGAACACCGCTAATCCTTTTGCTAGATCCGGCCTGCCTGACCAGACTACTGTCTGTACTACCTCTCACGGCTAAGTCAGCACTTCCATTAAACAACTAATTGTAATATAGTCTAAGTATAATTAAGTGTCCCCCATTATATTTTCAAAGGTGCCTCTTCATTTTAATTATTAATAATTATTATTGGAGAATATTTTAATTATAAATAAATTTATATATTTGAAGTTGGACTTGAGTCGATTGTTGGTGGCCCTTCCTAAGTTCTTGTTAGTGGTTTGGCTTTGGGATTTTTCATATATTATACCTTCCATTGCTTATCGCCGCAGCCAGATCGCAACACACTAGACTGGCATTTCTCATCAATTGGAATTTAGGAGAATCAAAGTTTTTAGACATAGATTGCATTTCTGATTCAGGTCCCCTAAATACTTCATTAGTGCAAACATTTGCTCGAATAATTCGAGGCTGGTCTAGGTGAGGATCAAATCTGTAACTATTTTTTCCATAAATCTTTCCAAAGTTCGTCGGTTGGTATGCACATGCCATCTGCACACCCATCGGACCGACACCTAATAGACACGTATATAATAGACAAGGTTAATTGTTATGTAAATTGACTGACCAATTATAATTGGTATTAACTGATCATTTGCAATTGAGAATCAGAATTAGGCAAATTAATTTGTAATGTTATCATCCTATTTAATGGGTCTCTGTTAATTACATACTTTCACAAAATAGGTTTTCTATGGAATATAATGTTTTGTAAATCATGATTCCCTTGAGTAAAATAGAAATATTCGACAAGATGAATAGTGAAAACAAAATTATCTGATTAATTTATATATATATATATATATATATATATATATATATATATATATATATATACTTTTAACTCATTTTCATAGAATTATTTGTTATTATGCCAGTCCCCCAAAACTGAAAATTATCTCAAAAAGTGAATATGAAGAAAATAAGATTAATTAGTCAACTTAGAATTAGAAACAATGATTACTTGAAGCTCTATCACAATAAAAAAATAAAAATTCGGAGGAGTTTGTCAATGCTGTCAGGAATTTATATTCAACGGGTTAAAACGTTTATTATTGCAATGCTCACAATGCAGCTATCATATGGAGCAATACTTGAAGAAGTTTATGGCTATTAATGATGACTTAATGTCGCTGGAAAATATTCTTCACATTGAGGACATACTTGAACTGAATATTATTTACTCAGCAGTATGCAATGAAGTCAATGCCATAGTATATAATTTATCTGGTTTATACATTTAATATTTAAACATTCAACAAAGTCAATTTCACGTCACAGCAGAAAAGTCCGTCACGCAGGGGCTGCGTAAGCTAAGCAAATTTCCCACGTGAAGTTTTACAATAGAGAAATCTGCCTAATAACAACTGTAGTAGTAAGAAACCTCTAAACCTAAAACATTATTTAGGGCGTAATAACCCAGTAGTTTCTAGGCCCAAAAAACAGTTAACCTAACCTCTAAACCTATTCACGAGGGACGAATAGTTATGGAAACGGCCGCCACAGCTCTCGGCGGAAAGTCCGAACATAGCCTACTGGCGACCACACGCAGAATACAAATGAAAATTCCTCGGTTAATATTCAAGATACAGAAAAAATGTATAGAACAATATCTATATTAAATTTAATTTGAAATAAGATTTATTCTATACAATTTTTCGATCCGAAGCATAATAACAGAGATATTTTGAATTTTAAAAAATCCCTCCCTCTAAACCCCCCCCCTCTCACTGGTCCGATTTCAGCCATTAACGAACTTGATCTTTCTTTTTACATAAAACGATTAAATTCCGAGTTTGGTAACGATAAAAAAAATTGCGACCGCTAGAGCGTTAACAGACAAATATATATATATCTATGTATATATAAAATTGTAACCTCTGTCTGTACATTGATTTTTTTCGCGAAATTTCACGATAACTTTTCGTTTTACATGTCATAGACACCATCACTGCATTTTGTTTCTTTGGTGTCTGTTTGTTTGTTTGTTTGTTTATTTGTTTGTTTGTTTGTTTGTTTGTTACCTTTTCACGCATAAACGGCTGAACCGAATTTTATGAAACTTGGTATGTATATTACTACTAACACCAACTTAGGACCTCAGGCTATATATATATATATATATATATATATATATGTTTGATTTTGTGCAAAAAATTTCGCGGTTATCAATGCCCAACACTCTTCAGACAGTATTTGAGTTGATATTTTTTTTTAACTTTATATTTTTTCAACCACTTACTTTCTATTCTTTCCCCCTATTTTTTTAGCAGATTTCCCTCAAGGGAAATCAGCTATTGAGGTCGTACTCATGGCGCGATTTGCGAAACATTTCTCAAATGTCCATCGATCCTACCCAGGAAAATGAGGTCCGTTTTATATATATATATATATATATATATATATATATATATATATATATATATATACACATATATATTTGTCTGTTATCGCTCTAGCGGTCGCAATTTTTGTTTGATCGTTACGAAACTCGATATTTAACTGTTTTATGTAAAAAGACAGATCAAGTTCGTTAATGGCTGAAATCGTACCAGTGGGAGGGGGGGGGGTTTAGAGGACGGAATTTTAGAAAATTCGAAATATCTCCGTTATTATGCATCGGATCGAAAATTTGTATATAATTAATCTTATAGCAAATTAAATATACTATAAATATTGTTATATACGTTTATTCTCTATCTTGAATATTAACCGAGATATCTGCATTTTTCAGTATTCAGCAAATCACCACTTTTACTCATGTTACGTAAACAATACTCTGCTACATAATAAATCACATTATTGGAAGTTGAAATACCAAAAATTGTATTCAAGAGACCTTTATTATACGAGATACATGCAAATATGTCCTGGTGACTCCCCCCCCCATCTTAAAGTTTTGTACTACTAAAATTTTATTGATTGAGATAACAATTATTCTGACTCATTATTAATTACAGTACTAGATATAGTAAATAGTTCTCAATAAAATTAATGTGTTATATTCTGATATATTTCAGTAATTGTTTTTCTTTCCGGTGTGAGTCGGGTCGACCCGTTTGGTTACATTTCTATATTACATTACACCTTCCTGTGGGCAGTTTGAAATTGGATGATACATTTCTTTACTCCGTTTGTATTTATTCACGGTGGTGTTGTGTTACCAGTGTGTATATTTATCTATTACTAAACTTCACGAGGGAAATCTGCTTAGTTTACCCAGCCCTTGCGTGACGGACTTTTTTGCCAATATAATCAACCTATCTTTTTACCTTTTATGTGAAATATTAATATTTCGAGAAAAGCGTACCATTTTCATGAGTAATACTCTTTAACTCTCTGCCCAAAAGTATCAAATCTATTAAAAAAGTACTCCTTGTTTAAAAATAAATTAAAGATCTCCTTGCACGACGAATGTTTTTACACAAGATAAATAATTTCAAAGATGTTCAATTATTAAATAAAACTACTAAATAGTTGTCATAAATATCGGTCTAAAATAATTTTTGTTCAGGTACATTGTCTCTATAAGGTGGACAAGTTTCTCACCATTTATAAAGCTTGCCATCTTTTAAAACTATGCGTGTCAACAAATAAAAGAAATGTATGTCCTAGAGTTTTAAAAAAAAAATATAAATTTTTTTAATTGTATTAAGATTGCTAATGAAACTAATTAATTATTCAAATTTATGAGTTTTATACAATGCATTCTTAGAATTCGACCTAATTTGTTAACGAATGTTTATTTATATACGGATAAATGTAATTCAATAATTTGTAAATATTAACATAATACTAGAAAACAGTTTATAGAAAACAAAACAAAAAAAAAACTATTTGACGTATAATATTATGTTATGACAACATTTAATGGAAATAAAGACGTTTCATTTCACTTTATACCCCTAATGATTATGACAAATTAATATCCATTGGATCGGCGAATTCTAAAGTCTCCTAGAAGTATTATTACGGATTATAATATTTTGCTTTTGGGAAACTCTTCGGAGAGATATTAAAATCCGTTTAATCAATTAGAATGGAAGCAGTAGAAGTTATATTTCAGAGAAAATGAAAACGTTGAGCAATAATAATCGCAAATACTAATTGGGACAGTGAGTTGGAGCTGGCGGAGAAGTCATCCCAGTTTAATGAAGTTATGAATTATGTCGCCAGTTGATTAATTGCAAAATTCGCTTTGGACAAAATAAGAGATATTGGATCAGAGTTATCTTTGTAATCCGTTCGGTTTTAGGTCTGACAAATGTCCCAATAATTTTCTACAGAGGATATGTAAATGTTTAGTATCGGTGTGTAAATGTGAGAACATAGTTGTTGAAAACTGTACTCACGAACGACTGAGCCTTGTTGACTCACGAATCAGAATATTTTATTACACTGTAGAATGCAAAACGAGTTAAAAAAATGTTCCGTCGCGCAAGGGCTGCACAAACTAAGCAGAATTCCCAAGTGAAGTTTTACAATAGAGAAATCCTGCATATTGGCAATACTTAACCCCACCGTCAGTAAATACAAACGCTAATGAAAAATCTTTCAGTTTTTTACTAAGCTCCCAACGGAAACGACTCCTGAATTGCAAACAAATAGGTTTGCCAAACACTCAGACCTGAGCAGATAGGAAGACATTCTTCATTGGAAAGAAAAAAAAAATACTCATATATATCTGAATATAACATATTAACTTTATTGCAAACTATTCACTATATCTAGTACTTTAATTTATAATGAATCAGAATAATTTATATTTTAATAACTCAAATTTTAGTAGTCCAATGAAGTGAGGAATCAAATGAACTTATTTGCATATACTTCACAAAGTAAAAGCTTACACGAGTCTCTAAACCAATTTCACTAGAGCCGAAAAGTTACGGAAACTCCGAACTAATTTTCAAGGACAGAACCGACAATAGTAGATCTCATCTCGTCTGTTATCTCCACACACTCACTAAAAATGGAAACATCTGTGTTAATTTTCAAGATAGCGAAAAAAAATGCATATATCAATATTTATAGTAACTTTAATTTGTAATAAGAGAGGTTCTATACACGTTTTCGATCCGACGTATAGTAACGGGGATATTTCGAATTAGTATTTAATATTATAGTAAAAAGACTCATATCATAACGGCATATTTTTATTTTGACACGAGTGGTAGGGGGGGGGGGTTACTGGAAAATAGTTAAGTTAGCTAGTGATATCTCGGCTAATACTCATGTTAGAGAAAATATGTATATATCAATATTTGTAGAATAGGATTATAAAATTTTTCGTTCCGACATACAACAACGGAGAGATATTTCGAATTTTTAAAATCTCCCTATTTACCCTCCCCCCGTTCCACGCTGTACGATTTCAGCCGTTAGCGAACTTGATCTTTGGTGTTTCGGGGAATGCATGTACATCGAGAATTGTAACGATAAGGAAATAATTACGACTGCTAAAGCGTTAACAGACACACTCACACATATATGTATATATATTTGTAATTTTGAATGGATCTCTATTTTGTCATCTCCTAGCTTGAATCAATGGACATTGAAAGAAATGTTTCGAAAATCGCGTCATGAGTACAACCTCAATAGTCGAATTCCCTTAAAGGAAATCTGCTCATAAAGGCTGTTCGTCGCCAAAGGAGCGAAGTATCACAGATGTATTTAAACTTATAATAGTAAGTAGGTTGACATCTGGACGAATACTATAGAAATCCTCTCACTGGCAATGTGGTACAGAGCACAAAATGAGAAAAGAGATAAAGCCATAAATGCTCAAGTCCACGAGAGGTTTTACGACGACTGTACACAAATATATGCCCAGAAATCCAGATACTTATAAAAATTTAATATCCCTATAATTTAAAAAAAAATGAATTATCTTTACATATTTCTGTACATTTACACTGTTAGCATGAAATACCGTAGTGCTACCAGACAGCTGTAAAAACCTCTCAAAAGCAAAAATATTACGAACTTTGAATAAATTACCTGAATTGATGCAAAAAATCTAAATTCTGCACCACATGATTTTTTCGTACTCCTGCATTATATTATTTCTATTATTTTTCATTAACATCCACTTTTTGGTACAATAACTAACCGGTACGAGTTATCTTCAGGTTACCACCCTTTTCAAGCCACGGTTGGGACTAAGGAGTTTATTTAACGATTTCGTTACTAAATAAATTTATATTCCGGAGGTGGGATTTGAACTCGGGACACTAGGTTTATGATTTGAGATGAAAGGCAAAGTTGTAACTGGGGCTCAGGTTAACCATGTGAGTTGACCTTAATCTCACATGGTAAACCTAGAGTGGCGAGTTCGATTCCCGCTTGGGCAATAGGAATTTATTTAGCGTCGAAATTCATTAAATAAAATCCTTTGTCCCATTAAAGAGTGGTAACCTGTAGATTACCCGTCCTTAGTTGCAAAAAGTGGGCATTAATAAATAAAAAAAGCTTTAACTCAAATGGTTACCTGGAGCCCCTTTTATTTTATATATTGAAACTTTCTTGATGTATTTCTTTTAAAATAATGTCATATGAAATTAATTTACGATATCTCCGTTTGAATGTATCCGATTTATTATTGTCTTAACCAAAATTTTTAGATCATTTAATAGTAAAGAAAAGTGTTTCTTTAATACTTTTGTATCACTAATAGGTACATCAAATTATTTTTTTTTTTTATTTCTGCACCTCTATATATCTGCACCCCTCCAACTTACTTGATTTTGAGCATAAGGTCAGTGGTTTCCAACCTTTACGCTACTACGCCTCCCCGAAAGAAAAGATTTTTTTGTAAGCCTCCCCGAAAGAAAACATTTTTTTTGTACGCCTCCCCATTTTATTATAATTTTAATATACATGTACATATGCATATACATACATATACATTATATATGTATATAATAAATATATAAATAATATAATTAAATTTTATGTTACGATATTAAGTTACATTTATTTGTACACATTACAAATAAATGTGGTATATGATTTTATTTAAAATTTTTGGCGCCTCCCCTGGCAATTGTTGGCGCCTCCCCAGGGAACGCGCCTCCCAGGTTGTAAACCGCTGGCTTAAGGGGACGTACACAAATAGGCAGTACATTCGTACATTTTACGTACACGCGACACGACGGCAATACTCGTCGAAATGGTAGGTACAGTTTCGTTGAAATATGAAAAATTGAAATTTTAGAGATTATAGGATTTTCTTTACTTTGTAATAAAAAAAAAGAAAAGAAAAATGGAAGCACCTTCCAACAATAGACAAATAATAATTTATGAACATTTCATATATTGAGAATAAAACAATACAGTAGAGTCCCGATTATCCGAGTCCCAATTATCCGAGTTCCGTGTTAACGGAGGTTCTCAAGGAGGTACATATGTACATACTTTTAAAAAAAGTGTGGAATCTGCTAGTATTCCACAGAAACGAGGTTCTTGCCTCGGAAGTAGGGAGTATGTACTAAGTCAGTGCTTCCGAACTAGATATTTTTTGTTGTTCAACATAACATTTGCAATAATTTTTAGTGTAAAAGAAAGTGGATTTCGTTCATAAAGATATTTTAAAAACATATGTAATTACATACCAAAGCTTGCTTTTGTCTCCTCATAGCTCATAAACTTTTATTTTCTTCATCTCAAATGATATTAAGCTGTTTTATTATTCCATCCGTGTTATCCGAGATCTTTCTTATCCGAGGTAATCCTGGTCCACATTAACTCGGTTAATCGAGACTCTACTGTATATATATTTTTAATGGAATGATAAGGTCACACACATGCACTCATATAAATTCTTCATTAACAGCATAGTACATTCATGGAGAACCGCCTTATCTTCAGTGCTGTGAAATGTTAACATATGCTAATTACAGTTAATATTGGATTCATATGAGTGGAGGTGGTTGACCTTCTTATCATGCTTCCGTTGATAAAGGAACTCCTACAGCCAGCCCAAATCCCGAAGAAATATTTTCTTTATTATTTTGCTATTAACAGTTTATAAAAATGGATTAAATTAATGATGTTTGTTACTTTCGTCTCTTGTTATCTATTATGATAATATCCCTCTCAATAAATCGTATCTCATTAATCACTCACACACACACAAGCACACATTCATGTATAGAAGGCTTACTTTAAAAGAATTGTATGTATAAAACATCATTTCACTTCCCTTTAAGATTCAATAAGTATAGGAAAAATACCATTTTACTGTTCTATTTTCAATCTATAAAATGCCTTATATTAAACTTGCAAAATTTTAATATCAGCTGATGCGAGTGAAGCTGCATATTAAGACTCATATGAGAACAGTAAAAGACTGGAAATGAAAAAGACGGAATTGGATTCAAATAATATGCGGATACTATATGTATTTCTATTTTTCTACTTTTAAAAAGTCGCGTACTAATAATTAAGATAAGTCCCAGTCTAATGAAAATTAATATATCAATAACAGGAAATTACATACAATTATAGAGAAAAAAATGACAGATCTGTAGCACTGATATACCAGATTTATAAAATGTTAAAACTGAACTATTTTGTCTATGTAAAAACGGGTAAAAACTAACAACCCCCCCCCCATTGGTTAGATTTTATCATAAATAAACATGATATTTAATTTTATATAAACCGCTTAAATGAGTACCCCGGAAACATAAATTAAACATTTAAGAGTCGTAACACTCCTGTGTGTATACGTGTGTGTGTGTGTGTTTGTGTGTGTTTACTGTCTTCAGTGGTATCAAATAATCCATTATTTCTTAAACAGATAAATTATCATATTATTTGTAGTAAGTTAATTCGTTATTCAGTCATCACCCCATTGCTTTTTTGGTCATTTTATATAAATGTGTTAGTCTAGTGCAAGGATTCCCAAACAATTTTGGCGAGAGACACCCTTTCTTACTAATTACTTTAAAAATACAATCTCAAGTTTTTTTCCCTTTTGATAAATGATATTTAAAATTTAAAAAGAAATTCGACGTACTCATGACGTGATTTTCGAAAAATGTCTTCAAATGTCCAACGGTCCTACCAGGAGACTACGAAAATAAGGTCCGTTCAAAACTATATATATATACATATATATATATATATATATATATATATATATATATATATATATATATATTTATGTCTGTTAACACTCTAGCGGTCGCAATTTTTGTTTAATCGTCACCAAACTCGGTATTAAATCGATTTATGTAAAAAGGAAGATCAAGTTCGTTAATGGTTGAAATTGGACAAGTGGGAGGGGCGGGGGTTTAGAAGGGGAGAATTTCGAAATATCACCGTTAATATACGTCAGATCGAAAAACTTTTTACGTCCAATCTTATTGAAAATTAAATTTACTATTAATATCGTTATTTACATTTATTGTCTATCTTGAATATTAACCGAGATATTTGAATTTTTTTTTAAGTGTAACGGGCGAGCTATGGTCTTCTATTCGTTCCAAAGCTAGTTCGGCCGTTTCCGTAACTGTTCGGCGCTCGTAAGGAGATTTCTCTATTGTATAACTTTACGTGGGAAATCTGATTAGTTTACGCATCCCCTGCGTGACGGACTCTTTCAACTAGTACCAATATGTCCACGCTTATCGACTTGCGTTTTTTAAAAGTACAACAATAATACTTCCTAATTAAATATTTAGCATTCCTGTAACAAGTTGGTGCACGTAGCACAACTTATACAGTATCTAGAAAGTTTCAAGTGTGTATTTTTGTTCATTAATAGGAGTTGAATTTTTTACCTCGTCGGCCCCCACAATCAGTTTTAGTTTTGGGTCGATATTAACCACTTTGGGAATCCCGGGTCTATTGTGTCCTGTAAGTAGACTCATAAGTATTCTGTAAATGCTCTAGTGGTCGCAATTTTTGTTCGATCGTACCAAACGATATTTAAACGTTCTATGTAAAACTAAAGATCAAATTCGTCAATAGCTGAAATTCAACCATTTGGTGGGGTGTTTAGAGGGGTGAATTAAAACAATTACTAATATCTCTATTTTGATACCTCGGGTCGAAAAAAAAAAATGTATATAATCAATCTTATTGCAAATGTAATGTTCTACAAATTTTGCTATGTTATTTTCATTATTAGCAGATTTCCCTTAAGGGAAATCGTCTATTGAGGTCGCAGTCATGACGCGACTTTTGAAAAATTGTCCATAGATTCTACCCAGGAGATGACGAAAATGAGGTCCGTACAAAATTATATATGTGTATATATATATATATATATATATATATATATATATATATATATATATTTGTCTGTTAACGCTCTAGCGGTTGAAATTTTTGTTTGATCGTTACCAAACTTAATATTTAAGCGTTTTATGTAAAAAGAAAGATCGAGTTCGTTAATGGCTGAAATTGGACTAGTGGGAGGGGGGGGTTTAGAGGGGGGATTTTTAAAAATTCGAAATATCTCCGTTATTATGTATCGGATCGAAAAAGTGTATAATATCAATCATATTGCAAATTAAATTTACTATAAATATTGTTGTATACATTTATTCTATATCTTGAATATTAACCAAGATATTTGCATTTGTATTGTGAGTGTGGTCGGCACTATCCGCCGAGAGCTCTGGCGGCCGTTTTGGTAACTATTCCTCCCTCGTGAATAGGTCTAGAGATACCTTCCTACTACTGTAATTATTAAGCAGATTTCTCTATTGTAAACCTTCACGTGGGAAATCTGCTTAGTTTACGCACCCCCTGCGTGACGGACTTTTTTCTTGATTATAAACGAGATATTTTCATTTTTTTAGTCCCCCTCCCCGCCTACTCATGTCATATTAACAATAAGCTGTTAGATTATGAAGCACTTTATCTGAAGCTTAAATACAAAATATTGTTCTTATTGAACTTTTACTTTCTGAGATAAATGCAAATACGTGGCGCACGTGGTAAATGTGTTTTCTTAATGCTGCCCCAGCGTGACCAGAACTTCCGTTTTGTAGATTAATATTCGGAACAGTATCACATTAATATTTGATGATGAGAACCCAAACTTAAGTAGCCTTCTGAAGACAAATATGGAGAGTTCGTTGGAAGTGGAGTCGATAGAGAAGGCTTTATTTAATATTGGATAAGAGAACAAACAGGATTACAGGAGTAATTGGGGAAACTCGGGATATCCCGCTGGGGTTTAGACGCCTAGCGACACCACCAACTTATGAATTTCAGGAGTTGATATCACGTTCCCATTGGAGGAGGGTATGGCGAAATCCCCGGGTGTGAGTTAGGTCACCTGGCCTCCCCATTTCCATAATATTCTACCCCCGGAGGGCTTATCCAGCTAATAGGGCTTATCCTGGGTTCGCTCTTGGTCCTTTTAAACTTATCCCGAGGCTCGTATCCCGGGACTCTATCCGCTAGGCCAGCTTTCATAATATTCCTCTACATACATATCATAACGCCAGTCGATGAGTATTTAAGGCTCCAGGTAAACCTGACAACATTATTTAATTTTAACTGATTTCTCTTGAAAAGAGTCTGCTATTGAGGTCGCAATTTTCGAAAAATGTCCTCAAATGTCCATCGATCCTGCCTCGGAGAGGACGATTATGAGGTCTGTATGATATCTACAAATATATCAATATATATCTTTTTAGCAGATTTCCCTTAAGGGAAATCAGCTATTGAGGTTTTACTCATGACGCGATTTTCGAAACTTTTCTTCAAATGTCCATCGATCCTACCTAGGATATCCGTTCAAAACTGTATATATATATTTGTCTGTTACCGCTCTAGCGGTCGCAATTACTGTTTAATCGTTAGCAAACTCGATATTTAGTCGTTTTATGTAAAAAGAAAGATCAAGTTCGTTAACGGCTGAAATCGGACCAGTGGGAAGGGGTGTTTAGAGGGGAGGATTTTCGGAAATTCGAAATATCTCCGTTACTATACGTCGGATCGAAAAATTGTACAGGACAATCTTATTACAAATTAAATTACTATAAATATTGTTATATACATTTATCCTCTATCTTGAATATTAACCGAGATATTTGCATTTGTATTCTGTGTGTTGTCGCCAGGATTCGGCTATGTTCGGACTTTTCGCTGAGAGCTCTGGTGGCCGTTTCCTTAACTATTCATCCCTCGTGAATAGGTTTAGAGGTTTCTTACTAGTACAGTTGATATTAGGTAGATTTCTCTACTGTAAAATTTCACGTGGGAAATCTGCTTAGTTTACGCAGCCCCTGCGTGACGGACTTTTATATATATAAGTCTACTGTACGTGTGTATGTCACTGAACTCCTCCTAAACGGAATGAATGTTTTTGTATGCGTTTGAGTAACACCCTGGATGGTTTAGCGTCACATATCAGCCCGGTAGACGGGTCAGGAGTGGGGATCGTGAGGGAAGCCTAGAATTCCTGCTTTAATTATTTTTTCGTACCTCAAATATACGTAATTTCTAATAATAATACGACTTATTCGTACTTTCTTGTTTTCAGCCTACACTAAACTCCAACTTCTTTCCCCTTCATAGGATTTTTTCTTAAAAATATAAAATATATGTTGAGATGAGAACAATAGTACGTTGTACCCGCATGTGGGAAATCTGATTAGTTTACGTCCCTACTTGAAGGCTGTTTTTACTATTATTATTAAGGATGGTGACTTATTTTTTCATCTCGACGATACTAGGAGAAAAATAACTTTTATCAATCGCAGCGTTATCAGTAAAAACACCCTACTCTAGAAATTCTATTAGTCTCATAAAAAGTATATTTTCCTTGAGTGAAATGAGAAATTGAGGATGAACTCATAATGCGACTATTGGAATATTTTTTTATAATATCCATCAATTCTACATAATCGACTAAGAAGAAAATGAACCACGTTCAAAATTGTATTGGTATACACTTTTGAATCGTTAAACGCGGTTTCGGAATAGACTATTCATTCACTGAGACTAGGTGAGCTTTCATATTCCTTCCCTTCCATATAACTCGGTCAAAACAATATTCAAAAGATTCAATATAAGCCTGGCAAATGTTTTACAATTATTGGTAAGGAGAATGACTTCCATCTAGACTTTGCTATTAGAAAAATCACTTTTGTCAACAAACACCCCATTATGAGAAAAAACCTTTATCATGAAACAGTCTTAGTAAAATAACAGATAAGTTGAGCGAAGTCTGCTATTGAGTATGAACTCATGACGCGATTTTTATAATATTTCTTTGGAATATCATATACATCCAAAACATAATTTCAAAGAACAATGAAATGCAAAGGAATGTTACCCTGGCCAAGAAACATGGAGTTAAATTAGTGCAAAGGCGTTAACTGTCTCTTGAATTTAGTAAATATATATTTACTTCATATTGAATTGTATCATTTTATGATTTGTCAGGTTTCATCTGTTTTTCTATTAGTTCCCTTATTTCCAAATTTGTTTTATTTAATTTCTTCCCTCTTTCATTTCTCTCCTCTTTTATCTTTTTTTATTTAATTTTTTCTCTCAATTATTAATGGTTTTTATAACAACTGGCATTAAAAGACCAAGTGAAGACTAGATCGTGAATACTGCTTTACTCTATTAAATAAATGAATTTGAAATATTCATCGATCCTACATGAAGCAAGGTTAGAACTGTTAATTGTGGCTTTGAAATGAACTTCGATTGAAACGAAGTTCTAAGTATTACCATCGTTTTCGTCAAATGCTAGAAATGTTCTTTCTGTTCAGGCATTAACTACACGAACTATGTAAAAGCTGGAGAACTATTGAAAATAAATTTTGGTTCCTCATCATAAATTAACGATTTCATAACGTAAATATTAGCAAAAAAAAGTTCATTGGATAATGATGGCAGGAAGAAAGTAGTAATAATATGGATTTATGGCTCCAATATAATTTTTATAATTAAAAAAAATGTCAAAACACATTATTCTTTATATTGACAGTTACGCCTTGCATTATAATTAATAATTTATTCCTCTAAGAGTTGCCATGTAATAAAATAGACCATTCCGTTGATAAACTAAGTTACTAAATACAAATTCCAAATTCAAATTTCTGTACCAGTTGATCACGAAAATATTCTATTTCGAGGTTGTATCTCAGAAGTCACTAGAACTAGACAAAAATATTCTGAATATGTTTATTCAATAAGTTAAGAAAAATACTTTCGTTTTGAAATAAAAATGAACTCCCATTCATTTCAGTCATCGTGAAATATATCATATTGACATCATACATCTAATATATGAACATAACGAAATTCTCAATACTGTAGAGGCATTTTTTGGAACACAAATTATATTATTCGGCTACTGGAAGGCAAAAGTAATCATTTTCATCCCCCATTTCATTAATTTCCACCTTCCTTCGAGATCAAATATTCCGTACACTACTTCTTCTTTCGATTTATTTCATTAAACCAATATTAAAAGTATATTGCAGAACGTATGTCTCGTCATGTTTCTAAAGTCAGTACTCCTGTTAGTTTTAGTAAGCCATAAAATAGGACAAGTTCAAAGTATTCATTCGTTTAATATGTAGTTTAAAAAAAATGTCTTAAAATAATGAGTGAACCAACCTCGTGAAATACGAATGCATTTCATTTAGCAACTGAAAGTCTGATAGAAGAATTTAGAAATTAATATATATCAATAATTATGTTTTTGGGTCAAAAGATATATCCTGAACAGTATTTGTTCTTATTTTTCCAAAAAAAACAAAACAACATTAACCCTCCGACAGGCACGTCCTAGTTAATGACACAGTTGGGCGCGTTGGCTACAGGTGTAGCCATTACTTAAAAATGATTTACATAAGAAAAAATCAAATGTAATGAATTTTTATTATAAAACAATTTAATGTATTCAATTTTTAAGCAATTATATCGGTGAACAAATGGAAATCAGTTTATATTGAAGTGAATGACATTTCTTTTTTTTAATGAAAACACATTAATATACTTTCTATAAGCAAAAAAAACGTAATGGAACTTTATTTTATTAAAACTTATTAATGGAAAATAAAATACTATGTACAAAATATAGTAAATACATATACAGCCGCTTTTATAAACAGTCGGGACAAATTTGTCACATTTGGCATTTAGATATAATTTTTTTACATTTTGCGCACATGTTTCTAGATGTTTTCTTTTTCTTTGCCGGTCCTACATAGAAATTGCATCTTCTTATAATGTCTTTAGGGATTATAGTGGGTTAGGTATGTTCTTCTGGCAAATTCAAGAGTTCCTTAGCTCGTTGCTTCAAATGTGTTGGTAGATCTTCCACCTCAGACTCCTCACCCGATGAACCTTCTCGAAACCATTGAGAAAGAATATCTGGATCACTGGTGCGTTTCACAGAACTGTGTTGGCTCGAGGAAAAAGCCATCTTAACTTTATTTGTTATGATAACTTTGAAAAAAACAACAAAACAAAACGTTAAACTGAAATTGCCAATTCTCGTAGCTGGTCACACCGTTGGGCGCGTTGGCTACACCGGTAACACACTGGGAATTAAAGATCTGCTGTAAGCAGGGTCAAGGTCACTTGCATACTGACTAATAGACATATCCTGCCTAAGAAGGTATTAGTCCGCCAAAAGCTCCCAGCCTACCCATGCCCTTGCTACGAACATTTAAACTTTGTCATGGCTACACCCGTAGCCACGCGCTTAACGGAGGGTTAACGAACATAGTTGAATATATTACTATTAACTTTTGAGTAAACTCCTAGTCCACAGATGAAAACCCAAACTCTAACAATCTATATTTTATGATAAATGAATCACAAAAAGTAAAGTTCATTCAAATTCATTAGTAGCAAACTAGTGGGTATATAAGTAGATCAAAAATTCAATTTTGATTCTCTGGAACTAAAAAAAAACTTGTTTAAATAGAATTCGTGAAGAAACTTTTATTTTTATATTATTTATATATATATATTGGATGTTATTATTATCCTTATCAAGTTTCGAGCCTACTGTTTTACATTAAATCGACAGATTAAAAGTTATATCTTTACATAAATAGATGAAACGTTTGCCAACTCGTTATCTGTAATAACAATACCTAATCAAATAACATAGCTAACTCTATTTCCTTTATGAGTTTAACAATTATATTCAGTGACCATGAAAGTGTGTGGCTCTTGTGGTTTTTGTGAGGTTTCAAACGACCTACATTATATTTAGCTGTCCCAGGCAGGCTCCTAGTCCGACTTCTACCATACATAAATCAATATCTATTTTAATATAGCTAATTAAAAACTATTTTTATAGTGCAATATTTTTACAACCTTTTTTTTTAATATCACATATTTCAGTAATAAAAATATAATAAGATAATTCATGATAAAGAAAACTCACGTCCACATTTAACCCTTAAAAGCATTTTTAAAATTCTAAACTTAACACTGACAATGAATAATTAACTTGTACTTGAGAGAAAAATAATTCCGTTAAAAATGCTTTATTATTATTTATATATAATAATTTATGTAGTAGATAATGAAGTTATTAAATAGATATATGTGGTTTTAAATTATCGTTAAGATATAAAAGTATAACTTTGGTTGACAAAAATATAGATTTTTTTTTCTCGTGTTCCGAGAGCACGATGACCTTTATTTTTTTCCTTATTTCTAAGACACACACACACACACACACACACACACACACATATATATATATATATATATATATATATATTTAAATATACTTTTTTGTCAATTTGGTGCATCAATATCTGCACATTATCTGGGCCATGACACATAGGTAGCTGCGAGTTCTCTCTGGGAAAATTAACTAAAATGTCCGTCAGGCAGGGGCTGCGTAAACTAAGCAGATTTCCCACGTGAAGTTATACAATAGAGAAATCCCCATACGAGACCCGAAATCCGTTATTGGCCCAAATTTAATAAAAATGCGAATATCTTGGTTAATATTCAAGATAGAGAATAAATGTATAGAACAATATTTATAGTAAATTTAATTTGCAATAAGATTAGTTCTATACATTTTTTGATTGATATTTTGAATTTTCGAAAATCCCCCCTCTAAACTCCCCTCCCACTGGTCCGATTTCAGTCATTAACAAACTAGATCTGTCTTTTTGCATAAAACGTTTAAATATCGAGTTTGGTAACGATGAAACAAAAATTGCAACCGCTAGAGCGTTAACAGACAACATTTATATATATATATATATATATATATATATATATATATATATAATTTTGAACGGACCTCATTTCCGTCATCTCCTGGGTAAGATCGATGGACATTTGAAGAAAATCTTCAAAAATCGGGTCATTAGTGCGACCTCAATAGCTGATTTCCCTTAAGGAAATCTGCTAAAAAGATGTAATTTATCTACTACACGTGACAGAAATCAATAAAATTCAACAGCAACTCCATGATTACATTATGCAAATTATTTTTGTGAACATTCCGAGCGTATAAAACTGTAATATATTCTTTCTGCAGATGAAGTCATCATTTTGCATGGAATTTGCATCTGTGTCTCATGAGAGATGTTTTCCCATTTATGTAACTCTCTCTCTCTCTCTCTCTGCCTTTCTCCTCCTCTCTCTCTGCCTTTCTCCTCTCCTCTCTCTCCCTCGTACCTGTGTGTATAATCTGCATATCCCGTGTGAATTCCAAACTAGTTGGTCCCCAGCTCGACTGCCTTCCGTATAACAGCCACTAACTAGTGCTCCCTCCGAAACAGCTGTCCTAGGCAAATCCAACACTTCTGTGCCAGTTGGATTTGATTAATCCTAACAATTAAGTCAAGGAGTTTACTTTCTGGAAGTGCTCTACTGGGTCGTTCACTGGAACCTATTTATACAAAAACTTTTTATTAAAACCTTTGCAGGTTCTTAATGAAGTTAGTTAGTTACATGACATTTAAAAAATTATTTATTAACGTCTACGTTTTGCAACTAAAGCTAATTAGGACGGGTTATTTACAGCTTTTCACCCTTTTCTAGCCAGGGTGGGACTAAGGATTTTATTTAATGAGTTTCGTCACTAAATAAATTACTTTACCCAGCGAGAATCGAACTCGCCACTCTAGGTTACCATGTGAGATTAAGATCAGCGCTTTAACTCATGGCTAACCTGAGCCCCCTATATTTACATTTATTAATTTAAATTAGTGATATCATTTTTAGCAGATTTCCCTTAAGGGAAATCAGGCATTGAGGTTGTACCTAGGAGAGGACAAAAATGAGGTCCGTTCAAAACTGTATATATATATATATATATATATATATATATATATATATATATATATATATTTGGCTGTTAGCGCTCTAGCGGTCGCAATTTTTGTTTAATCGTTACCAAACTCGATATTTTGTCGTTTTATGTAAAAAGAAAGATCAAGTTCGTTAACGGCTGAAATCGGACAGGAGGAGGGGGGGGGTTTAGAGGGGGAAAATTTTGAAAGTTCAAAATATCTCCATTACTATAAGTCGGATCGAAAAATTGCATACCAACCAAACCAATCTTATTGCAAATTAAATTTACAATAAATATTGTTATATACATTTATTCTCTATCTTGAATATTAACCGAGATATTTTCATTTTTAATAAGTGTAACTGACGTGCTGATTCCCGCCGAAAGCTAGTTCGGCCGTTTCCATAACAGATCGGCACTCGTATGGAGATTTCTCTATTGTATAACTTTACGTGGGAAATCTGCTTAGTTTACGCAGCCCTTGCGTGACGGACTTTTTAACATTAAAATATTGAATATACAAAATTAATAGCGAACTGCCATCATTAAGAACCTATGACAATAGACATTCACGGCTTCTATACGATACACAAAAATAAAAAAAAATAATTAAAGAAATGTCATGACATACTTTTTAGCAGATTTCCCTTAAGGGAAATCAGCTATTGAGGTCGTGCTCATGTTGCGAGTTTCGAAAAATGTCTTCAAATGTCCATCGATCCTACCCAGGAGATGACGAAAATGAGGTCCGTTCAAAACAATTCATATACATATATATATATATATATATATATATATACATATATATATATATATATATACAGTAGGACCTCCATAAAACGAAATTGGAGGTTCCAACGTAAAAGTTCGTTATATAGAAACCGTTTTTTTATACAATTTAAAATACCATTACTACTGTGTAAACCTTGTTAATATAGTATAATATAACTTATGAGGTTAGAAATAAATGAAAATACTCAGACAAAACACAATTTATTTATCAATATCAAATATGTATGCATGTAAATAATAAAATCAAAAAACATTTTAATAACTTACATCAATGTTCACATTACTAAACAATTTATGAAACAATAGGAACACAGATAACAGTTTACACTTATTAATATCTATTTATTTATCAAGAATGGAAAAATATTTTCTAATATCTTGCTGTACAGGTGTTAGAAGTTTTTCATACAAATGTTCACACTCGTTTAACATTTGGAAAATATTATCAGGCACTTCTTCAGTACACTGAAACCCACGTCTTATGGTTTCAAAAGCGGTCAGCATTTCTGCCTTCGATGTTTTGGGTCTTTGAGCTTCATCTGTGTCATATATATATATATATATATATATATATATATATATATATATATATATATATATATATGTCTCTTAACACTCTAGGGGTCGCAATTTTTGTTTAATCGTCACCAAACTCTGTATTTTTTCGTTTTAAGGAAAAAGTAAAATCAAGTCAGTTAACGGGTGATATCGGAACAGTGGGGGGCGGGGGGGGTTAGAGTGGAGGATTATCGAAAATTCAAAATATCTCCGTTATTACGCATCGGATTGAAACATTTTCTAAATATTTTCTATAAATATTGTTATACACATTTATTCTCTATCTTCAATATTAACCAAGATATTTGCATTTTTATGAAGGCTGTGGTCGAGTATTGTTCGGATTAGTTCGGCCGTTTTCGTATATTCTCGGCTCAGATGGAAGCTTTTTCTAACCTTACCTGTCGTTTCTAACCTTACCTTACCTTCGTTTCTTTGTGTGATTTATGCAAATACGGTCTGTTCATCCGCCACCCCTTCCCCTCTTCTTTAGTTCTTATACTACTAAAATTTGAGTTATTAAAATATAAATTATTTTTACAATTCAGAAGCCATTTCAGTTGGGAATTTATTAAAATTAACTGAAAGATTCCTTATTACCGTTTGTATTTACTCATGGTGGGCTTGTATTACCAGTTTGCAGATTGCTCTATTGTAAAACTTCACATGGGAAATCTGCTTAGTTTACGCAGCCCCTGCGTACGGACTTTTTATGTTTCCACTACTGCAATACCTTTGCAGTATAGAATTAATTTCTCATGCTACATAATAAATTACAGTACATTTTATATTATGTTGTTTTTTTCAGCATTAGTTCAAATTAAAATTTTTATATTGAAAATATAAATAAATAGAAACAATATAGAAAATAAATGATATTGACAATTATGTATATATAAATAAAGATAATAAAATATGAAAAAATAATCTTGAAGAGGAAATTATAAAATTGGTATTTAGATGAAGTTTAAATCAGTTTAGGCACCAGCTTAGGTTAAAAGTGTCCATACATTTTTGTTAAAATTAAATATATGATATGTGTTTTTATCTCAATAATATGCTATCATATAATTCTGAAATTGTTCCTTGAATCTTCAGAAATCTGGTTAGGTTCAACGTAAAACATAAATTTCAGATAATATTAAATACATCATTAATTTTGCTTTGGGCATTTGCGACACACAACAAGAAACTACATTCCTTCCAGATCAAAGTACTTCTGATAGCGACACATGCTCCCTGGTTTATTAGGCCCATCCAAATCCACAGGGAATTGGAGGTTGCTCCTATTTCAGTTCACCTTCAACAACTTGTGAAGAAATATCATGGCAGCCTTCCGATGTCAAGTGGAGCAACTCATTATAATTTAGGTGCAACGACTGAAGGACGACTACATCCGAGGTTGTACCAAGCAACTCTTAATTTTTTAACAAATCTTATAATAAAACATTGTGTAAAGTACTTTTGTATTGGTCCAAATAAGTTTTCTTTCTTCTTTGTTTTGGGATTTACTTAGATAGTAGTACTGGAAAAATATAATAATAGACACATTATAAAGGCAATAATGCACCTAAAATGCGGATTCTTCAAACAAATGTAACTACATATTCCTTTTCTGAACTGCCGTAACTTTATTTGACTAACAAAAAGATAGAACAGGTGCATAACAACATTTACAGAAAGTTTTACTTGAGATAAGAGTGATTCAATACAATTTTTAGATTCGACACATAACAAAGGAAATATCAAGCATTTACCAACCCCACCTCCTTCTAAACACACCCTCCCACTCGTCTGATTTCAGCCATTAACGAACTTGATCTTTAACACATTTAAATATCGAGTTTGGAAACGATATAACAAATATTTCGACCGCTAGAGCGTTTAATGCCAAATATATATGTATTAGAATGGGCATCATATTCGCCATCTGGGTAGAATCGATGGACATTTGAGGTAAGTTTTTTTTCGGAATTTCAATATTAGAAGAACCTCAATAGCTGATTTCCCTTAGGGGAATCATCCCCGGTGACACTCTTTGGAGTTACATTAATCATTGACTAATGAAACTCAGTTATTTCATACATTAAAAAGTCCGTCACTCAACACCTCTGCGTTACCTTAGCATATTTCCCACGTGCGCCACATACTTGACGTATTTTATATTAAAAAGTGAAAGTTCAATGAGAACAATTTTTTGTATTAAGCTTTAAATAAAGTTAATCAAGATATATCAGCTTATTGTTAATATGGCATGAGCAGGAGTGGGGGTTTAGTGAAGGCCGACAACTAAAAAAATCCAAATGTCTTAGGTAGTTTTCATGATATAGAAAAAAAATGTGTAGAACAACATTTATAGGACACTAAATTTAAAATAAGAATTGTTCTTTACAATTTTTTGATACAACGTACTGAAACACAGATATATAAGTGCTTTTTATCTTGGTTTCAATCATAATTGTGAAAATAAAAACTCATATAACAACATTTCTAGAACACTTAATTTGCAATAAGATTTGTTTTTTACACTTTTTTGATTAGACGCATAGTAATGGAAATATTTCGAATTTTCGAAATTCCAATCTAAACCCATGCCCGGTTTCAGCCGTTAACGTATATGATCTTCATTTTTACATAATACGTTTTGTAGAGGCGGGAAGCTTTTTTAAAGGCAAGAATAAGAGAGCATTAGACTGAAATATTTACTATTTTTGGAAAGATGAGGGTGAATGATACAAATCACTATCTGAGTTCTCCAAAGAATCAAGTATATTGAATTGATTAAGCAACATATAATACACTTTATAGATATAGAGGTCTATCAAGAAAAAAAAGGAAAATTAACTATATACAATAATTTCGCGGCAACACAATAATATATATACATATATATACACATATATATATATATATATATATATATATATATATATATATATATATATATATATACAATAGAATGATCGATCGGTCCTATATTGTGTGAGTACTCATTTAATAATTTGGGAACATATACTTTCCTTGAAGTGGAGTCTTCTTTCGTTGTTATTTTCTGTGTTACCTATAAGATTCTGTCTTTTAGCTGGTTGCGGTGATCCGTATATGATGGTAGCTTTGCGGGAGATGAAAGATTGACTATACTCTAAAACGGGTGAATCCCAACCGAACTGTATCTTTGTAACTAGCCGATGCCTTCTAGAGCTGCAACGTAGTTTCCGCTGTAGCCACAGCCTTGGTGATCTGCATGTGTGTGGCGGGTTTATGAACTCAGCGAGCGCGGGAAATTGAAATTCAAATGACGACTGAACACGTTTAAATATCCAGCTTGGTAATGATCAAAAAATATCTACGACCTGTAGAACGTTAACGGACAAATATATATATATATATATATATATATATGAGAACAGTCCTCATTTTCGTCATCTTCTTGGTAGGATCGTTAGACATTTGATGAAATTGTTCGAAAAGCGTGTCATTAGTACGACCTCAACTGCTGATTATGGGATATCTGTTGAAAATATTCAAAGCAATGTTTCCTTCGTCCCTTTTCCATAGAAACGCTTTAATATGCTCGAAACCCAACTGTTTTACGAAATATTGTGGTTCAGTGTAGGAAATACACAAATTTCTATGTCCCATTCAACAACGAGCCCATATACAAAGTTTTATATTTTGTGCTCAAGTTTCCCCGTGCATGTGAAGCCCCTAAAATTTGATTCTCGCATGACTACATATTCACGTGTGGATGAATAAATATGTAACGTAACATAAAAGGGAATATACCCTCGTATTTGTTACAAAGTATTATAGAGATCTGTTCCCCTTCATTTTCTCTTTCACTCTCTTTATATGTCTCTCTTACTCTACCCCACTCTGCTGCCTTTTCTCGGAAGGGGAAGAAGAAAATTTAATAAGTCGGGCGATTTTTATTTGAGAACGAATCATATTAAAAATTTTCTTGAAATTATGCAAATTCCGTTGTTAATAAGGACTAAAGTATTGTTAGTAATCACGAGAATGGAGAGATGTACTGGGAAGTAAATTCATTAAGTATACCAGTTCTTTAATAGTAATCAACACTGTCCTGAAAAAAAAAATTGTTTTGCGCCCTTGTGAAAATTTTCCTAATTTCTATATTTTCGTGTATGCTGCGTTCGAATCTGAATCCAAAAAAATTCTATGAGACACTCCTAAACCTAACGTGAAGTTTTATAACAGACATATCCACATACTAGTAACGCTTAACACCTTTGTGAAGATTAAGTAAATAAATGCAAAACGTAAAAAGTAAGTGTTCAGTAAATTTACATTTTAATAACCTCCACAACAAAAAGAGTCTGAATTGTAAAATAAACACCAACAGGTCAGCCGACCACTCAGAGCTAGATAGTTAGGGAGAAATATTCTTGAAAACAAAACAATAAAGTAGAATATAGAAATATTCCTAAAAACAATTACCAAAATATATTCAGATATATAATATACTAGCTCAGATACCCGGCTTCGCCCGGGAATTCATTTGATTCTGAATAGTGATGGTATTTTTTTGGCAAGGCTTTATTTTGAACTATATCTTGACATTTACCCATCCCAGTGTTTAGTATTTATACCCGTCGTTGCTGTGGATTCGCTAAAATAAAATTATTTTTTTATGTAAGATTTCACTGTCCTCCATATTATCATATTCCCCGTCTCCTGTGCATTATGCATAGATTTGAATTATTAAGGACAAAATAATTTTTCCAGGCGAGGTTCCTGGTAGTTCATATTCGAAAAAATTGTTGAGCATATCAATATTTTTACCCAAATTACTTGCGTCATACATTGTTCCTGAAAAAATGTATAAAACAATAGTTACTCTAAATAATGAAGTAAACAACATTTGTTATGTGCTCGTTTGTCGAAAAAGAAATAGACAATGAAATATCGCGAATTTTTATTTCAGCTTCCCTTATAACCACCACTCCCGTTCGAACCAAAAAATTTGAATATAGCTAATAGTCATGGAAGAATTAATACTAGTTGACACACCGAGTTTTGTTAAGTTCCGTTCAATCGTTAGTGCCCAATAGAATTGTTAGCTCCCGTTTTAGTTTTTAGTGTATATCTCGTCTATAATTTGTTATACGACAAATATGATCATAACAAAAGTTTCTCTAAATAACAAAATAAACATCTTTTTACATGGGCATATTTGCCGAAAACCCAATAGGAAACGAAATATCGCTATTTTTAATTTCAGGCCTCACTTATAACCCCCACTCCTACCCGTCTCTAGAAATGTTAGTATGGCTTATTATAAGAAAGGCGTTAAGTGCTAATTCACATACCGAGTTTGGTTTAGTTCGGTTGAGTTTTTTGTGCCAAAAAAAATTGTTGACGTCCGCAGAAGTTTTTAACGTATAACTCATTTATACTTGGGTATACGACAAAAGTGTATATAACAAAAGTTACTCCAAATAATAAAATAAACAACTGTTATTATGTGTCTAATTGCCAAAAATGCAATAGGAAACGAAATATTGCTATTTTTAATTTCAGGCCTCCCTTAACCCCCACTCCTGTTCATTTCAGAGAATATTAACATAGCCTAAACTCTAAGTTGGATTAGTAGTAATAAACATACGAAGTTTCATAAAATTCGGTTCAGCCGTTTATGCGTGAAAAGGTAACAAACAAACAAACACGAAAGAAACAAAATGCAGTTATAGTGTGTATGACATGTGAAAGGAAAAGTTATCGTGAAATTTCGACAAATAAAAATCAATGTACAGAGGTTACAGTTTTATATATATATATATATATATATATATATATATATATATTTTTATTGGAAACCATATACTAGAATTAGTACTGTAATATATAAGGAATCAGAATAATTTTTGTCTAATTCACTCACATTTTAGTGACAAGAACAAGGTGGAGGGGGAGGTATCAACATCTATCACATCAGCATTTAACTTCTATAATAGAGGTCTGTTGAAAACAATATTAGGTATTTAGGCTTCAAATTTACGGGTTTATTGTATAACAGAGTATTTTTTGTCACGTGAGTAGTAGTGAGGATTTTCTGAAGGCTGAAAACTAAAAAATGCAAATATCTCGGTTAATATTCAAGATAGAGAATAAATGTACATAACAATATTTATAGTAAACTAGTTAAGGTACCCGGCTTCGCCAGGGAAACCATTTGAGTCTGAGTGATGATGGTATTTCTATTTTGGACTTTACTTTGTTCATTATTTTTACATTTTCCTGTCTCAATGGTTAGGATTTGCACCCGATTTTGGAGTACTGGCAATATAAATGGCAGTATGTTAATAATAAAAGTATTTGTAATGTACTTAATTCTACGAAAGTACACAGTATTTTTATATTACCCGTTTCCTGTGCTTATATTATTTTATATATAACATAATCATATTATTATTGTCAAAAATGCGGAGTTTTGTTGATTTCGATTTAGTCTTTCGAGTCCCATTACATTGTCAACCCTTTCTATAGTTTTTAGTTAGGTATACCTCATTTATACTTCGCTAAACGGAAAAAGACCATATATCAAAAGTTACTTCTTATAAAAAATAAACAACTTTTGGTATGTGCATAATTGCCTAAAACCAACAGGAAACGAAATTTAGCTATTTTTAATTTCAGACCTCACTTACAACTCCCACTCCTGTAAGTATCTCGAAATTTTAAAATAGCCTATAATCAGGGAGGTGTTAATACCAAATAACATACGGAGCTTCCTCTAGTTCGGTCGAGTCTTTTGTGACATATAAAATTGTTGACTCCCACTATTGTTTTTAGCGTATAAATCATTTAAACTTCGGTGTAAGACAAAAGTGTATACTACTAAAGTTTCTCTAAATAACAAAATAAACAACTTTTGTTATGTGGATATTCGCCGAAAAACCAATAGGAAACGAAATATAGCTATTTTTAATATCTGACCTCCCTTATAACCCCCACTCCTGTTCGTCTCAGAGAATAGCCAGCAACCTAACCTGGGTCAGTAGTAATATACATAAAGTTTCATAATATTCGGTTCAGCCGTTTACGATTCTATAAAGGACATACAAACGAACATTCATTTTTATATATAAAGGTTTAATGTGCAATAAGATTTGCTTTATACAATTTTTCGATCAGACGTACAGTTACATAGATATACCCTCTTAAGGGAAATGTGCAAAATTAGAATTGGAAAATTCTGAAAGTATCTGCTGAAATAAGCATACTTGCGTAAATATGATAAACTGATGATAAAAATTTAACTAAATCGTCGCTCAATCGGCCCCGTCACAATTACTATAAGAATAAATAAATTAAGAGAAATCTGCAAAGGAATCGTATTCTGAATATAATTTATCAATCTACCTAGCAGAGAGTGTGGAAAATTATTAACGTTGTACCCAAATGCCTCTTTTATTGTTCAATTCATTTATTTGTGGTGTATTAACGATACTGAGGGATTTCCTTCTAGCGGCAGGCAAAGGGTTAACCATCCAAAGCCTGGCAGCTCTATTCAAGGGCACTAATCACCGTCGAGTAAATAATTACTGCGGCAAATAATGTGAGGATGACGTTTAATCTAGCGTGTAATATAAGCCCTGGCGAAGGAGCCCGGATAAAGCCTGGCGAAAGTTTGCTTTGAAACCACAAGTCCCCTCCACCACACAGACCCTTTGGACCTAGTCATCAAAGCATCTAAAGGCTGTGGTTGTTATAGACCAACTTCTCAAGGATAGCGGTGCATTAGGGATTGGATTCTTGGCCTCAGTTTCTATGGCTAAATATAAACAAGCCATCAGGAAAAAGAATAATTCCGACACCCAGTGGCTTCGGAGTCAAAGCAAATTTTCAAGGTGCTAGCATTACAAGCTATTGATATCCCACCACATATTCTGACTGAAAACCAGAAAGTACAAATTACCCGCTTAGTATTTGAATTATTAATAATTCAAATAGAAACAATATATTACAGGATCGGTTCTATAACATTTTCCCATACGACTCATGACGCAGATATTTTAAATTGTCGACCCTCTCCTCTCTAACCCCCCCCCCTCCAATTCCTCGTGTGATTTCTGACAATATACAAATATGATCTTTAGTGATGACTAAAACAGTTTAATGCTGATTATGGTATAGATAAAATCAATTTTTTCGAGTCGAGAAGGAAAAATCTTAATTCGCACTTAAACCCCACGAATTTGCATGTATCTCCATTGGAAAAAATCCTCTTTAAAACAATATTTGGTATTTAACCCTCCGTTAGTCGCGGCGTCCCGACAGGTGCATGTTTGAGGGGGTTTTCCAATAACTTCCCCCATTTTCCAATAACCCCACAAGGTACAACGCGACCAAAGTTGTAATTATTTCAATTTCTTTTATTTCTATATTTTATGTATTTATCTTAGGCATATTTATCATTTGACGTTTGTAGTGCCTTGATTGTTTTCGAATAGTTAGAAATACCTACAAAATAGGGAATTCACCTCTGAGGTGACAATGCATTTTTAAAACATTTTTCAGACAAAATGGACCAGGAAATACGTATTTTTGACTTGATTAATCAAAATGACATTGCTAGACTCCACCAAACATTACTGGATCATTTCGAAGAAGACGATAACATACAGAACGACACAGATTCGGAATTGGAAGAACGGGGTATAGACTCAGAGACTGAACAAAGTGGAATCGGAAAGTGATGGGGAGGATGAGCAGTCACAGGAAAATATGGTGCATTGAGAACTATGGGCAGAAAGATCGTTGACCGTTTTGAGTCAAGAAATATTTCTTTGCGTTAAGTAGGGAAACAAAATTACACCTTCCGGGATTGAAAGGGGCGGCAAAGGAGGCTACTAATGAACTTGACTGCTGGTCCTGTCTCTTTGATGAGACGTTTATCAGTAGTATTGTGCACTGCACAAACGAATTTATAAAAATCGTTGAGCCAGAATAATCTAGGGCTACCAAAGAGGCAGACTTCACAGAAATAAAAGCCTATATAGGCCTTCTTTACTTAGCTAGCACTTACAGAGGAGCGAGAATGAATTTAGTAGACTTTATGTAAATCTGTTCGGACAGAAACTCAGACGAGTAGAACTAGATGGCACTGAAAGATTCGACGTGAAACGTTGTAATGTGCTTTTCTATCTTAAATGTTTTCTTATATTCGTTATTCCTGCAGAAATCAAATGATTAAGTAGTTCTAAACTATTGTTATTGTACTTTTTTATAGATATTTTCTAGTAGCTAAGTAAGTAAGTACCTAAAGAATTCATTGTTCATAAATTGCTTTATGTTACATGTAATGAATTTATTTCTGTGATACTTGTAAGACATATTCACGTGTTACTTTGTTAACTTTTAAAATAAAATAGTTTTACTATTTGTACAGATAAGAATTTATATTTGTTTAACTCTGTTTTTTTTTCCCTAAGAAACAGTTTTACCAGCATATTTCTTCATCGTCACCTCATAGGTGACCCGCGCCTAGAGCCCTTTGGAAATGACCCGCACCTAAAGGAGGGTTAATCTTGGAATAACTATTTTCATATTTTAATAGCTTATTGTAAATATGACAATAGTAGGAGGAGGGGTTAAAAAATAAAGGCTGAAAACTAAAAATTCCAAATATCTCGGTTAATATTCATATTAGAGAAATATATATATATATACCATCATTTATGTGCAATTAAATGAAAAATTAGATTGGTTCTATACAATGTTTTTATCAAACGAGTAATAACCGAGATTTTTCAAATTTTCGAAATTCTCCCCCTTTAAACACCTCCCCTTCCAGCTGTTCTGATTTCAGCCATTACCAAACTTGAACTTAATTACATTAAACGTGTAAATAGTTGCTACGATCGGACAAAAAGTCCGTCACGCAGGGCTGCGTTAACTAAGCAGATTTCCCCACGCGCGTCACGTTATTGCATTTGTCTTAATAATAAAATGTTCAATGAGAACAATATTTGGTAATTAAGCTCCAAATAAAGTGCTTCATAACATAACAGAATATTGTTAATATGAGATGAGTAGGAGTGGGGGTTTACAAAAGACCGAAAACTAAAAAATGCCAACATCTCATTTAGTAATCAAGCTAGTGAAAAAATGAGCGTAACAACATTTATAGAAGATTAAATCTGCAATAAGAATGGTTCTATACAATTTTTCGATCCGCCGCATAATAACGCAGATATTAAGAATTTCCGAAATTCTCCCCTCTAAACCCCTCACCCCCCCCTGGTCCGAATTCAGCCATTAACGAACTTGATCTTTCTTTCTTATTTTTGTAAAAACGATTATATATCAAGTTTGGTAACGATAAGACAAAAATTGCGACCACTAGAGCGGTAACAGACAAATATATATATATATATATATATATACACACACACACACACACTCTTGAACAGACCTCATTTTCGTCATCTCCTGGGTAGGATCGGTGGACATTTGAAGAAAAATTTTGAAAATCGCTTCATGAGTACGACCTCAATAGCTGCTGTCCCTCAAGGAAACTCTGCTAAAATTTAGACCACTACTGCGAATACATACAAATAAATATATATAATATTTTGAACGGACCTTTTCGTTATCTATAACATTCTGATTTCTCGGTTTTTGTCGTTTTCTTATTTAATTATATTGTTCTTTTTTTTCCGGATATTTTTAAGGAAATTGTACTTGTTCCGAAGCTATTAGTAAAGAAAGGAAATGTAAAAAAAGAAATATTACTATTGAATAATATGAAAAATACAAACAGTAATATTACTCATACTTACAAATGAAAAGCGGTCATCCATAAATTAGTATATGAAACGTTCATTACCTGAAAGAAGACAAAATAAAATTAATAGACTGGTCATAATTGTTACAAGAATCAAAGAAAATGATTAAATAATATCTTAAGTAGTTCTATTCTATGGGGCTTGTTTTTTTTTTCAAAATTTTATAGATTTTATGAAGTACATAAGCACTTACAACTTTTTCTAGATACCTAATAAACTTTCCCCGAGACAAGGCAGAGAAAGGGACCACAAATGGAGGGGTTTCTCGTTACCATCTTCAAGAGATCACATAACAACAAAGACATCCGAGAGAAAAGAGATTATTCCAATTAAGTCAAAGGAAGTCTACTCCAAGTATTCAGTTGCTAACATTGGCCGTCTAGTGGCGTTCTGAACTAATTACAGCTTTGATGTACATCTTGTCTCTCCGACACATAATAACTGTCAGATTTAAGACAATGAGGAAATTATGTATACACACAGACATCAAAGTTTTTTTCAGACATTATAGATCAGGGAAAATATTTTTCAATTCAGTAACATAAGCATTTATTTAATCCCCGGATCGTTTATAGTGTCTACACTCCTTCTCAAAGTGTTCCATCTATAAAAATATAGAAAATATATTTCAGTTGACATTCCCTTATACTTTACAACTTTTCTCCTAATCAAAATTTAAAGTTTTTATTTACTATGATCATAATTTATTTTATATTTACATTTGTAGGAGGCTCAGGTTAGCCATGTGAGTTCAAGCGTTGCCTTTAATCTTACATGGTAAACCTAGCAGTGGCGGTTCGTGTATAGGCACTGTGGAACTGCAGCACCCCCAATTTCCACTTGATATTACCTATAACATTTAATATAATGAACCTTTTCTTTAATTCTTTCTTTATACTTGTATAGTATATAATCCTTAAGCTTAGTGCAGTAACCATCCCCCAGTTTATGAAAAAATATACAAAAATATTTGTATGGAATTGTGAGCTTCACAGTTCCAGCGGCGAGGTGTTTAACTGTTGTCACTCAGGAAGCTCCAGGCGAGGCTGCAAGGGGGAGAGAGCACTGTCGTTCCCGCAGTGCCGACCCTGCCGTGCTAAGCCTAACATTTTTCTGGAGCAGCGTCCTCACTAATTTTAGATACGAGCCGCCACTGAAACCTAGAGTGGTGATTTCGATACCTGGCTGGGAAAAGGAATTTATTTAGTGGCGGAATTCATTAAATAAAATCCTGAGTCCCACCCTGGCTAGAAAAGGGTGGTAACCTGTAGATAATCCGACCCAATTAGCCTTAGTTGCAAAAAGCGGACATAAATAATTTTAAAACTCATTTATTTTATAACATATGATAATAATTGTATAATTGAGTCGTTCACTTCGACATAAAACATTTTAGTAAGTCTATATTTTTAATAAGAATATAACGGGGTAAATAAAGTAACCTAACCTACCCTCTTCCCATTAAGCATACTCCATTACTGGAGTAAGCATATGTCTAATTATTACATTTTTTTATTAAATTAATATTTTTTCAGCTAGACCTCCTTAGTCTGCACTAACTTCTGCAAGCTGACTAATGAAAGTTATTAAAATTATAAGTAAATACTAACCTAACTGGTGAGTTGTCAAAGAAAACTCTGACAACTCATAATATTAAAAAAGTCTAGTTAACTATACAGATTTCCCACGTACATCATATATTTGCATTAATCAAACAATGTGATTTCATTATATAAGATCGTATGTTAATATGTCATGACTAGAAGGGGAGATTTACTGTGGGCCGAAAACTAAACAATGCAAATATCTTGGTTAATAATCAAGATAATGAAACCATGAACATAACAGCATTTATAGAACATTACATTTGAAATAAGATTGGTTCTATGCAATTTTTCGATCCGACTCATAATAACGGAGATATTAGGAATTATCGAAATTCCCTGCTCAAAGCAATCTCTCTCACTGGTCGGATTTCACCTATTAACAAACATGATCTTTAGTTTTACATAAAACGGTTATTGTAAAGGCGGGAAGCTTTATTACGGCAAAAATAAGAGAGCATTAGTCTGAAATATTTACTATATTTATGGAAAGATGAGGGGAAATAACACAAGTCACTATTTGAGTTGTCCAAAGAATCAACTATATTGAATTGATTAAGCAACATATAATACACTTTATAGATATAGAGGTTGAAAAAGAAACAAAAGGAAACTTAACTTTATAAAATAATTTAGCGGCAATATATACAAAATAGAATGATCGATCGTTCCCATATTGTGAGTACTCATTTAATAATTTGCGTAGATAATGCTAGCATTATTAGAAGTTGGTGCCTGCGGGAAACATATACTTTCCTTGAAGTGGAGTCTTCTTCCGGTGTTATTTTCTGTGTTCCCTCTAAGATTCTGTCTTCTAGCTGGTTGCGGTGATCCGTATATGATGGTAGCGTTGCGGGAGATGCAAAAGACAAAGACTGACAGACCTACTTGCTCAACTTAACACTCCCTTGACGATAAGACATATACTGACAGAATGCCGAAAACGACATCACCAGGACTTCCCCTACGACTTACAAGAACTATTGACGGAAGGCAGCCCACACATTAACAATATATTCTCATACTTACACAAAATTGAAATATATAATAACATTTAACATGCATTAATCATCCACCAACTGTATATGTATTTTTTTTTTTTTTTTTTTTTTTTTTTTTAGTATTATTGCTAATTTATGTGTTAATATTACTTGTTGCTAAAGTATTTGTTATTGTTGCTTGTTGTTAAGGTATATGTTATTACTTCATCTTGTTTAGGAAATTGTTATTATTACTTTTGCTAACAGGTATTTATTACTTGCTAAGATTTATTATTGTTATTATTTGTTGTTAAGGTATTTATTATTGTTACTTGCTGTTTCAACTTATCTCATTTTAATTATCTGATAAGGATCGATGGACATTTGAGGAAATTTTTCGAAAATCGCGTCATGAGTACGGCCGCAATAGCTGATTTCCTGTACGAGAGCTCTGCTAATATATACAAGGAAAAGGAAGGTATATAACAATGAATTTATTATTCGAAAATAGTATTAAATTATAAATATTGAGAGTATATCAAATACACTTTATTCCCATTTGTGTATTATATCTCTCTTTGAGCTATCCTCAAATATATTCATACACGTTTGTATTAAATAAATATAATAGAGGCCGCACATTGATTTCAATAATTAACTCAATTTGTTTTAATTCAGAGAAATTGAAATTCAGGACTTTGTATATTTGGGAGCTATTTAAAGGAATTCGTGATTATAACGGATAATGATGGATTAAAGCGTTTGTTTAGTTTATAAATTAAATGGCCTCCAAAATACTGGCTTGGCCAAAATAATCAGCTTTCTCTTTGTGTAATCTGGGTTTTCATCTTTAGAGACCTCTTTGGAGTCATCCAGCTCTCTCTCTCTCTCTCTCTCTCTCTCTCTCTCTCTCTCTCTCTCCTCTCTCTCCCTCACTCATTCCTCTGCCCTCGCTTTGTGTAATTTTGCTTAAATCAGTCCGCAAGATGGCCATGGGCCGTGGGCTTTTATTTCAAGCCTGCCCATTCAAACGAGGCCGTTTTTCAGTCTTTTTGGAACCCTTCAAATGAAAATTCCCATTCATAATTTCTAAAAGATATCTTAAGTTGAAGGTCGTTTCACTGAAAGATGATCTCAATAGATAAAATATTATTAAGGGATATATTTATTTACTTTGTCCCAATTCATCCAGTCCTGAGATCATGAAATTTGATTGTCACAAAGTATAACGGGTGTATAAATTTCTCTTCAAAGCCTCCACTATTGCTGCAACCTTCTCATCCTGGGAAGTGTCAGAAGATTTTCCGATATTTAAAAAATAAAATATTAAATTTGTTAATTTGACCTTAGGGGGGGGGGGGGGTTAGTGGGTTGGAATACAAAAAAAAGTTAATCACTCAGAAGCTACGTAAACTAAGCGAATTTCCCATGCCGGTAGATGACACACTGTGTGATCTCAACTCACATTATATTCTCTGTTTCCAAGTGAAAAATCTGCTAAAATCCAATGAGTAGAAGTAGGTTTACTGAAGGCTGAAAATACTAATAAATTTCCTAATATTCGAGCTACGAAATATGTTTAGAGCAACAATTGTAGTACACCAATATGTTAACAAGATTGGCTCTTTGAGATTTTTCGACATGATCCGTAAAAATGGAAATCATTAGAATTTTGAACTTGATGTTTAGTTTTACACTAAACGCTTATACAACGAGCTTCGTAAGGATCAAACAAAAGGCAAATGTATATATATATATATATATATATATATATATATATATATATATATATATATATATATATTCGTATCATTTGTACTCATGACGGAATTTTCGAAATTTTTCTTCAAATGTCCATCGATCCTACCTAGTAGATGACGAAAATGAAGTCCGTTCAAAACTATATATATATGTAGATCTATCTATCTATCTACCTATATATTTCTCTGTTACCGCTCTAGCGGTCGCAATTTTTGTTTGATCGGTACCAAACTCGATATTTAGTCGTTTTATCTAAAAAGAAAGATCAAGTTCGTTAACGGCTGAAATCGGACCAGTGGGAGGGGGGGTTTAGAGGGGAGGATTTTCGAAAATTCGAAATATCTCCGGTACTATACGTCGGATAGAAAAATTGTACAGAATCAATCTTATTGCAAATTAAATTTACTATAAATATTATTATGTACATTTATTCTCTATCTTGAATATTAACCGAGATATTTGCATTTTTATGAAGTCTGTGATCGGGTATAGTTCGGATTAGATCGGCCATTTCCGCCAGTACTCGGCTCAGGTGGAAGCTTCTTCTAACCTTACCTTACCTTCGTTACTTTGTGAGATTTATGCAAATACGTTCTGCCCCCCTTCTTTAGTTCTTGGACTATTAAAATTTGAGTTATTAAAATATAAATTATTCTTACAATTCAGAAGCCGTTTCAGTTGGGAATTTATTTTAATGAACTGAAAGATTTCTCATTACCGTTTGTGTTTAATCACGGTGGTATTGTGTTACCAGTATGCAGATTTCTCTATTGTGAAACTTCACATGGGAAATCTGCTTAGTTTACGCAGCCCCTGGGTGCCGGACGTTTTGCTATATTCTGGGTAGGACCGATGGACGTTTAAAGAAAATCGCGTCATGAGCACGATCTCAGTAGCTGATTTTCTTTAATGGAAATCTAATAGAAAAAATGAAATATCACAATTATTACAAGTCCTGTTAAAAAATTGTATATAACTAGTCTTGTAGCAATGGCAGGTTTCTATCATTGGTTTGCTATACTTTTTCTTTTGACATTTGACTATTAAGCATGTTATTGAAATTTTGTTATTAACAGACTTTTGCGAGCCCAGACTACCATCCATATTACTTTAACAATAAGCAGAGCATGTGATAATAATTGTTGGTAATTATTTCCAGCTTAAACGTCAAACATTTTTTTTTCGGTTATGTATTAAACCACATCATTCGAAGCTTAAATGCCAAATATTGTTTTCAAGAAACATTCATTAAACGAGATCATGCAAATATGTTCTGGTGACCCCCCCTTCTTAAGTTTTTGGTCTACTTAAATTTGATTGATTGAGATAAAAATTATTCTGATTCATTAAAAATTACAGTACTATATATAGTAAATAGTTTTCAATGAAATTAATACGTTATAATCAGATATTTTACAGTAATTGTTTTTCTTTACTGTAAGAAGTTGGCACACCTGTTTGCTTTCATTTCAGATGCTTCCCGTCGGAATGTTTCTTATTATCGTTTGTATTTATTCACTTAACCCTAGAACGGTAGTGATATTATTTCCCTCTTAATGGTATTGATACGTAATTTATACGTGTGCAACTGGTAATTGGTGAAATTATTCAAAATTTGTTAATGTTTGGGACTATTTTTTTATTTTATTAAAACATACACATTTCTTTAACTTATATCTACGTTAATATCTAATAATGTGCACGACATTCCTTTCAGGCGCTTTGTTCGAAACACGTTCCGGAGGTTGTGTGCTCCATTCATATCCATTCTTACTAAGCACAACCCCACCTTCTACATTTATTGTGACTGATCTGTCAATATTGTGTGGTTTTAGGTTTTTTTTGCTTCTGTGTTTCTTCCCTTTCTTCGATTGCCTTGATGTTTTCTAAAATGTTCTCACTCTCATCGCTATCTAGCCCACTCTGTGTTGCAATCATTCCCGAAGGCTCAACCTCCTCATCACTTGGGGAATAAGATAATCATCCATATCTATTTATTTCAAAATTGTCATTTTCCCTATCTGACTCATCAGAGAGTTCTTTCAACAAATTTCTGAGTTCTTCGTCCTTTGAATATTTTTTCTCCATTTTTCAGAAACTATAAAAAGATTATTATTATTATTTATAATCTTTCTATACATCTTAGTCTTTTTTATATTAAAAAATAAAAAGTTAAAAACATTAACAGAAAATAAAGTAGAATACAAAAATTGAGAATAATATTAACTAAGTTATAGCATAAAAACCAGTTATTAGTAGTAATACGTAAATTTTATTTTAATACGTGCCAAAAAGTTGTGGTTAATAGTATTGATACGTAAATATTACTTGTCGTTTTCATTTTAAAAAATAGCATTGGATGAGTGGGAAGGTTCACTTAGCTGCACTTGGCGGAGGTGAAGTCCGAACTGTCTGGAGTGCTCATAGCTCAAGGGGGTGGTGGGGTCGTTAACGGCCCTTTGATAACTGTTCAAACACAATCATACGTAATTTTTACGTTCACTACCATTCTAGGGTTAATATTCATGGTGGTGTTGTTTTATCGGTATGTAGATTTATCTATTGTTAAACTTCAAGCGGGAAATTAGTTTATGCAGCCCCTGCGTGACGGACTTTTTTAATTTCTCAATGTACCCCTCAATCTTCTGAATCGATTTTCACTTCGAAATTGTCATGTCCAGCTTATATTTAAATTCCTAGGTTTCTTACTACGAGGGAAATAGGAAATAGACAATGAGATAAGATTACCAGATAGTCACGTGAAAAATATGCTCAGTTTACTCTGCACCTTCTTGATTGACCTTTGAAGAAATGTTGGCTACTACAACAAATCCTAAGTGTAAGGCCATGAAAAACTTTTTTTGAAGACATCATATATCTTGTGGATTTTTCTGGGTATTGTTATATGAAAAGATCAGCTTCCAAAGATCACAATGGCTGCAGCGTGAATGAAGAATGTAATGATAGAAAGGAATCTCAAGCAACCTCAAACAAATACTCAAAATCAAATCAAATTAACATACTCAAAAAACGAATATCTCCATTTACTTGTTTGTACATATTACATATATATTGTTCTTGGAATATTACTTATTATTTTGTTTTTCTTCTTTATACTTTTGGTATAGAATTGGGATGATTTAGTTTTATGTTGACTACATTATGAGTTCCCAGAAGGGAAATCAGCTATTGAGGTCGTACTCATGAAGATATTCGAAAAATTTCTTCAAATGTCCATCGATCCTACCCAGGAGATGATGAAAATGAGGTCCCAATTATTAATTTTTGTTTGATCGTTACAAAACCCGATATTTAACCGTTTTATGTAAAAAGAAAGATCATGCAAGTTCGTTAATGGCTGAAATCGGACTAGAGGGAAGGGGGGGGGGTTCAGAGGGGGGAATTTCGTAAATTCGAAATATCTCCGTTATTAAGCATCGGATTGAAAATGTGTATAGAACCAATCTTATTGCAATTATATGTATCTCCAATCTTATTATTGTTATATGTATTATTCTCTATCTTGAATATTAACCGAGATATTTGCATTTTTATTAAGTGTGTGGAAATGTGATTGGGCATTGTTCGGATTAGTTCGGCTGTTTCCGTAACTGTTCGGCTCTGGTGGAAGCTTCTCATAACCTTTCTTGTCGTTTCAGCTTGTACTATGTGAGATTTATGCAAATACGATCTTTTCATCCGCTCCCCCTTCCAAGTTCTTGGACAACTAAAATTTGAGTTATTAAAATATAAATTATTCTGATTCATTATAAACTGAAGTAATAGATATATTAAATAGTTTCCAATAAAGCTATTGTTTTATATTCAGATGTTTATCAGTATTTGTTTTTCTTTCCGGTGAATAATATGTCTATCTATCTGTTAGGTCTAGCTCTGAGTGGTTGGCAGACCTATGTGTTTACAATTCAGAAGCCGTTTCCGTTGGGAGTTTATTAGAATTAACTGAATGATTTCTTATAACCGTTTGTTTTACTCACTGTGGTATTGTGTTACCAGTATGCAGAATTCTCTATTGTAAAAATTCACATGGGAAATCTGCTTAGTTAGCAGCCCCTGCGTGAGTGACGGGCTTTCTGCTTTTTTGAAAGAGCTAACTACCTTTGATGTGGTTCCCACAAATAAATAAAATGAAGCAGCATTATATGGTAACCAGCGAAAAATGTTTACCCAAGCACAGCGTGTCGGCACAGAACAGTAAAGACTATTTGCTACAGCTGTAAGTTTTAATCTAGTCCAAAAATAAATATTTTTGGACTAACAAACTGATGAAACCAACACTTTTAATTAATAAAAGTAAACATTTCTTTAGGGTCTTTTACTGTATGCTCCATAGCCTGTGTCTAAAAATATCATCATGAGAGTGTAAAAGGTCAAATAGTATGAAATGTATTTAAATTTAGCTTTTCCCGAAAAAAAGCTAGTCCAAATAAAGTTATGATTCATTTTTTTTATACACATGTTTTTCAGAGAATTTTTCCCCCCACATTAGGACGTTCCTTTTAATTTATTTTTTTCTGCGTGCTATTACAGAGTTGTTTATCCAGGAAATCTCGCTCTCTCTTCCTGTTTTGGAATTCGAGGAACAATTTCTCATATTTTACTCTCTCTTTCTCGTATTATTAAATTTTAATAACTTCTGGGTGATAGTCCTCAATGCTTTTTATAATTTTTTGTGGGAAACATGACGACCTTTTCGTTGTTCTTGTCCATTTATCTTTCTAAAAATGTCAAATGTAGAAAAAAAACTTGTTTGTTTTTCTTTTGAGGATTAAAAACAACCTGTTGAACGAGCGACCATTGCTTAGAATCACCAATTAAGAACTGCTGGAAGAATATTAATGAACTTTTACATTTCCGAGTCAGTAATCCTATGTATCAGCAGATTTCCCTTAATGGAAATCAGCTATTGAGGTCGTCCTCATAACACGATTTTCCAAAATTTTCTTCAAATATCCATCGATCCTACCTAGGAGATGACAAAAATGAGGTCCGTTCAAAACTGTGTGTTTATATATATATATATATATATATATATATATATATATATATATATATATATATATTTGTCTGTAACCGCTCTAGCGGTCGCAATTATTGTTTAATCGTTACCAAACTCGAAATTTAGTCGTTTTATGTAAAAAGAAAGATCAAGTGTGTTAACTGCTGGAATCGGACCAGTAGGAGGGGGGGAGGGGTTATAGAGGAAGATTTTTGAAAACTTGAAATATCTCCGTTACTATACGTCGGATCAAACAATTGTATAGAACCAGTCTTATTGGAAATTAAATTTACTATAAATATTGTTATATACATATATTCTCTATCATTAATATTAACCTAGATATTTGCATTTTTATTAATTTTAACGGACGAAATGAAATCGGCTAAATTCGGGTCTAGTCGTGAGTTTCCATCAAAAGCTAGTTCGGCGTCTTCGTAACTGTTAGACTCTCGTGAAATTTCTCTATTGTAAAACTTCAAGTGGAAATCAGCTTAGTTTACGCAGCCCCTGCGTGACGGACTTTTTTATTTTACTATCTGAAGTTCGGGTTTACTTTGGAGGCAAATTATATATTAGTCAGTATCTTGGTTGATATTTATTTTATAAGAAAACTGTATATTGTGTGGACAATACATTTCTCTTTCCTAAAAAAATATTTAGATTTATAAATTTTAATACGTTCACCTCCAACTACTGCCAATCAAATAGAATTTATCCACGGTCTATGAGATTGCTTTAATAATTTTTTGTTGTATATTTTTAAGGGAAATGATATAATCACCATGCGCTATTAGCAGATTTCCCTTAAGTTAAATCAGCTATTAAGGTTGTACTCATGATGGAATTTTCGAAATTTTTCTTCAAATGTCCATCAATCCTACCCAGGAGATGACGAAAATGATGTCCGTTCAAAACTGTATATATATATATATATATATATATATATATATATATATATATATATATATATATATATATATGTCTGTTACCGCTCTGGCGGTCGCAATTTTTGTTTGATCGTTACCAAACTCGACATTTAGTCGTTTTATGTAAAAAGAAAGATCAAGTTCGTTAACGGCTGAAATCGGACCAGTGGGAAGGGGGGTTTAGAGGGGAGGATTTTGGAAAATTCGAAGTATCTCCGTTACTATACGTCGGACCGAAAAATTGTACAGAATCAATCTTATTGCAAATTAAATTTACTATAAATATTGTTATATACATTTATTCTGTATCTTGAATATTAACCGAGATATTTGCATTTGTATTCTGCGTGTGGTCACCAGTAGGCTATGTTCGGACTTTCCGCCGAGAGCTCTGGCGGCCGTTTCCATAACTATTCGTCCCTCGTGAATAGGTTTAGAGGTTAGGTTAACTGTTTTTTGGGGCTAGAAACTACTGGGTTATTACGCCCTAAATAATGTTTTAGGTTTAGAGGTTTCTTACTACTACAGTTGTTATTAGGCAGATTTCTCTATTGTAAAACTTCACTTGGGAAATCTGCTTAGTTTACGCAGCCCCTGCGTGACGGACTTTTTTGTACATCATTGCGGACTTCGGTCAAGTGTGAGTAACTTTTAAATAAGAAGTCCGTCAAGCAGGTGCTGCGTTAACTAAGCAGATTTCCCACGCGGGCCACGCTTTTGTATTTATCTCACAAAATAAACGTTCCATGAAAGCAATATTTCTTATTTATGCTTCAAATAAAGTGCTTTATGATATACCAGCTTATTGATAATATGGCATGAGTAAGAGTAGAGGTTTTTTATATGCAAAAAACTAAAAAATGTATCTGATCCATTAATAATCATTATAGTGAAAAAAACATTTATAATAACTTTTATATGAAATTAAATTTTTTAATAAGATTGGTTTTATACTATTTTTCTATCCGATGCATAATAATACAGATATTTCGAATTTACAAAATTCCCACTCTTTATATACTCCCTCCTCCTAGTCCAATTAAAGTCATTAATGAACTTGTTCTTTAATTTTACTAAATAGAAACGCTTATATATTGAGCTTGATAAAGATCAAACAATAATTGCGATCACTAGAGTTTTAAAAGAAAAATATATATAATTTTGAACGCACCTCATTTTCGTCATCTCCTGGGGTCGGAAAGATGGGACATTCGAAAAAATGTTTCATGAGAAAACCTCAATAGCTATCGGCCAATAAGAGTGGACTGTTATTTTCGTTGGAAAAAAAAAATGCAAATATATGGGTTAATAATCAAAATATACAAAAAAAAACAACAAAAAAACGGATATACAACATTTATAGCAATATAATTTGCAATAAGATTAGTTCTTTACACTTTGATTTATAATCATATGATTGGTTGCCTGTTGATAGAAATTTTACACTCCCATGATGATTTATTTGTCTTATCAATACTCTTGATTGATGTGGAGAGTGGTGTGATAACTAGTACCTAGTACCTAGGATTATTTATAAGCTTTTAGTACATGTCCTTCGTAATTTATATCTGTATTGTAGCAGATTTCCCTTAAAGGAAATCGGCTATTGAGGATGTATTCATGACACTATTTTCAAAAAATTCAAATATCCATCGATCCTGCCAAATAAATGACAATGAAAATGAGGTCCGTTCAAAATTTCACATAAATATACGAGTATGTGTATATATATATTTGTCTGTTACCTCTCTATCTGTCAAAATTTTTGTTTAATTGTTACTAAACTCGATATAGAAGTGTGCAATGTAATAAGAAAGATCAAATTTGTTAACGGCTGAAATCCGACCGAGGGAGGGGGGGGGGGGTTAGAGGGGAAAAATTTCGAAAATTATTAATATCTCCATTATTATGTGACGGATCGAAAAATTGTATAGAACCAATCCTATTGCAAATGTAATGTTCCATAAATGCTGTTACGTCCATTTGTTCATTGTTTTTAATATTAACCGGGATATTTGTTTTTTTTTTATTTTTCGGCCTTCAATAAAGCCCCGCCCCCTACTCATGCCGTATCAACAGTAAGCTGTTACATTAAAGCACTTTATTTCAAGCCTAAATAACAAATATTGTTCTCATTGAACTTTAAGTCATGAGATATATACAAATACGTGACACAAGTGGAAAATCTGCTTAGTTAACGCAGCCCCGTGCTTGACAAAATTTTTGTTAATAAAACCGTTTAACTTTTTCAACTTATTAATTTAAATTTACTTCTAATAAATAAAAAAAAAAACAACTTTTTAATTTTTTCCAGACTTTATAATCTGTCTTACAATTCCGTAGAATTGTTAATAATGACTGACTCTCTTCTAAATAATCAAAATGAAAATGGAATATTTTAGGCTGAAATGAATACTCTTGGATTAATTTTCTGAGAAAAAAATAAGTGAAAACAAATATTTCTACATTGAATTTTTATGCCTTATTACATTCTGGGAAGGCACTCATATTAAATTCATCGCCGGCTGTCCATGACTAATTCTATTTGTGATCGTTCATTTTGGATGTACGTATAAAAATATCCCTTAAAGAGTTCATAAACGGCCTCTCGGAATCGGGATCGATATGTCTTAAATTAGTAGCGCGGGGTGGAGAATCTGCGAGAAAGGACGATTCGAAATCGACAGGTGGTCATCGATTTATATGTGAATAATTCATATCGATAGAAGGCACTCATCCGTTTCAACCACTGACTGATTCAACGCACTCCTGCATCATTTGTATGTCGGATTTTTGGGGCCAGATCTTTCACAATGTAGACTCAGGAGAAAGATCACTCGTCGTTTTCCAACGGGCTAGAATGCTTGAGCTCCGATGACAACAAGCCTCGTTGTAAACTCTATTTCTCATTTACTATTAACCATAAGTAAAAAAAAAGTCCGTCAGGCAGGGGCTGCGTAAACTAAGCAGATTTCCCACGAGTAGTTTTACAATAGAGAAATTTCACGGGAGCCGAAGAGTTAAGAATATGGCCGACATAGCTTTTGGCGGGAAACTCACTCTCATCCGTTATCCGCCCAGATTTCATAAAATGGCAAATATCTCGGTTAATATGCAAGATAGTGAATAAATATATACAACAATATGCACAGTAAATTTTATTTGCAATAAGATTGATTCTATACAATTTTACGATCGGACGTATAGTAACGGAAATATTTCAAATTTTAGAAAATCCTCCCCTCTAAACCCCCCCTCCCACTGGTCCGATTTCAGCCGTTAACGAACTTGATCTTTCGTTTTACAAAAAAACGACTAAATATCGAGTTTGCTAACGATCAAACAAAAATTGCGACAGCTAGAGCGGTAACATACAAATATATATACAGTTTTTTGAGTACAACCTCAATAGCTGATTTCCCTTACGGGAATTCTGCTAAAAAAGTCCGTCATGCAGGGACTGCGTAAACTAAGCAGATGTTTCTCGGCAAGTATTAAGTGAATAAATACAAACGGTAATGAGTAATATTTCAGTCGGTTTTAATAACCACTAAACAAAATTGCAAGCAAGTAGGTCTGCCATCCACTCAGAGCAGAACAGATAGATAGAAATATTCATCACCGGAAATGAAAAACAATTACTGAAATTCTTCTTATTCTGGACCCAATTTTATTTATATATTCTTCATATTTTATAGCAAGAGTCTAAAACATTTTTTTCGGTACAAACTTTGTTGGGACTGCCCTACATGTTTCGCAGCTTACTTGCCACCTCTTCAGGGGCTATCCCTTTTCAAAAAAATATAAAAAATTAATAACATTAATTTAACACATCCCCTAATAATTTTCGTGCTAGATGTTGTATTAGTATGTGCCTACATGTATGAACTGACGATTCCAATTTCCGTCTTCAGCTTAACTTCAGTACGTTTTCTCCGGTTTTTACTTTAAGCCAGAAACAAATAACAAAACATTCTATATCTAAAATTCAAGTCTAGTTTTCATATTGTTCTGCATAAGAGAGAATATATTTGAAAATGAAGTCTTCGGTGAAATATTCCAGTATGCCGAGAGTCTGCTGTGGGTTTCCCCTGTCTTGAAAATACTCGATCGATATAAAACGGAAAAGGAGGTATTTCCTCTCTCGGGGAAAGTTGGTCAGTGCTATCAAGCCGAGGATATGGTTCGTTGATTCGCAACTATCAACACAAAAGCAATCTTGCCACACGTGTGTGGGCGGCATCTCTCTCATCTCAGCCTCTAGAGAGCGCCTTCTCAAAACCTACCCCTCAAATCCTATATAAGGTTCTTTTACACCACGAATACTTTTCAAGAAATACTCCGAAGTGGACTTCTATTTGCCAAGAGATAGTTCATAACATATTGTTTATATATAATATCAGAAAGGCTACTAGCTGAGGAGCCCAAAGTCCTACAATACATAATTAATAAGACCAGTAAATATTTTGTTCTATGGAACACCATGACGGGGACCAATTTTAATATGTACAAAATGAAAACAGTTCTGATTTTGCAAAATCAATAGAATTCTATAAACAAGAATTCCGCAAAGAGATCGGTAATAGTCGATTTAAGGTTGAGGTTTTATGGTTCGGAACAAGAGGAACCTAAAAGATTGCAGATTTATTGAAGAAAGTTGGTAATGAAGATTACTGGCTGCCCCTAACTGAACCCATTCATTATCATGGATTCGTTTGCAATAATTAACTATCATATTTATATATATATCGTTAAATTACTATTAATTGTTTTAATATATTTCTATATTTCTTATTATTTTATTTATGATTTTTGTTTTCTTTTTTTCTTTATATTTTTATTATACTTTTTGTAGCATTATAATTACTATTGTTTAAGAAACATTTATACGATTAACATTTTATTTTATTTTACTTGTGTTAATGTAGTCTGGAATTCAATATCCGTGAGCAGCCATACTAATATCCAGCGATTCTACCCTGGAGATGCCATTTCTGAAATAAAGATTTGTGTATTTCACGGCTAAAGTCTCAGTCTTTTATTAACACAATTGGCGATTTTTAGGTGGGTGGCCTGGAAACTTTGGACACTGTATATATATAAAATTGTAACCTGTCTGTACATTGATTTTTTTCACGAAATTTCACGATAACTTTACGTTTCACATGTCATAGACACCATAACTGCATTTTGTTTCTTTGGTGTCTGTTTGTTTGTTTGTTTATTTGTTTGTTTGTTACCTTTTCACGCATAAACGGCTGACCCGAATTTTTTTGAAACTTGGTATGTATATTACTACTAACCTAACTTAGACTTTAGGCTACGTTAATATTCTCTGAGACGAACAGGAGTGGGGGTTATAAGAGGGGCTGAAATTAAAAATAGCAATATTTTACCTACTATATATATATATATATATATAAAACCATATTTATTGAGCCGTAAGGTCAGAAAATAGAACTATTTCTGCCGCTCTAGTGGTTGTAGTTTTCGATTGATCGTTACCAAACTGGATATTTAAACATTTTATGTAAAACTAAAGATCAAGTTGTTTTAACTGTCGTAATCTGACCAGTGGATGGGGGTAGGGGGTGGGTTAAGAGGGGTCAATTTCAAAAATTCTGGTGATCAATTTATCTATTTATCTTTGTGGTCTGCAATTCAGCATCGGTGAGCAGCCACACTAATTCATAAATTATTTTTCTTCTTTTCCATATCATTATTTTATTTTTCCTTGATTCACTTTACTAGTAACAATATATATTAATAGTAAAACACAATATAAAAAGAAAGAGCCTCCTAAATCCTAAGACAGATATAGATGGCGTTGCCCACTGTATAAATTTTGAATGCATAAGTTGGCCAATCTGTTAACCTCCCTGACCCAGGCAGTGGTCTTTCCTGATTTATTTCTGGGATTGTCTCCTAGTGACTGGTCTTTCCTCCAGGGCATTTGTCATTCGGCCCCCAACTCTGGCTATATTTATCCTGCTTTTTTTATTTATTTTTTCGCTCTTATTTGGAAACCCTTTTTCCTCCCCAGACGCCGAAATAGGATTCCATTCAACTTGCTTTTTCTAAATGTCACTGGTCTCGGGTTGCATTCGTCAGCTGTAACCTATTCTATTTTTCACCTCGCCCGGGATCATTTACCAAGTCCTCTTGAAGTGTTTGAGGTTATATACAGTCCCGCCCTTTAGCTATCTGTATCAAAACGGGTCGTTTAACTCGCATGGCAAGCAATGAAAAATTTATTTCAAGTTCAAGGGTCCTATACACACACGGTATTATAAAAAGTCCGTCACGCAGGGGCTGCGTAAACTAAGCAGATTTCCCACGTGAAGTTTTACAATAAATAAATTTCACGAAAGCCGAGCAGTTAATGAAACGGCCGAACTAGCTTTTGGCGGGTAAGTCACTTCCTCCGTTTACCGCCCAGATCTCATAAAAATGCAAATATCTCGGTTGATATTCAAGATAGAGAATAAATGTATAAAACAATATTTATAGTAAATTTAATTTACTATAAAGCAATAGGATTACTAGCAATAGGATTGATACTTGTAAGTACCATTTTTTCGATCCCGGTCGTAACGTATGTAACGGAGATCATTCCGAGTTTTCGAAAATTCCTGCATCCCTTTAAACACCTCCCCACCTCCCCCTCCACTGAGTCAATTTCAGGCCGTTAACGAACATGATCTTCTCCTTTTACATAAAACGACAAAATCGCAAGTTAGGTAACGATCCAAACAAAAATTGCGACCGCCTAGAGCGTTAACAAACATATATTATATGTATATATATATAATATATATATATATATAATATATATATATATATATATATATATATAATACTGAATATGAGTGGTCAATACAGGTTTTATTAATATTCACGCAGCCCAGAAAAATAAATTTAAAGTCTCTTGACCCTAGAATTACAGAAAAGTACAAGAATACAAGACGCGGCTTTCGAAACATTTTCTTCCAATGTCCATCGATCCTACCCAGAAGAGGTCCGTTCCAAACTGAATATATGCATATAGAAACACACACACACACACACACACACACACACACATACACGTATATGTATAAAAGTGTGTGGACGTGTCTGTGTTTGTCAGTTGAAGGACTAACGCTATTTCCATTAATCTTCACCAAATTAGATTTATAAACATTTAAAGTAAAAATAATGGCCAAGTTCGTTGAAGGTTGAAATTTCAAAAATATTTCCTCACGTTAATATTCGTTTGGGATTTCGAGAAAAAAAAATAAAGTCGAAATAATTATATTTTATCAATATTATTGTATGTTATGAACATGTGTTTTTCCATATATATATATAATAATATATATATATATATATATATATAATATATTGATAATATTAGTATATTAATATAATTTAAACCGAGATTTTGGATATTTCTATATTTTAGTTTTCGGCGATCTGTAAACCCCCACTCCTACTCACGTCTTATCAAAACTAAGCTATTAAATCATGAAACTCTTTAATCCAATGTTAAATACCAAATATGATTCATCGAACTTTTCGTTTGTAAAGTAAATACAAATAAGATATGTGATGATGTCATCAAGTAAGATTTTTTGTTCTTTACTGGAAAATGAATGAATAATAAGAAATTTAAAAGTCCGTCACGCAGGGGCTGCGTAAACTAAGCAGATTTCCCTCGTGAAGTTTAGTAATAGATAAATCTACATACTGGAAACACAACACCACCGTGAATAAATACAAACGGTAATAAGATATGTTTCATCCAATTTAAATAACCTGCCGACAGGAAGCGTAAGAAATGTAAACAAACGGGTTTGCCCCGCCTCACGCTGGAAAGAAATCAATTACTAAAATATATCAGAATATAACATATTAATTTTATTGAGAACTATTTATTATATCTAGTACTGTAATTAATAATGAGTCAGAATAATTGTTATCTTAATCAATCAAATTTTAGTAGTCCAAAACCTTAATACGGGGGGGGGGTCACCCACCAGAACATATTTGCATGTATCTCGTATAATAAAGGTCTCTTGAATACAATATTTGGTATTTAAGATTCAAATAATGTGATTTATTATGTAGCAGAGTATTGTTTATTGTTGTTTTAACATGAGTAAAAGTGGCGGTTTGCTAATGGCTGAAAACTGAAACATGCAAATATCTCGGTTAATATTCAAGCTAATGAATAAATGTATATAACAATATTTATAGCGCATTTAATTTTCAATAAGATTGGTTCTATACAATTTTTCGATCCGATCTATGGTAACGGAGATATTTCGAATTTTCAATAATCCTCCCCTCTAAACCCTCCTTACCCCTGGCCCGATTTCAGCCGTTAACGAACTTCATCTTTCTTTGTACATAAAACGACTAAATATCGAGTTTGGTAACGATCAAACAAAACTTTCGACCGCTAGAGCGGTAACAGACAATATATATATATATATATATATATAGTTTTGAATGGACTCATTTATTTATATATATATAGGTATATATATATGGATATATATATATATATATAAATATATATATATATATATATATATATAATATTTTGAACCGAGATCATTTTTGTCATCACTTGGTTGGATCAAAAGGACATCGATAGGAATTTTTTTCTTTAAATAGCAAAATGAGTACAACCTCAATAGCAGATTCCCCCTAAAGGAAATCCGCTAAATGCTATTAGGATGGATTTCCTTGTGATAAGAGTGACATGGTGCCCTTCAACTGCTCAAACTGATTAATACCAATCAGTGATAACAGATAGGAAACATATTTTATGGAATGTCGTAAAAAAATGTGATAATTTATTTCATTCTTAAGATTTATGCATACATAAATGAGATATACTCATGTCAAATGCCATAATGATAACAGTAATTTATACTCATTTTTAAACGTCATTCCCAAATTTAGCACCAACAAATGTCTAATGTATATATATGTGTATTCCAAACGGAGAGTAATCAGTTATAGGTTCAGCCAATATGGAGGTACTAGGTTTCCTTTTCTTTTTATTCATTGGAATATTTGCCGGTGAAAACGAAATTTCCAGAGATACTTGTGAAACTATAGTTATCAACGAAGAAATTGACAATGTTTTTAGAGAACTGAACAAAGATCTCAGAAAGATCCATTCAACAGCATACATTACCGAACCTTGGCGATTCAATGATAAGGGATTCTGGGTAAGAAATATCTCTTTAAAACAGTTTTGAATGAGAAATATGCCTAGTCTTTGTAAGGTTCTATTTTAGCAAATGGTTTGGTCAAATAATCGTATTTTTCTGAAATTTAGTTTTCAAATACAGATTTGTTGAATTCTGCAATACAGGGAGAGTGTAACGCAATTTAGTCCTAGCAGATTTCCCTTAAGGAAAATCAGCTATTTTGGAAGTGATGAGATTTCCTCAAATATTCATTGATCCTACACTGAAGATGACGAAAACGTCTATTCAAAATTATATATATATATATATATATATATATATATATATATATATATATATATATATATATATTCGTTTTTTCAATTTAGAATATATTTGCGATGAAGAACATTGTTGGGAAAACAAAAATGAGGGATTTACTAAATGTAGAAGTTTTTCTAAAAGTTTGAGTGTTAAAATATTTTCTTCAGATAGTCGAGGAATAAAAGAAGAAGAACAACAGAAAAGTCCGTCACGCAGGGGCTACGTAAACTAAGCAGTTTTACCACGTGAAGTTTTACATTAGAGAAATTTCACGAGAGCCAAGCAGTCAAGGAAACGGTCGAACTTGCTTGGAAAGTTACTCTAATCCGTTAGCTGCCCAGATTTAATAAAAATGCAAATATCTCGGTTAATATTCAAAAATAGAGAATAAATTTATATGACAGTATTTATAGTAAATTTAATTTGTATTACGATTTACTCTGTACAATTTTACGATCCGACGTATAGTAATGGAGATATTTCGAATTTCCAAAAATCCTCCCCTCTAATCCCCCCCTCCCACTGGTCCGATTTCAGTCGTTAACGAAGTTAATCTTCTTTTTACATAAAAGGACTAAATATTGAGTTTGTTACGATGAAACAAAAATTGCAACCTTTAGAGCGGTAACAGACAAATATATATATATATATATATATACAGTTTTGAACGTACCTCATTTTCGTCATCTATTAGGTAGGATCGATGTACATTTGAAGAAAAACTTCGAAAATTCCGTCATGAGTACGATTTCAATTGCTGATTTCTTTTAAGGGAAATCTGCTAAAAAGAAAATGTTAATTATTCTCATTAAACCCCCTAGTTTCATCCTTTACATGGGCATGAGAATATGCTTGGGGCTTTATTTTAAGGAAAATTTATTACTTTTTTGAGTTTTAAACTCAGTTTTTCGATATTTAAATTATTTCTGGATTTATGGGAAAAATTAGTCTAACTTGAGAATTAAAAAAAAAGCCTATAATATTTCCCAATCAATTCAGAATTGGACCAGACTATATATGAACTTTTTTGGTGGAAATTGTGTCTAAAATCATTTCTCGAAGTTTTCCCACTAAAGTCAGTTACACGCTGTATAGATACAATGTCCATAAAGAAAAAGCCCTTTTGTTTAGTCAAAATGCTATAAATATAGAATATTGGACCTGAAAATGTGTATGAGGTTTAAGAACTTATTTGTAACTTCCCTGCGTCAGTCGTCAATAAACTCTGTTCCTCAAGTTTATGAGCAGATTTCCTTTATGGGAAATCAGCTATTGAGGATTTACTAATGACTCCATTTTCGTAAAAAATCCTCAAATGTCCACCAATCCCACTAGGAGATAACGAAAATGAGGTGTCTAATTTATTTGTCTGTTAACGCTCTAGCGGTCGCAATTTATGTTTGTCTCAAATCGGATAAGTGGGGTTTAGGGGGGGATTTAGAAAATTTGAAATATCTCTGTTATTACAAGTTGGCCCAGAAAATGTTATGGAATCAACATTGGTAACCTATTTATAGTTTACAATTAATGTTCTATGTATTTGTTTCGCAACTCAAGTACTAAGCGAGTTATTCATACACTCTTGTTTTCAGCCTTCTAGTCATATTTTCTTTTACATAGAAAAATGATATATTTGGGAAATCAGCTATTGAGTCGCCCCTACTAACAGACAAGAAACATGACCTATTTATTTACACAGACGGATCCAAAACAGGCCAAGGAGTAGGGGCAGCTGCAATTGTTGGATCAGCTAACTTCCGAATAAAGCTGCCAGATGAGACTAGCATATATACAGCTGAGCTTGAAGCCCTGAAACTTGCGATAGACAATATACCTGAAACTACAGACACGGACATCATAATTTGCACTGACTCTCTTAGCTCATTACATTCACTAAAAAACATATATAGTTCACATCCACTCATCTCGTACATATTTCACAAAATCCAGACATTAAACAAAAGAATAACTATGTACTGGTTACCCGGACATACAAACATTAGACAAAGCACGCAAGTAGACGTACATGCCAAGTCAGCTACTCAAAAAAGAACTCACAACACATACTGTACACACCAAGATATTCAAGCCCAAGCAAAACATATGATACTCAATTCATGGTAGAAAACTTGGTTTACCACAACTGATAACAAATTTCGAGAACTGAAACATACACTTGGTGAATGGCCTTCCTCAAAAAGGCTAATTAGAAGAGAAGAAGTAGTTTTAACGAGGTTGAGAATTGGCCATTCACGACTGACTCACACTTACGTACTTACTGGAGAAAACGAACCCTACTGCCAACACTGTAACTGTTTGGGCGGAAACCTTGTGTTAAAAGCAAGATTAAGAGAGAAATTAGACTGAACCACTGGTATTTTCTCCTGGAGAGAGGAGGGAAAGGAACAAGAAAATAAAAAAACAAAACAACTATGTGAGTTCTCTTAAGAATTAGGTATATTGAATAGTTAAGTATATATCTATAATAAAAAATGAAATTTAAGCAGTAAACAAACTTTATGAACTAATATGGCGGCCATAACTATACACACAAAATTAGCGGTGGGTCTTATAATATATATGAGTACTCATGCGATACTTGTGCACATAATGCTAGCATTATTAAGTAGTTAATAGCGGGAATCATGCACTTCCTAGAGATGATGAAGTCTTGTTGCGGTGATAAAACAGGATGGGCACGTGGCAGAGAAGAAGAAAGGCGGGAGCAGAGGAACGTCTGTTGACTCCAGCAGAGGTACACATAGACTAGTTTCCGTTTGTAACGGCAGCTCCGATCAGCTGTATGCCACAGCCTTCTCGCTCTGCAGGTGTGTCTGGCGGGTTTATGAACTAACCAAGCTAGCGCGGGAAATACAATTAAAATTGGTGACTGAACAGTAACTGTAGACTTACTATTAAACATATACCTACTGACTGCTATTTAAGGACTCACATAGACCTACCATGCACTTTGACTGAAGTACTACATGACTGTAGCCCGTATATAGACCGCGTATAACAATACTTGAAACAATACATTTTCAAAAAATTATAATGTAGGACAATACTGAAAATATTTGCAGAAATGAGCATACGTACCCGTACTTACGTAAATATAGTAATTATATATTATAGGTTAAATATGTTATATGTTGAATATGTTATATATTAAATATGTTATATGTTAAATAGGTTATATGTTAAATATGTTATATTGTAAATATGTTAATTATTATGCTGTATATTAAATAACTGCTTCGTCGCTAAATCGCCCCTGTTGCGAAATGCGATTATTGTATGAATAATAATAATAATAATGATATATTTGGTGAGATAAGATTATAAGTGTTATATACCAGGGCTTGAGAAATCTGCTTAATTCACGCAGCCCCTGTGTGACGGACGTTTGATGTCGTCTGAGTCTGACAATTCTAATTTAAGGTCATTTTTTTTTCAGGTCACCACAAGCGAAATAATACGTTTGGGAATGGATTCCATCATCAGAACCGGAGACTGCACTTATACTGCCTGCACTCTAGAGTCGGGAGAAATTAAAGTCATCGTGAGACTCGAGTTCGGTTTCAGCTACTACAACCTGATAATCCCCGTGCTCAAGTACGGAAACGACACCATGTCCGCATCGGTCAGAATCTGGGACAACTCGTTCGTCCAAGAAGTGCAGTATGTCGTCAAGGACGACTGGTGCAAACTGAAATTCCTCTCGGTGGAAATGACCAGAGCTGACAGAGCGATCATCTGGAGCTCTCGTCCGCCCTGGGACAACGTCGACGTTTCGGAAACTTTCGGCATCACCGTACTACCGTTGCTGAACGACTATTTCGCTACGCAGCTCAACTACAACGCTCACCTGGACGACGCGTACGTATTCTTCGACTGTGATGACATCATCAGCAGGAGGAGGAAGAAAAGGAGTCCCTTCATCGGTGACATCATAGAAAAAAGTGGGGTAATATCTCTCGCCAGAAAAAGTGTTGATACGGTTTCGGAAATATTTAACGCAGATAAAACTAGAAAGATATCTATTGATCTAGAACTATAATTATTTAAGCTCGTTTGATCTGTTAGTCCACTGTTAGATTGTGATAATTGGCAAAAGATTAGTAACCACAGAGGACAGATGGTACAGGTACCAATAACAAAATATCTTGTAGACTGTCATTCATTTTCAAATTTAGTTATTTTTGAAATATTGTATTTAAATGGATAATGCTAAACTAACATCTAAGGATATACTGTAATAAATTGTGTCATATATATTACATAAATGAGTCACTTTTTTCCGAATTTACCTATTTATTTACTTTTATTTTTAAAAGCTTTGTAAAGGATGCAATGTTGCCCATTTAAGTTTAAAAAAAATAATATGTAACTACACACATATATTTATGTGAAATTTTGAATGGAATTCATTTCATTGTCATTTATTTGGCAGGATCGATGGACATTTGAATTTTTTGAAAATAAATTCATGAGTACATCCTCAATAGCCAATTTCCTTTAAGGGAAATCTGCTACAATACAGATATAAATTACGAAGGACATCTACTAAAAGCTAAAAAAAAGTCCGTCACGCAGGGGCTGCGTAAACTAAGCAGATTTCCCACGTGGTTTTGCAATAGAGAAATCTGCCTAATAACAACTGTAGTAGTAAGAAACCTCTAAACCTAAAACATTATTTAGGGCGTAATAACCCAGTAGTTTCTAGCCCCAAAAAACAGTTAACCTAACCTCTAAACCTATTCACGAGGGACGAATAGTTATGGAAACGGCCGCCAGAGCTCTCGGCGGAAAGTCCGAACATAGCCTACTGGCGACCACACGCAGAATACAAATGCAAATATCTCGGTTAATATTCAAGATACAGACAAAATGTATAGAACAATATTTATAGTGAATTTAATTTGCAATAAGAATTATTCTTTACAATTTTTCGATCCGACACATAATAACAGAGATATTTTGAATTTTCAAACATCCCCCCTTTACCCCCCCCTCCCACTTGTTCGATTTCAGCCATTAACAAACTTGATCTTTCTTTTAAAAAAAAAACGATTAAATTCTGAGTTTGGTAACGATCAAACAAAAATTGCGACCGCAAGAGCGTTAACAGACAAATATATATATATATATATATATATATATATATATATATATATATATATATATATATATATATATATATATATATATATATATATATATATATATATATAAATAATTTTGAACGGACCTCATTTTCTTCATCTCCTGGGTAGGATCGATGGAAATTTGAAGACATTTTTCGAAACTCGCGTCATGAGTACGACCTCAATAGATGATTTCCCTTGAGGGAAATCTGCTAAAACGTCAGTCACGCAGGGGCTGCGTTAAGTTGGTCCCCACTGGAGTCACGTATTTGCATTTATCTCAATACGTAATAGTATAATGAGTACAAAATTTGGTATTTAGGCTTCAAATGAAGTATTTCATAATATAACAGGTTATTGTTAATACGACAAGAGGTAAAATGCAAATGTCTCTGTTAGTAATCAAGGAAGTGTAAGAAACGCTTATAACAACATTAATAGAAACTTATATTTTCAATAAGATTGGTTCTATACAATTTTAATAAGGATTTTCAAAATTTTCGTCATACCCGGTAGGTATGATCGATTTGACATTTAAGGAAAACTTTTTGAAATTTGCGTCATGAGTTTGTCCTCAATAGCTGTTTTACCTTAAGGAAAATCTGCTAAAACGTAACATATAGACTAAAAAAAGTCAGTCACGCAGGGGCTCCGTAAACTAAGCAAATTTCTCACGTGAAGATTTAGAGAAATCTGCCTAATAACAACTGTAGTAGTAAGAAACCTCTAAACCTAAGACATTATATATGGCGTAATAACCCAGTAGTTTCTAGCCTCCCAAAACAGTTAACCTAACCTCTAAACCTATTCATGAGGGACGAATAGTTATGGAAACGGCCGCCAGGGCTCTCGGCGGAAAGTCTGAACATAGCCTACTGGCGACCACACGCAGAATACAAATGCGTACAAAGATACAGCAAACATGTTTAGAACAGAATTTATAGTAAATTTAATTTGCAATAAGATTTATTTTATACAACTTTTCGATCCGACGCATAATAACGGAGATATTTTGAATTTTCAAAAATCCCCCCTCTAAACCCCCCCTCCGCTGGTCCGAGATTTCAGCCATTAACGAACTTGATCTTCCTTTTTACATAAAACGATTAAATTCCGACGATCAAACAAAAAGTGCGACCGCTAGAGCGTCCACAGACAAATATATATATATATATATATATATATATATATATATATATATATATATATATATATATATATATATATATATAATTTTGAACGGACCTCATTTTCGTCATCTCCTGGGTAGGATCGATGGACATTTGAAGAAATTTTTCGAAACTCGCATCATGAGTACGACCTCAATAGCTGATTTCCCTTAAGGGAAATCTGCTAAAACACATCATATTGAACAAAGGCACAATAACTTATGAAATAAAATATGCAAATGGGACAATATTAAACAAAACTCAGAACACAACGAAAACTAAAACAATAAAAAATACAATTTAAAAGAAATATTCCTTTAAAATAGATGATAGAAGAGTGTTAAAAAACATTATATTATACAATAATAAGAGATTATATAATTTTTAACGTTTAAGAAATGAAATTAATATAAAAATAAACAACATCCCTACAATGCAAAAAAATACTCTCAAAATCACACACACAACACACACACACACACACACACACACACACACACAAACACACACACACACACATACACTTCAGCTAGAAAAGTCTGTAGCAAGTAGTTTTATAATAAATAAATTCAAGAATGTCTTTCTTCCTTTTTATAGTTTTGCAGCATTACAACTCCCCAATTATGATGAATAAATTTTCACATTTTTTTCACCTTTAATTTTTAATTTAGATAACACTATGAAAGAACAAAAGTTCAAGAGCATATCGTTCTGATAATTTTGGGATTTATTTTTTTTTTTAATACCTACAACATTAGCAGAGTAAGATACATTTACGTAAAACTTGTTTTTGGACAAAAAGTAGTCACAATGCTAACTTAAAATGCCGGAAATAAAGTATGATCCAAAAAAAAGGTTTTTACTGCAGTTTTGGTCTCACATAGTGTTGGAGAGTAATTTGTAAAAAAAAAACAAAAATGTTTAGCAACCTTTTTAACTATTATTTTTATGATCTGTGTTTATCTGCTTTATTAGCATTGTCAAATTTTATTCCTTATCACACTAACATGCATAAAAACTCAACTCATTTTTTATTCCATGAGTTGTCATATCGATATTGATTTTATAACAACACGTCAATAATTAAGAACATTTCACTAGCTAATATTTGACACCAACATTGGCTAGTGAACTCTTCTTAATCGTTGGATATGAAAAATAAATTAGATATTTTAAGGAAGAAAAAAGATTCAGTTTTTAACCTAGTAATGGCTACACTTTCAAACAATTAAAGAAACGGGTCATTTGTTGTAAAGGATATTTATGTATGCATATTTAATATAAGATTATCTTTATACTTCATTTGTGAGTTTTTATCATCCATAGATCTATAAAATTCAAAATATATCATGCTCGCTATCCTTCGCCATTTTACTGTATCTTATACAGTATCAGGCCATTATCCGAAGAAATAATTTCTTAACCCTCCGTCGGGCGCGTGATCTCTCAGATACACGGTTTCTAGAAAAATATATCAGAATATAACATATTAATTTTATTGAGAACTATTTACTATATCTAGTACTGTAATTAATGATGAGTCAGAATAATTGTTATCTCCATCAATCAAATTTTAGTAGTAGAAAACCTTAAGAATGGGGGGGGGGTCACTAGGACATATTTGCATGTATCTCGTATAATAAAGGTCTCTTCAATACAATTTTTGGTATTTAAACTTCGAATAATGTGATTTATGAGGTAGCAGAGTATTGTTAATGTAACATGAGTAGAAATGGCGGTTTGCAGATGGCTGAAAACTGAAAAATGCAAATATCTCGGTTAATATTCAAGATAGTGAAGAAATGTATATAACAATATTTATAGTATATTTAATTTGCAATAGGATTGGTTTTATACAATTTTTCAATTCAACCTATGGTAACGGAGATATTTCGAATTTTCGAAAATCCTCCCTTCAAACCCCCCCCTTCCCCTGGCCTGATTTCAGCCGTTAACGAACTTGATCTTTCTTTTTACATAAAACGACTAAATATCGATTTTGGTAACGATAAAACAATAATTGCGACCGCTAGAGCGGTAACAGACAAATATATATATATATATATATATATATATAGAGAGAGAGAGAGAGAGAGAGAGAGAGAGAGAATAAAAGAGAGAGAGAGAGAATAAAAGAGAGAGAGAGAGAGGGAGAGAGAGAGAGAGAGAGAGAGAGAGAGAGAGAGAGAGAGAGAGAGAGAATTATAGAGAGAGAGAGAGAGAGAGAGAGAGAGAGAGAGAGAGAGAGAGAGAGAGGAGAGTGAAGAGAGAGAGAGAGAGAGATAGAGAGAGGGAGATGAATAGAGAGAGAATGAGAGAGAGAGAGAGAGCGAGAGAGAGAGATAGAGAGAGTGAGAGAGAGAGAGAGAGAGAGAGAGAGAGAGAGAGAGAGAGAGAGAGAGAGAGAGAGAGAGAGAGAGAGAGAGAGAGAGAGAGACAGAGACAGAGACAGAGAGAGAGAGGCTCTAAGGGAAATCTGCTAATAACGAAAATGAGGTGTATAATTTATTTGTCTGTTAACGCTCTAGCGGTCGCAATTTATGTTTGTCTCAAATCGGACAAGTGGGGTTTAGAGGGGGATTTAGAAAATTTGAAATATCTCCGTTATTACAAGTTGGCCCAGAAAATGTTATGGAATCAACATTGGTAACCTATTTATAATTATTAACAGTTACTATGTATTTGTTTCGCAGCTCAAGTACTAAGCGAGTTATTCATACACTCTTGTTTTCAGCCTTCTACTCATCGTTTCTTTTACATAGAAATATGAAATGTTTCGCTATCCTTCGCCATTTTACTGTACCTTATACAGTATCAAGGCCATTATCCGAAGAAATAATTCCTTAAATAAAACTATTTAATTGCAAACTAAAATACCTTAGAATCTTTAAGATAGTTAACGAGGACTATGTCCAGTTATAATTGATGTGGCCCTTTTTGTTCTTATAATTCCCTTATCAGAGCTATTCCTGAGCTTTGAAATGGTCTCGTTATCTTTATGAGGTGCTTACAAATACTGCACCGTTTAGTAAAAGTTCAAACCTAATCTAGTAGAGGCTTTAGGTAGAGTTCCGAATGGCGTCACTCAGAATTCATATAATGCTTTGGGAGCCTAATTTTTTTTCAGATGGGTTTAGATAATGGGGATAATTTGAAACCACAATTATATCACTATTTAGGTGAGGTATTGAAGAGTCCTTCACTCAGGGGCAGCGTAAACTAAGATGACTTCCGACCTGCACGTATGGCACAGTAGTCATCTGTATTTGCTCAAAATTTCAGTTACGAAAAAATGCATAGAATATCAATTTTAGAGCATCAATAGTCTAACTAGACTGGTTCTATAACGTTTTACGATCCGAGGTATAATGTCGAAGATATTTGAAGATATATGCCTGTATCGAGTACGGTATATCAAATAAACATTTTCACGTAAAGAACGTAAAATCTTAATTGATGACGTCATCACGAAACGTAGTTGCATGTTTTTCACAAAGTAAAGTTAAATGAAAACCATATCTGGTATTTATCCTTGAAATGAAGTGGTCATAACCTAACATTCATATTAGAAAAAAAATTGTGCTTTGGAACATTTGTAACTAATTTAATTTACAGTAAAATTGGTTTTATACAAGTTTTCGATCTGATGTATAATAAGAGGGGTGTATTCAAATTTCGAAAATCCCTCCCTAAACCACCCCCACCCCTCCAAATTTCCGACTTTAGCCGTTAAGGAACTATATAGTTTTACAAGAAACTCTTATACATTGAGTTTGATAACAATAAAACTCTCTGTCTGTCTGTCAGTCTGTCTGTCTGTCTGTCTGTCTCTCTCTCTCTCTCTCTCTCTCTCTCTCTCTCTCTCTCTCTCTCTCTCTCTCTCTCTCTCTCTCTCTCTCTCTCTCTCTCTCTATCTATCTATATATATATATATATATATATATATATATATATATATATATATACATACTTACTTTCGTCATCTCCTAGGTAGGATCGACGGAAATTTGAGGAAATTTTTCTAAAATTGCCGACATCCTTCCGAAACCAAAGGATAAGTTGGGACTCAGGACTTCAGGAATCTACAGCATTCCATGCTCCTGTGGTAAGTCATACATCGGGGAAACAGGAAGAACCATAGAAACTCGCCTCAAGGAACATGTGGCAGATATTAAGCACGGACGCACTGAGAAGTCGGCATTGGCAGGGCATTTCACAAACACTAACCACCACATCCAATTCGAAGACGCCAGGATCCTAGCCAGAGAAACAAATTACTACAAACGCACGATAAGAGAAGCCATGGAAATTGCCAAAAATCCCAACAACATCAACAGAGAAGACGGATACAGACTAAGTAAAAACGGGATACCAGCATTGCCCGACAAGAGAATCCCGACACCCACCAACTGTGAGCAACCACTAAGCCCAACAACCACCGGAGACCCAGCGCCGGGAGACAGAATTAACCAATAGGAAGGCAGGCTCCGACCGAGACCCGGACCACGGCAGGTATAAAATCTACTGGATTACAAGATGCTCTCATTCTCTACTCAGCCCTGAAGCAGCAATCACACAATCGCTCAACGATGAAAATTAAGACACGGTCCAACCCGGAAGAAGTTTTTGTGCATACATTTGACGACCGTGGAAGCCTAAGTGAACAATTTTTCTAAAATCGTGATATGAGTATACCCTCAATAGCTGGGTTTCCTTTAAGAGAAATCTACTAAAATCCCACAAAACTGAATTTAAAATAAAAATGTCTTTGAATTTCCACAAATCCTGACAAAAAGTTGACAATACTTCAAACACATACATGTTGCGTAATCTAAACACACTTACCAAGCCATAGAGCGACTCTGAGGCGCGGCACAAACTAAGCCAATTTCCCAAGCAATTGAATGTCACGTACGATTTTTGTATAATCATAACATACTCTGTTCTCTCTAGTTCCTATATAGCCTTCAGCCTATAGCATTCAATGGTGTTTCCCCCCATTATGAATTGATCTATATAAGTTTTTTATCTACTTTTTTTTAAAAATTATGCTAGTTTTATGTGTTTTATTCCTTTATCTTTATGAACTACACTTATTGTTTTTTTTTTTTTGTATTTGTTGGCTGAATATTTACTAAATTATCTTTTAATCATAAAAATGTTGTTTTTTTATTAATTTATAACTGTTTTGTAAACTTTTTGACCATGCTATGATTGTTATTTCTGAAGGTTTATTGCTTTGTAAGCAGGCACTGATGGTGGAGCACCTAAAAGTGCACTCCGCATATTTTGAATTACTTGTAGAGGACAAGGCTTTATTAGGTAAATCAGCTATTGAGGTTTTACTCATGGAGCGATTTTTGAAAAATTTCTTCAAATGCTCTTCGATCCTACCTAGTAGATGATAGAAATGAGGTCCATTCAAAATTATATATTTGTCAGTTACCTGTCTAGCAGTCGCAGTTTTGGTTTAAGCGTTACCATACTCAATATTTAATCGTTTTATGTAAAAAGAAAGATCGTTCGTTAATGGATGAAATCCGAGAAATGGGACGAGGGGGTTGTAGAGGGGTGGAGATTGAAAATTCTTAATATATCCGTTATTATGCGTGGGATCAAACATTATATAAAAGCAATCTTATTGGAAATCTAATGTTCTATAAATATTAATATTTACGTATTTTCACTATCTTTATTATTAACGAAGATATTTGAATTTTATAGTTTTCGGCCTTCAGTAAATCACCCCCTCCCTCCTGCTCATGACCTATTACCAATAAGCTGTTATATTACAAAGTACAATATTTGAAGTCTAAATACCTTAAATTTTTCTCATATAAATTTTCCTTTTTGAGATAAATGCAAAGATGTGGTACACGTGGGAAGTCTGCTTAGTTTCCACAGATCCTGCGTGACTGAATTTTTATTGATGCAGATCAACATACATTGGGTTTAAACAATTTAAGTAAATCAAAGGCTGTATACCTTAGAAAGTTGGCTGCGGAAACTGAACATCTATGTATTGTTTTTTAACAAACCAGTTCTAATATACAGTATATATTAAAAAATGTCTTCTACACAAACACTTGAATAAGCTGATATTACGCTTGATTGCATTAGGAAATTCCTATATATTTTGAGGGAAAGTGAATCTGGGAGAATTCAATTATACGAGAAACGATTTGGCTGGCAAGTTATTCGAAGATCATCATTAAAACTTCGAGCAATTTAATTTTTCTCACATTGACAACTAACAATCCCACATCTCTACAATGCCATCTGATGTACACGTAGGCTGATAACAGTATTGATAAGACCAATGTTTCCCACGTAGCGATCATTCCAGGAACAAGGCTTTCCGAGTTAATGGTCTGCTTGGGTAAATACAATCACCCTTGTTCAAACAGGTGGGTTTAGTCTCAACCGGCAACGTTTGCACTCGAAATATTCACACCGACGCCAGGCTCTGCCCTAAAAAAGTGATCATTTCGTGGGAAACTGTCGCAAAACATTTTGTAATTCCCTGACTTATTGATTAGACAGTTTTACGAACAAATTGTTTCCACAAGACAAAAATTTTCACGTTAATCCATCGAGTTATCTCTGATTACATTCATCATACAAATTGTATGAATTATAGTAGTTCTCAATCCCAAGTGATTTTTAGAAAAATAAAAATCACTTTACAGATCAGGATTGTCCACCTGATTTACAAATATCCTTCGCATTTTTCTGGATGAGCCTAAATCATTGTAGCATGTGTATGACAAATGTACATTCTTTGGGAAGTAAGTTTTTTCGATCTGGGTTTAATGAATGTAGAAGTTCATTCCAAATACTTGTACCATAGCTCTGACAAATGTACTTTTGCTTTCCTTCCAGGACAGAGTATTTGTCGTCAAACTTGGTTTACCCAATGATCATTAATATCTTGGTCGTACAGTCCATCATCCTTGGATAGAATAAGTATTTGTAACTTAGGCTTTTAAGTGCATCCTCCATATATGTTGCTGCTACAGCCCAAGTATTCTTTGTGGCAGACAAGTGGACATAAGTTAATATCCTTGGAAATAATAAATACCGACAACATTTTACGTTCATTCGCAGTATCATACTTGTATAGTCCAAAGACATTTTTGTATATGCCAGACTAGTGCAACTTTATTCTTGACCTTGGAAAGTATAAATATCGTCAAACAAGGCTTTTGCGTACATAGTCCACAATTTTCTAGTACAGTCCAGACCATTTTAACTTGTAGCAGACATACGCACAATCGGTTATGTCCTTGGACAGAAAACATATCAACAACCTTGGGTGTTAAGTACATTCTCCACAAGGTTTTTGGTGCAGTCCCCGCCATTTCAACTTGTGACAGACGTGTGCACGTTCGATTATGTCGTTTGATAGAAAAACTGTCGCCAACCTGGGGCTTTATTTACATCTTCTTCAACGTTTTGTAGCAGTCCCGCTTATTCTAACATGTGGCAGACATGTGCACGTTCGTTATATCGCTGGACAGAATACCTTTCGTCAGCCTACACCTTTGCGAACATCCTTCACATCTTGATGATATCGCCAAAGTCATACCTTGTGGCAGTCAAGTACACGTTCACTTTCGTCCTTGGAAAAAATAACTACAACGAAGCAAGGCTTTTACGTATATTCTCCACAACTTGCTAGTACCGTTTAGACATTCTAACTTTTGGTAGATGTGGGAACATTCGTTTATGCTCTGTTACAAAAACAATTGTCTACTTAGGCTTTTAAGTACATCCTCCACACTTTCCTGGTACAGTCCAGGCCATTCAATCTAGTGACAGACTTGTGGGGATTCGTTTATATTCTTGGACAGAATAACTCTCGGACTCTAGGTAATAACATTTCTTGTACAGTCTTGTAATAACATTTCTTGTACAGTCCCGGCCATTCTATCTAGTAACAGATAAGTACACATTCCTATTTCTTCCGTGATTTTTTTTTATACAATTTCAAGATAGTCAAGTTTCATTTCAGGTGATATCGCACCTAGACATTATATGATTTTAATTACGGAAATGTATTCCCTGCTTTTTTAGACATCTCAAAAAGCCACTTTTGGCGCTGCTCCAGTGTGATCAACTTTTTTCCATGGACAAAGCAATTGTGAGCAACCTAGGCTTTTACGTACATATTTCCCCCGAACAGTCCAAGCCATTCTAGTATGCGGCAGACAAAAACACATCTATATTCACCCTTGGACAAAGTATTCTCAACATAAACTAATTTGCATATTCTCACAGCTGCTGTTTATCCTAGTACCTTGCAGGCGTATGGTTTACTTTAGTGGAGAATATCTGGGGTTGCCAGTATTAATACTACATTTTTATATACATTCTGCTCATTTCCTATTACAGGACTGAGCATGAGAAAGAAAATATACATCTCTTTTATTACTAGAGTATGTATCGACAACCTTAGATTTTGCAAGAATTCTCCACTGCTTTCAAGAAATGGAAGAAAAGAGCGCATTCATTTTAGCAGATTTCCCATAAAGGAAATCAGATATTGAGGTGGTACTTATTATAATTATTATTTATTAACGTCCACTTTTTGCTACTCAGGCTAATTGGGACGGGTTATCTATAAGTTACCACCCTTTTCTAGCCAGGGTGGGATTTTAGGATGTTTAGGTTAGGTGGTTCTCATGTCAGGATCTTTAAAAAATGTCTCCAAATGTCCATCGATCATACCCAGGAGATGACGAAAATGAGGTCGTTCAAAACTGTATATATTTGTCTGTTAATACTCTAGCGGTCGAAATTTTTGTTTAACGTAATCACCTTCATATTTAAACCTTTTATGAAAAATTAGTGACTAAGTTCGTTAATAGCTGAAATCGGAAAAGGAGACGGTTTTTTAGGTTGGATATATGCGTTGGATCGAAACATTGTATGGAACCAATCATATTAAAAACGCAATGTTCTATCAATGTCTAGATTATTAACTGAGATGTTTGCATTTTTTAGTTTTCAGCCTTCAGTAAACCGCCAATTCTACTCGTCATATTAACCCTTAATTGGCCAGAAACTCAAAAAATGACTTGAAATGAATTTTTTTCTTAAAAACACATTATTTGCGTTCCTAATAAATAGAATATATAAGATTTTACTTAATTTTTTTTTCTGAACAAAAATATTACATGGTTTCTTTAAGTACACCTTGGCCAGTTATCCTAAAACCTTAGTGGTGTCTTTAAGTACACTCTGGCCAATCACCGTAAATCAATGGTGGTGTCTGTAAGTTATGTTAAAAAACTAAAATAGTTTCTAAAAATGTAATTAAATAATTTATTATGTAATAAAAGAAAAGTGTTGTAAATAAAAAATAAGTACATTGTAAACAAAATATAAATCCGTCAATAATATCATTAAACCTTCCATTCATTCAAGAAAACAGGGCCTTTTACGGGTGTTACAAAGTTTCACATTACATTTTCAGCATAAAACAACCGTTTGATTTTGGTGACTGAGCCTGCATTTTCCTTTTGTAGTGAATACTTGTCAATGGTGCATCCCATCAAGTCTTGCTGCATCGGCTATGAGAGCTGCAGCAGTTCTTGGCTGCAATTGGTGGTGTCTAGCCCTTTTAGCTCGCCGGTCCAGCAGAATATCCTCTGCAATGTGTATTCGAAATTGTTTTAAAGTCATTTTTTTAGGGTGTTCCTTTTGTGCAATAGCAATACGTTATTAACCACCAAATCCAATTATTAGCTGAAAATGTTCATGTAATATTTGTGGGAGTGGTAACCTGTTCTATAAAGTGCAACGAACATGTCACTAAGGTCAACACTTTGTTGTCATACTATTTAATAGTGCTGATACACTTATTTTTTTATCAACGTATTCTTCATAACATCCTCTTCCCACTTTCACCCTCAATATTGAACTGTTCCAATACTTCATTCATTTCAACTTGAAAATTTCCTTCGTCCATTTTGGGGCATCCGTCGGCATTTTCTCCTTCATTGTTGCTTTCTTCTTCATCAGAAGTGATACTAAATTTTGGTAGCAAAGAGGAAAATCGTTTCACCTCGACTTTTAAACGTATCTGTTAATTAAAATGGTAAAAGTAAGAAATAATATAAAATCATGAACCTTGGGAAAATTTGTTGGTATTTGGCCAGGGTGAACTTAAGTACGCCATCATTAAAATCCGTGCTAAAACTCTTTTTCTCTCCTGAATGGAAAATGAAACACATAGGTACTTAAATACAATCCTTTACAACTAATTCACCCATTTTGGTTCTTATTCAAATCTAATAGCGTATATTTTAATGAATTAGAAACTTCACTGGCAACTAGTGTGAAGTAGGGTGGTAAACAATAATGATTTTCTTCAGTATATTGCTAGTAATTAGCTCCAATAACATTAAATGGACTTTTGTCGCATATGTCCATGCTTGGGTGGTTACAGGGGTGTGGACTGTGGCCCAAAAGGGGTAAGAATAGAAGCAGTTGCTCTCTGGAAGTGTTAAATATGAACGGTGTCTATAAAGACACCTTGGCCAGTTAAGGTTAAACATATAAGCTGCTATATTATGAAGCACTTTCTCTTAATCGTAAATATCAATTATTGTTCTCATGGAACTTTCACGTTTTGGGATAATGCCAATAAGTGACACATGTGGGGAAATCTGCTTAGTTATCGCAGCCCCTGCGTGATGGGCTTTCCATGATAAGTATCTTAATGAATATTCTTGGCTTCGCGTTTTGAATGTAACCTCAATAGCTGAACAGGAGCCTAAAGGCGTAGTTAGATAGAAGATATAATATATCGCCTAACTTTGAGGAATGAAAAAAAAAAATTTTATATTTATTATGTCTCAAAAAGCAGAAGTCAATATTGACATTGGAGGCTATCAATAAGGGTGTATAGAGGGAAGGTTGGAGTTGGGAAGGGACTTAAATGCTGACCCGAGGGCAAATACAATCAGGCCAGTTCAAATATCAATGCTTGCCCCTATTACCACTGTTTGCATGGGGATTGTCTCTGTTTGCCCTGCCTCCTTCTTCTTGTCATACAGGAGTTCCTATTATTGTCCCAGGTCCGGAATGCAAGGGCTAGGCGGAAATCAATCTGTGTAAATCGAGTTGGGCAATTCAGTCTCGTTTGGAGGAAAAGAGCGGTAGAGGACGATATGGAAATACGGAGCGAGGCCTGGTGGAAGTAGCAGGTAGGGCAACGGAAGATTTTTATATGGTCTGGGAATGAAAAGGCTGAGTTGAGTTTTCAAATTTTTGGTTGTTACTTCCCATTAACCCCCTTCGCAAATGATGCTTTAGGCATCGCCAGTTGTCGGAGCGATCCCTTCGGGATCCCCATACAACTCAGACAATCAGGCTTTGCTCTCGCCAGTACGGATTTTTAATTCTACACGTAATTTATACATTCAGTATTCTTGTCTATATATCAGTGAAGTTTAGCGACGAAAAATAAAAATACTCCCTATTAAGTCAGAAAAGAATTTATTTCGTATGTGTAGAAAAGGAAAAGAGTGAACAAAAATGTCGTCTAGGGAAGATCGGAGGTACAGGAACGAATTAAACTGGATATACACTGTTGGCCTGTTTCCTCTAAAAGGCGTTATTTTCACAGAGTGCAATTTCATAGCAACAGCTCCATCTTCAGTGCCTGTTGACATAAACCAAAATCTATGGAAATCATGTAACCAGCACTATTTAAATTAACAATCTAAACGTATAAAAGGAAAAGAAAGAAAATTAAATTAAAAGGTAATTATCACAGAAAAACGCAGGAAGTCAATACTTTAAAGCATACTTGGCTAGTCAACATTTTAAAAAATGATTAATCAAATTTAAATAACTTTAACAATTTAAAAAAAAAAAACTGCTAAAAAATACCAACGTATTAATATAATAAAGAAATTAAAAAAAAAAAAAAACTGATAATGTGAGCAACTAAAATATGCAATTATATCTAGGACTTCATTTTTAAAAAGCCCGTCGCGCGGGGGCTGCGTAAACTAAGAAGATTTCCCGCGGGAAGGTTTACAACAGATAAATCTACATACTGGTAACACTAGCGTGAATGTTAAGGGAATAAATACAAACTGTTATAAGAAATCATTCAGTCAATTTACAAGTTAATAATATCTACAATGGAAAGCGTCTGAATTGTAAACATACAGGGCAGGCATCTTCGCAGCGCTGACTAGATAAAATAATTCTAGACCAAAAAGATGAACAATTAATGAAATATATCTGAGTGTAATATAATAAATTTACTGAAAACTATTTACTAGAGGAGTAATGAATCAGAATAATTCCTACCTCAATCACTCATATTTTAGGAATCCAAGATGAAAAGAAAGGGGAGGGGGGGGGGTCAAAAGAGCGTATTTGTTTGTATCTCGTCTGATGGATGTCTGAATTCTTTTAACTGTGATTATTAAAGAAGAAGAACTTTATTTTAAGTTTTCTCTTCTAAGCTCAGTTAAACATTGAAAGACTGAGAATGCTTGCTGAACTCAGTCATTGTAGGGGAAGGTAGAATAATTCGAGCTCAATAAAGCAAAGGGATTTTTCATTTAGAAAATTGATGAATACGTGGATGATCAAATGAACCGCAGTACGGGAGGCAATGGATTAACTGAGTTAACTAGTATTTTCAGCTTTCAATGCCTCACTGACTATAGTGGCTTTTAGTCGAAGCTTGTCCATCACTATATATCTCTTTCCAAACAGAAATTCCAACGGAATGTGCAGATGTAATATATTTTAGCCATTTATATACAAAGCATTCAGGAGGATGTGTAATTCCTGCGTTAGTGCCAAGTTGAACAATGTACTCATTAACAAAGAGTTGTATCAAAACGTATGACTTCTAAACCAATATTTCTTTTAGGTTTTTGGCAAAATTTCAACAGACTAGTTACATTATTTTTGCTTCATTATGGCCTAGAGATTTTATACACTCTGAATAAAATATATATATATATATATATATATATATATATATATATATATATATATATATAATGGGTTGTAAACAAGGAAACAGAAGTCTTGCATTTTAAGATTATTTTCGACAGCTCTTAATATCTTAATAAATGTGAGTATTCTAGATAATGAGCTTGTTTAAACATTACGAAACTCAATGTTTAAATGTAATATTAAAGATCAATTCTTTTAATGGCTGAAATCCGACCAATGTGAGGGGGAGTCTAGAGGAAGGGATTACAATAATTCTTAATATCTCCGATATTATGCGTCGGATCGAAAAATTATATAAAACCAATCTCATTTCAAATGTAATGCTGTATAAATGTTGTTATGTAGGTTTTTTCACTGGTTGATTATTAACCGAGATACTAGCACTTTTTACATTTTAGTCCTAGTTATGAGATTGACAATAAGCTGTTATAGCATGAAGCACTTTATTCCAAGCTTCAATACCAAAGATTGTTCTCTTTGAACTTTTCCTTTTTGAGATAAGTGCAAATACGCGACGGCCGTCGGAAATCTTCTTAGTTAACGCAGTTTCTGGTAACGGAATTTTGATATTTATAAAATGCCAAATCGATGTATTAATTTTAGAGTGCCAAAGAGAGTGAGAGAGGGAGGGAGGGAGAGAGGGGGGGAGGGGAGAGAGAGAGGGAGAGAGAGAGAGAGAGAGAGAGAGAGAGAGAGAGAGAGAGAGAGAGAGAGAGAGAGAGAGAGAGAGAGAGAGAGAGAGAGAGAGAGAGAGAGAGAGAGAGAGAGAGAGAGAGAGAGGGAGAGAGAGAGAGAGAGAGAGAGAGAGAGAGAGAGAGAGAGAGAGAGAGAGAGAGAGAGAGAGTGGGGGGAGATAGTGAGCGAGAGATCGGGAGGTAGTGAGAGGGTGAGCGCGAGAGAGAGAGAGAGAGAGAGAGAGAGAGAGAGAGAGAGAGAGAGAGAGAGAGAGAGAGAGAGAGAGAGAGAGAATAAGTGTGTGAGTGGGGAGGGTGAAAAGAAATGTACAACTCCTTAAGAATGTTTGTAGAATCGGGGCAATCAGGATCTCCAAGCTATCTCTATAGAAGAACTTTATAGCTCCTTTTTCCTTTTCTTATACAACAATCTGAGTTGTTTAACTTTACTCTCCTATCCTTGAGATAATAAGAGCCAACAACAAACAACACTGATGCCTTGTATCCAAGGTATCACTCGTTCTCTGATTAACTTATCAAAAAAAGTAATTCTGAGTCATTTGCCGAAATTGGGTGTCATATTTCTCTGAGAATAATAACCTCGGCAACAAACAGGTCATTTGCATAATACCAAATGGTTTCAAATAATTAAATTATTAGTTCACATTTTAGCCAGTGATGTGGCATAGATATGCAGTGTGGTTCTACGAACACTACTTGCTTTGTCCGTTCGTTTCCAAAAACTCATTATAAATATAGCTTTTCAACCAATTATTGTTTAACATCATTGAGAATTTCGTGGAAATCCAAAGCTAGATGTTGGGTGAGTTCCATTGTTGAAAGCCATGGATTTGTTGATTATATGTATATCGGTAGAGATATAAAAACCACATTTCCAATACTATAATTGACTCCTTGTAATTATTTCAAATAAAAAAAAAATGAATAGTACAATAATCTGATGTATGGATTATTGTATGGAGATGGGGAGAACACAATTATTATCGGTTCAAATCATTTATTTCTCCATTTATAAGTCAGCATAATAACATTTTTTTAGTGTTAAAATAAATATGAAACCATTTATGTGTTGCCACTTGAATCTTTAGGCTGGTGGGGGGCTGAGATATAAATCCATGGTTGAAAAAATTGTATGTCCATCAGCCCTGTGTAGCCTAGCCCAGACCAATAGAATAGCCTACCCTAGCCGATTTATAAGAGATATGTGGGTGATTGCATATTACATTTCCTTTGATTATTTATTTATAAGTGATTTTTTTGTGGTAAATTGGGGGTATTTATTCATATTTTAGATTTATAAGTTGTATATAAATCCAATGTTTTTTTTAAAAAGAAATATTCTTCTTATTTTATTCACCCACAAATATATAGAAAACTGAAACTAATTTGTAACGGGGTATGTAATATAGCCTGGAAATGTAACAATAAAATACAATATTTTTTTTAAAGTTAAAGTAACTGAATCAAAATCTAAATATAATATATATGAAATAATCTGTAACACCTGCAATGGAACTTATATTGTTGAATCGTCGAAGCTGCTCAATAAAAGGTAAAAGCAACTCGAAGAAAGTATAGATAATAATGAAAATAAAACTGCTTTGACGGATCAATCTCCAGGAAACCCACCTTCAATTTTGAAGAAAGTTCAAATAATTGATGAAGAAAGAAATAATTCTAAACAAAAATATAAGAGAATATTCACATAATAATAAATAGAAAAAGGACAGTAAACCAAGAAACAAAATAAATGCCTCAATCATATGTTCTATAACATTTTGTCTTAAATTAATCGATTATAAATTATGACACGATATAATCGAGTTCAAGATAGCCTTGTAAATAATCTATTTTAGTCAGCATTATTAAGGGATGTGTTAAATTAATTTTTTATATATTTATTTTTGATAAGGGATAGCCCCTGAAGAGGTGGCAAGTAAGCCAAGAAACATGTAGGGCAGTTTCAATAAAGTTTGAACCCAAAACAATAGTATTTATTGGAGGAGACCCTTGCCATAAAATATGGAGAATACATAAATAATATTTGGTCCAGAATAAGAAGAAAAAACATAGAAAAATGAGACGTTGTGATAACTAATTGTATTTTTAATTTTTGTAAAAATGTTGTCTTAATGACTAGAGGTTATTGTTGTTGTTTTTTAATAATCAGGACCTGTATAATTAAGAAAAAATCATGGACTGTAATATTTTTCTTGTGTGTGTCTTGATTTTAACAGAGCCCTGAGGATGAGGCAGATCTTCGAAAGCTAGCCCTGATATAATTATTTATAACGTACTGGAGATGTCGATCCCATTCGCAACCATGAATTCGTTTATGTTTACGTAAAATATAAGGGTCTCCGCGCTAGATGTGTATGTAGTGAATTTTCGTAGAAAGTAATTTAAAAAAAAATACATTTATGCTTCTATTTAAAACCGTCATAGCCTAATGGTTTTAGCATTTACTTGAAACTGTAATCGTTGCATTTCTGCTGCAATAAATACGTTGAACTGGAAGCAAATGTACTAGTAAGTTTACTTATTTATAGGAATGTATGAGAAAAATCAGTTTGCCTTGCGTTTCTTAAAGATTTTTTGTATTTTTCTGTTTTATTTTCTTTAGGTTTGTCTCATTTATGTTCCAAAACTCGGGTTAACCATATATTATACAGCCACAGTTAAGTATTGAATATAGAATTGTGTTATTTAGAAGTGCTTTACTTATTGTTTGTGAGAAAACAAATTGTTGTGATTAAATTTAAATTGAATTAGTGAATAGTTTCCCTTAAGGGAAATCAGATATTGAGGTTGTACTCATGACGGAATTTTCGAAATTTTTCTTCAGATGTCCATCGATCCTACCTAGTAGATGACGAAAATGAGGTCCGTTCAAAACTGTGTATATTTATATATTTATATATATATATATATATATTTGTCTGTTACCGCTCTAGCGGTCGCAATTTTTATTTAATCGTTACCAAACTCGATATTTAGTCGTCTTATGTAAAAAGAAAGATCAAGTTCAATAACGGCTGAAATCTGTCTAGGGGGAGGGGGGGTTAAGAGGGGGAATTTTCGAAAGTTCGAAATATCTCCGTTACTATACTTCGGATCAAAAAATTGTACTGAATTAATCTTATTGCAAATTACATTTACTATAAATATCGCTATACATTTATTCACTATCTTGAATATTAACCGAGATATTTGCATTTTTATTAAATCTGGGCGGCTAACGGACGAAGTGATTTTCCCGCCAAAGCTAGTTTGGCCGTTTCATTAAGTGCTCGGCTCTTTTGAAATCTCTCTATTGTATAACTTCACGTGGGAAATCTGCTTAGTTTACGCAAGCCCCTTCGTGACGGACATTTTTTTCATTAACTTCTAGTTAATTTGGTGACATTACCATCCGTGTTTTTTTTTCCTCATCTTAATTTTTTTTTTTTTTTTTTTTATCAAATGTCCGTATTTTAGATATCAAGTATGTTTAATCGGTATGGAGCTCGATATATAAACGTTTTATGTAATAATAAAAATCAAGCCTTTTTTTTTAGCTGAAATCCGACCAGTGGGAGGTGGAGTTTAGAGGGGAAATTTTAAAAATTCTTAATATCTCTGTTATTGTTTGTCGGATCAAAATATTGAATAAAACCAATCTCACTGAAAATTTCATGATTTACAAATTTTAGTCTGTACGCTTTTTTTACTATCTTGATTATTAACCGAGATATTTCATTTTTTCATTTTTCGGCCTTTAGTAATCCCCCACGTCTACTCAAGTCATACTAACAATATGCTTTTATATTATGAAGCACTTTATTTGAAGCCAAAATACCAAGTATCATTCACATTGAACTTTTAAGTTTTGAGGTAAATGCAAATACGTAACGCACGTGGGAAATCTGCTTAGTTACCGCAGCTCCTGCGTGACGGAGTACCATTAGTCTTCGAATGTATCATTTTGATATTAAGCGGGCTCAATTAAACATAAATACCAAACCTTCTAAAATTACGAATTTATTGTTCCATTTGATTAATAACTAGAAGAACAAATTATACAACATTTTTACGATTTATGCTGAAAGTAAAATATGATAATGATAAAGTTTTTTTACAAGAGGAATATTCGTCCAATACTTCACCACTGATTAGCTCCGGGAAATTGATGGGAAAAACGAGTGTGAGGTAGGAGAGAAAATTTCTCGGAAATAAGGATAGGGGGGGGGGGAGGAAAAAAAACTTTATCTCGGCCGAAGAGTCAAGTAAATGAGAAAAGTCCGTCGGTTGAAAAGTGCTAAAGTTTGCTGCTGGTAACGTGACGATCAGTGCGAAATGCCCGAGCCAATGCTTCTCAAGTTCGTACACTAAATCTCTCAAATTACACGAGCTTTTCAAGTTATCTATTAGTTCTTAAGTCCCCAGACACTGGACGTTTGCAAAGTCTCATATTTCCCTCAGAGTCAAACACTGTCTTATATTGAAGAGAAAATATTTCCCCACATGAACTTCACAAATATTTCAGAGAATAGACTAGACGTACTCATTCATAATTTCAACTTCTCACTTTTATTTACAAATTTTCCGTACTCATGTCGCGAGTTTCGATAAATGTCATCAAATGTCTATCGAGCCTACCCATCAGATGACGAAAAATAAGGTCCGTTCAAAATTATATGTATATATTTGTCTGTTAACTCTCTAGCGGTCGCAATTTTTGTTTGATCGTTGCCAAACTTGAAATGTTTCATGAAAGTATAAAGATCAAGGTCGTGATATCTCCCTTACTATACGTCCTTTTGAAAAATTGTGTAGAACCAATCTTATTGCAAATTGAATGGTCAATAAATGATATTCTATACCTATTTTCTGTATCATGAAAATTAATTATTTAAAACAAAAGCTACTTTTAATAACACAAAAAACAACTTTCGTTATGTGCACGATTGCCTAGAAACAAATAAAAAATGAAATATCGCGAATTTTTTTATTCAGGCCTCCCTTATAACCCCCAATCCCGTTCGAACCTATAAAAATTAATATAGCTTATAATCATGGAAGAATAAATGCTAATTTACATACAGAGTTTTGTTAAGTTCGGTTCAATCGTTAGTGCCCAATAAAATTGTTGTCTTCTATTTTAATTTTTTAGTGAATATCGCGTTTATACTTTGTTATTCGACAAAAGTGAATATAACAAAAGTTACTCTAAATAGCAACATAAACAACTTTTAACTTGTCCATATTAGCCGAAAAACCAATAGGAAACGAATTATCGCTATTTTTAATTTTAAGCCTCCCTTATGAGGCAAATATGTTATGTTAATCACCCCCCTCCCCGTCTTAAGTTTTTGGTCTAAGGAAATTCAAGTGATTGAGATACAACTTATTCTGATTCTTTATAGATTACAGCACTGTCTATAATGAAGAGTTTCAAATAAAATTAATATATTATATTCAGATATATTTTAGTATTTGTTTTAATTTTCTGTCTAGAATGTTTCTATTGTCTATGCAGCACTGAGAGGTTGGCTGACATGGTTGTTAAAAATTCAGACACTTTCTGTTATGGAGACTATTAAAATGTACGTTTTTCACTACCGTTTGTATTTATTCAATTATTATTCACGGTGGTGTTGAGTTACCAGTATGTATATTTCTTGTATCTTACACAAGAGTCAGTTTTTCTCTATTGTATCAATGTCCCACTATATCAGGATCAATAAAAAAGGCCTTGTCCTCTACTATTGTTTTAATTTTATGCAAAGAGCACTTTCAGAGTCAGCGCTCTATCAACAAGTGCCTGACAGTGTAGTTTGGACAACGACCGCCTGCGACTGTTGAAAGTGCACTTTGCATAAAATTAAAACACTAGTAGAGGACCAGGGTTTTTTTTCTGATCCTGATCAAATGGTTCCTCAACCATCCAGCACATTCCAGAGATATCCTACTATATCCTTTAATTAATGAAAGACCCATTGCAATCAGGAACTAGGATGAACTAAATAGACCTAAATATACAGTAAAATCGCCCTAGTATTTTGTTAGATGAAACAAGCGTTAACTCTTCACAATAATCCGAAGTCTACATGGCAGTTTCTAATATGTGTTGCCTTCGTTAATCTTCCTCTACTACTCTTTTCCTGAAGAAGTCGTTTTATTTCCTGTTATATTTTTATATAGCAGGTCTTAAATATTATATTTAAGTCGACTTCCTGAAGAAGTGGAAACTTTGTTGCCTGTTGAAAACTGAATATTCATTCTAACAAGAATTTCAGTTTTCTTCAGCACATGTTGACTTCCACCACATCTCTACTTTAATGAGCGACCACATTCAATCCGTTTCTATGATTAGCTAAAAGTTCTAAATGAAGTTAGTGACAGCAAAATTTTATCAAGGCCATGGGAAAAGGAGAATGAAACTTCTTGGGCATATCATAAGGCACAACGAGTTCATAACAAATATATTTGAAGGTAAGATTTTTTGGTATAAGGGAAGAGTGAGACCTAGAAAATCATATTTTGAAGACATCAAACATCTTATTGATTTCGGTGAGTATAGTAATATGAAAGGAGCAGCTTCCGATAGAACACAATGGTTGCAACTACAAGACGTTGCTTTTAGATCATATGCGGGCAACCGCCGCACACTGGAGCGAGTGATAGGGTAAGGCGGACATTCCTTAATATCTCCGTTTCTACTGGTCCTAGAATATTGATTCTGGTCTCATTTTTAACCAAATCGAATACTCTATTGAACTACCTGATGCGATATAACGGTAGGATGAATTTTAAATGTGTACATTTAAGTTGTAGACACATAATATCAACATATGATTTATAAAAACACGTATTTAACTATTTCTTCGAACGTGAATGGCGGCGTCAATCGCGTAGAGGAGGAGGCGTTTTACACCGTACGTAGTTGGGAAAGGTCCGCGGGAGGTATAATACGTCTTCCACACCGAAAGTGTTAACACTAAAAGTAAAATATTTAATGAATAGGCAAGTTTAGGCAAGATCTGACGACGTTTTAAATAAGACAATATACTCCTAAAAACATGCCAAGTGGTATTTTTTCAAGCAAATACAAGCGATTTGCGAATTCAATTAAATAAAATTATTTTCATCTCGATGTAAAAAAAAAAAAAAAAAAAAAAAAAAAAATTAGAGGAATTTTAAAAACCTTTTGTGCCAGTTTTTGATTTGTTATAATACCCTTAATGTGTACTGGAAGCAACAATAATTTATAAAATGAAAGAAGAGTTCACGACAAATTTAAGAAGCAAAGGCTTTTTTTAACATAGCAATTATAACCAGGCATTATGTAAAAACCATTGCAATAATATGGCTAAAAATCAATCTGCTCAATTGAAAAGGGGTTATGTGGTACTAACAATGCAATCAAAATCCCAAATTAAAACTTTTATTTTTTCCCCCAATGTCCAACATTAATGAAGGATCGCTCCAGTGTTCGCCGGCCCGGGAAACATTTTGAAAAAGCCAATTAAACAAAAATATTACACCACTTACTCCAAATGAGGAAGATGAGGAGAGATTTGTGCGTTTGGCAGTACTTGTAAATGCGTACAGTTCTGTTCAATGATGAAAGTTAATAAATCAAAACATCGTACAAGGCTGACTAACGATAATTTGGAACATTCTTTTCGTCTTTGTATCAGTGGAATTAATCCAAACATCGATGCATTAGTTTCCCAAATTCAAGCTCTGGTGTCTCATTGATTTCGGTGTTGCTATTTAACTTTCGTTGTTTGTAATAATTCCAAATTTTACGATTAAATTATACTGTTGCACCGATTTGTTTCATTTCATTCTGTTATTTTAATAAATTGTATTACAACTACGTTGTAGTATAATTTCATGTCTGGTATCTATCATTACAAATTATGAACACTACTTTAATATGCACTACTTTTTAAAACGGCCAGCGAACGTATTTGCACACCAAAGTTTGGGCCGCACATGTCAAATGTTTTCATACCTGCTTTAGATCATGATGATGAGCTAAAAAGTCCGTCACTTAGGGGCTGCGTAAACTAAGCAGATTTCCCACGTGAAGTTTTACGATAGAGAAATCTGCCTAATAACAACTGTAGTAGTAAGAAACCTCTAAACCTAGAACATTATTTAGGGCGTAATAACCCAGTAGTTTCTAGCCCCAAAAAACAGTTGACCTAACCTCTAAACCTATTCACGAGGGACGAATAGTTATGGAAATGGCCGCCAGAGCTCTCGGCGGAAAATCCGAACATAGCCTACTGGTGACCACACGCAGATTACAAATGCAAATATCTCGGTTATTATTCAAGATAGAGAATAAATGCATATAACAATATTTATAGTACATTTAATTTTCAATAAGATTGGTTCTATACAATTTTTCGATCCGATGCATAATAACGGAGATATTTCGAATTTTTGAAAACCCCCCTCTAAACCCCCCCCCCGCACTGGTCCGATTTCAGCTGTAAACGAACTTGGTCATCCATTTTACATAAAACCAAAACTACCGAGTTTAGTGACGATTAAACAAAGATTGCGACCGCTAGAGTGTTAACAGACAAATAAATATATATATATATATATATATATATATATATATATAGTTTTGAACGGACCTCATTTTCGTCGTATCCTGGGTAGGATCGATGGACATTTGAAGAAATGTTTCGAAAATCGCGTCATTAGTACGTCCTCAATAGCTGATTTCACTTAAGGGAAATCTGCTAAAAGTCCGTCACGCAGGGGCTGATTATACTAAGCAGAAATTAAACAAAAATAAATATACATACCGGTAACACAACAACTCTGTGAATATTAAGTGAATAAATACAAACGATAATAAGAAACCTCCCAAGTATCTGAAATGTATAAAAACAGTTCTGCCAACTTCTTACCGGGAAGAAAAACAATTACTGTAATATGACGAATTCATTTCATTGAAAACTATTTACTATAACTAGTACTGTAATTTACAATGAATCAGAATAATTTTTATCAAAATCAATCAAATTTTAGTAGTCCAAAAACTTAAAAGTCCGTCACGCAGGGGCTGCGTAAACTAAGCAGATTTCCCACGTGAAGTTATACAGTAGAGAAATCTCCATAGGGGAGCCAAACGTTGACGGCAAAGGGCCGAACTAGATATTCGCGGGAAATTCAAAAATCCGTTATCGGGCCAAATTTCATAAAAATGCAAATATCTCAGTTAATATTCAAGACAGGGAATAAATTTATATGACAATATTTATAGTAAATTTAATTTGCAATAAGATTGATTTTGTACAATTTTTCAATCCGACGTATAGTAACGGAGATATTTCGTATTTTCGAAAATCCTCCCCTCTAAACCCCCCTCCCCCCTCCCACTGGTCCGATTTCAGCCGTTAACGAAGTTGATCTTTCTTTTTACATAAAACGACTAAATATCGAGTTTGGTAACGATCAAACAAAAATTGCGACCGCTAGAGCGGTAACAGACAAATATATATATATATATATATATATATATATATATATACAGTTTTGAACGGACCTCATTTTCGTCATCTCCTGGGTAGGATCGATGGACATTTGAAGAAAAATTTCGAAAATCGCATCATGAGTACAACCTCAATAGCTGATTTCCCTTAAGGGAAATCTGCTAAAAAGAGGGGGTCGCCAGAACATATTGGCATGTATCTCGTATAAGAAATATCTCTTAAAAACAATATGTGGTATTTAAGCTTCGAATGATGTGGTTTATTACATAAGCGAGTATTGTTTATGTAACATGAGTAGAAGTGGGTGTTTGCTGAAGGGTGAAAACTGAAAAATGCAAATATTACGGTCAATGTTCAAGATAGGGAATAAATTGTAAAACAATATTTATAGGTCATTTTATTTTCTTCAAGATTGATTCTATATACTTCTTCGATCCGACATATAGTAACGGAGATATTTTGAATTTTCAAAATACTCCCCCTCTAAACCCTACCTCTCCCTGGTCCGATTTCAGCCGTTAACAAACTTATCTTTATTTTTACATAAATATCTAGTTTGGGAGCGATTAAACAATAATTGGGACCACTATAGCGATAACAGACAAATATATCGATATATATATATATATATATATATATATATATATATATACAGTTTTGAACGGACCCCATTTAACAGATTTCCCTTAAGGGAAATCAGCTATTGAGGTTGTACTCATGACGGAATTTTCGAATTTTTTCTTCAAATGTCCACCGATTCTACCTAGTAGATGACGAAAATTATATATATATATATATATATTTTTTTTTTTTTTCTGTTACCGCTCTAGCGGTCGCAATTTTTGTTTGATCGTTACCAAATTCCATATTTAGTCGTTTAATGTAAAAAAAAAAGATCAAGTTCGTTAACTGCTGAAATCAGACCAGTGGGAAGGGGGTTTAAAGGGGAGGATTTTCGAAAATTTGAAATATCTCTGTTACCATACGTCGGATCACAAAAGTGTATAAAACCAATCATATTGTAAATACAATTTACTATAAATATTGTTTTATACATTTATTCTCTATCTTGAATATTAACCGAGATAATGGCATTTTTATTCAATTTGGGCCGATAACGTTGGAGTTTCACGCCAAAAGCTAGTTCGGCCCTTTGCCGTAACTGTTGTTATGGAGATTCCTCTATTGTATAACTTTACGTGGGAAATCTGCTTAGTTTACGCAACCCCTGCGTGACGGACTTTTATTTCGTCATCTCCTAGGTAGGATCGATGGACGTTTGAAAATACTTTTCGAAAACCGCTTCATGAGTACGACCTCAATAGTAGATTTCCCTTAAGGGAATTCTGCTAAAACCCGTAATATCTTGTAAAAGCACCCTTATATTTTGTGAACACCTCTTGTAATTTCCTGAAGATTACCAATTAAATTCTGAATAACTTGAATGAGTTCCGAGAGCAATACGAAGAGTGCGTGAGTTTGAAATATCACTGGCGGCGCTAAACTCTCAGCCCGTTTATAAAGAGCTTTGAAATATTCCTCAGTCCTTTATTACTCACCATAACTCAGCGGCACCATTCTTCGCCATGATAACGAAGAAAATCATCGTTAGTCACGGGCGAGAACCTGTTTATCCACAACGATATTTATAGCTCAAAAACATATCAATAAAATAAACTCATGGTAATATCTGGTTGAGATCCGTAATCACAGGTTATTTCACCTGAAAAATATTTACCCGAAATATGTCTTCAGTTGTTTGAAACTTATCATCAATTACTGTTAATTCCTTTTCAAATCATCATTTTTTTTTTGCATTAATTTAAATGAAATTAAATAATTTATTAACGTTAAGGCTAATTGGGACGAGGTATCTACAGGTTACGACCCTTTTCTACCCAGCGCGGGACTAAGGATTTTATTTAATGAATTCCGTCATTAAATAAATTGCATTACCCAAGCGGAATTCGATGACTCCGACTCACGGCATATTAGTAATAAGCGGTTATATCACAAACCACTTAATTTCAATATTAAATACCAAATATTGTTTTCAATAAACGTTCTGTTGATCCCTGTCCTCTCCTTTTGTTTTGGGATTACCAAAATTTATTAAACTTTTACTGTGTGAGATAGATTCGAGGTTGTGAATCGAAAATATTTATTTCTTCTATGCTATACCATATATAATTTGTTTCGTTATTTTATTAGCCACTATATTTGTTAATTTTCTAGTTTCTTTATAAGATATTTTTTTTTGTTTTTCAATTTAATGTTTCGTTCTCTTTTATTTGTTGGTTCGTGCTTTTTTGGTCTCTTTGGTTGCGTTTTGTTTTATAGTTGCGTTCTTGGTTTGTTCTTTTCTAATTCTTTAATTTTTTCTATTACTGTTTTAAGTTTTTTTTATTTTCTTTGTTTTTTGATGAGAAATATCGCCTAAAAGCGAAAACTACACATTAAATAAATACCATACTCGGTATTTAACTATTTCATTAAGCACTGAAGACCGTATTAGTTAATGGCTGAAATAGGGGTGGAATAGGGGAAGGGGTTAAAGGGAAATTTTGAAAATCCAAAATATCGCCGTCAATGAGGCGAATCGCAAAGCGTTATAAAACCAAACTTGTTAAGCTATTGATCTTCTACAATTGTTTCGTAATTCCAGTATTAAAAGAGTCGCACTCATGATGCATTTTTGAAATTTGTCTTCAAATGACCATCGATCCTACCTTGGAGATGACGGAAATATATTTATATATATATATATATATATATATATATTTGTCTGTTACCGCTTTAGCGGTCGCAATTGCTGTTGAATTACCAAACTCAATATTTAGTCCTTTATTTAAAAAGAAAGATCAAGTTCGTTAATAACTGATATCGGGAGAGAATTTTGAAAATTCGAAATATCTCCGTTACTGTAAGTCGGATCGAAAAAGTGTATGGAATGAATCTTTTTGAGAATTACATGTCCTATAAATATTGCTATATACATTTTTAAAATAGAATAGAGTGAGATCACAAGTGTCTCCATACCACCACATGGGAAATATGCTTAGTTTTGGGAACCCCTGAGTGATTGACATTTTTGAAGTTGATGCCTTAGTGTAAATAATGAAACTGAGAAAGAGAGGCTGTGTGAAAGAGTTTTGACAATACCGTTTTTTATGCCCATATTGCTTGTTTGCTCATTTCTAAGCATGTCTGACGAACCCACGTTTTATCCGACACAAAGACGATATCTACCCGACATTCTAAACATAACATTAATACAAAATTTCCACTCACCTATATTCCATGACACACTGACAGAACTGGACTCGGACCACCTTCCAGTAATAATAATATTCCAAGAGAGACCAAAACGTGTACCACCGCCTACAAGACTCATTACTGGCAAAAATTCAAGACCGAAATGCACGAAAAAACCCTCATCCCAAGTTTTTACCGAACCAATCAAGACATAGACACAGCTATTTCGACTTTAACAAACAATATTTATTCTGCTAATAAGAATTCAACCCCTAAGGCCAATTCCTACAAACGCCAGACGGCGCACACTATAACGCCCCCAAATATTCTGGACCTTGTTCATGAAACGTTCATGAGTATATGACACAAAATGCTTTAGTAATTCAGATGACGTGTTCTGTAATAGTTATTTATTATACAAATGACGAAAGTAGATCATTTTCTCTGTAATCGTGTAATACATGATCAGATCTAAGCAGAATATGAACAAAATTAGGATGTTGTGAAGATTATGTTATGTTGTTTGTAGGTTATAAGCATGGTTGTGAAAGGTTATAAGCATAGTTATAAAACAACTAGTGATGATTGTGAAGTAGTGCAGTTATAAAGAAGTGCAGGTTATAAGCAAGGAAGGTAATTATTATTATATTTAAATTTTAAAATATATTGATTATTTCCACCAATAATTCATTCACATTTCAATTTATTTTGTTAAAATAAATTCTTACAATGTTAAGAAACATTTAAAAGTATTTAATTTCCAACTTCAAATTATTTTTTAATTTATACTTATTACTAATTAAGAAGGCAATTCACTTTCTTCACTCTATTGCAAGATGTTTCACTTTCTTCACTCATTTCAGTTTAGTAATGTTACCATTATTCAACGATTACAGAAAAAAACTTTTTTTTTTTAATTATTTATTAGCGTACACTTTTTGTAACTAAGGCTAATTGGGACGGGCTGTCTACAGGTTACCTCCCTTTCCTAGCCAAGATGGGACTGAGGATTGTATTCAATGAATTCCGTCACTAAATAAATCGCTTTGCTCAGGCGGGAATCGAACTCGCCCTTGTAGGATTACCATGTGAGATTAAAGGCAAGGCTTTAGCTCACATGGCTAACCTGTGTCCCTTTTATATGCTTTCCGAGTAGAACTGGCATGGCTTTTGTGTATCTCCACTTGGAATATGGATTTGTTGCTTTTAGTATAGCTATAGGGATATAGGCCCCTCATTATGGAGAAGGGCTTAGGAGTCTATAGGTTTAGGTCGAAGTGTGGATACTCTCAAATCAAGTGCCCTTTATCATCGACTGCTCCTCGAGAGGTCTGCCCTTACCTCTGCCTCGCCCATTCATTTCTGCTTCACTCCATCTTGAGGGTGTTGGACTCTCTAGGGCTTGTCTTGTTATATGTCTCCTACTCAAATACAAGTGGCTTTGCATGCTTCATGTCTCTCCTACAATACGTAGTACTTAACGTTTTGGCTTCCGACAGAAGTGGACGTTTATTTCGAACAAGATTATTATCCAATCTTCAAATGCCAGTCCGATCTATGGTTAAGGCTAGGTCCACAAAATGCAGGCAAGATGATGAAATCAGTAAGAATTAAAAGATTGAAACAACCGTTAACTGAAACTGTAAATCAGGTATGGGCGTCCATTTACTTGTTGTAGTCCAAAATTTAGTGTGCAAATATGTTAATAGGCCACTTTTAAAAGTAGAGCATTTTAAAGTAGTGTTCATAATTTTTAACGGTAGATATCAGACATGAAAATATACGACAATGTAATTATAATACAATTTATTAAAATAACAAAATGAAATGAAAAAATAGATACATTATAGGTACAACGTATAATTAAATCAAAAAATTTTGAATTACTAAAAACAATGAAAGTTAAATAACGACACCAAAATCAATGAGACACTTGAGCTTGAGTTAAGGAAACTAATACATCGAAGTTTGGGTTAATTCCACTGATACAAAGGCGAAAAGAGTTTTCCAAATTACCTTCAGTCAGCCTTGTACGATGTTTACACTACATGATTTATTAACTTTCATCACTGAAAAGAACTGTTCGCATTTATAAGTACTGCCAAACGCTCAAATCTCTCCTCATCTTCCTCATTTGGAGTATGTAGTGTAATATTTTTGTTTAATTGAATTTTTAAAAATGTCTCGCGGGCCGGATCAAATCTTATAGCTGGCCGGTGGTTGCCCACATATGCTGTAAATAATCGTTAACGGAATGTGAACGCAAACGATACAAACCTGCACCCAATATTAATTTTATTTATTAATGGACACCACATCAAAGGTGATTTGCCCTTTCAAAAGTAATAACAAGTAACAATAACAAAAAACATATCTTAACAGCAAGTAACAATAATAAATACCTTAACAACAAATAATAACAAAAAATACCTTAACAGCAAGTAACAATAATAAATACCTTAACAGCAAGTAACAATAATAAATACCTTAGCAACAAGTAATAATAACATATACCTTAACAACAAGCAACAATAACAAATACCTTAGCAACAAGTAATAGTAACACATAACTTAGCAATAATACTAATAATAACAAGTATAAAAATATATATATATATATATATATATATATATATATATATATATATATATATATACATACATATACAGTTGGTGGATGATTAATGCATGTTAAATGTTATCATATATTTCAATTTTGTGTAAGTATGAGAATATATTGTTAATGTGTGGGCTGCCTTCCGTCAATAGTTCTTGTAAGTCGTAGAGGAAGTCCTGGTGTTGTCGTTTTCGGGGGAGTGTTACAAGTTGAGCAAGTAGGTCTGTCAGTCTCTGTCATTAAGTATGAGTGTGTTAATTTAGTGTGGCCGATTCTAAGTCTCGAGAGAACTGCTTCTTCTCTCCTAGAGTTTCTGAAACTTGATGGCCACATGCAAATAGTGTTCTTTAGAACACCCAAGTGTTCTAATAGATATATAAAGAATAGATATATAAAGAAATAAGATATATAAAGAATAGATATATAAAGAACACCCAATATTAGAGCAACATAGAAGATGCGTAAACCAAAAATTCGGGCCCCGACCTGTCAATCCATTTACCAACTCGTGCAACGTTGTGTCAACCTAAACTGCAGTCGTTAGACAAGGGATCCTCGTTTTTAGGAATGATACAGGCAGTCTTTCAGTAATTGGGGTAGTAGTTGAATATGTGACAAAACGGCGAAACTTTGGAAAACTATGCGAAAATGCTAATGGAAACCACTGTCCTAAATGTTTTAACTTAAAGATAATTTTGGCAAGGCAACTCCGGTCGTCATCAGGTGAAAACCTTGCGATGAGATTCAGCATTGGAACTTTGAACTTTAGAACCCTCCGGCAAGTTGGTAAGCTGGAAGAGGAGAACTAGTCAGGTGCTATAGCACAGACATTTTAGGTTTATGTGGGTCTCGACGGAAAGAGAATAAGGATCTGTGTTTGGATGACTATGAAGTGATGCTCACCAAGGGTGAGATAAGTATGTATGTTTTTGCTCTAATTGTAAATATGAATGTTTCAAGCGAACCCTTTAAACGTTAGTCCGAATACAATTTTTTTCTCCATCATTAGAATACTGGAATAAAGAAGTTGAACTCATTTATGACCTAATAGAAGAATTACTAACCCTAGAATGGTAGTGATATTATTTCCCGCTTAATGGTATTGATACGTAATGTTTACGTGTGCAACTGGTAATTGGTGAAATTATTCAAAATTTGTTAATGTTTGTGACTATTTTTTTTATTTTATTAAAACATACACTTATCTTTAACTTATATCTACGTTAATATCTAATAATGTGCACGACTTTCCTTTCAGGCGCTTTGTTCGAAACACGTCTGGAGGTTGTGTGCTCCATTCATATCCATTCATACCAAGTACAACCCCACCTTCTACATTTATTGTGACTGATCTGTCAATATTGTGTGGTTGAGAGGTTTTAGGTTTTTTTCCTCTGTTTGTTCTCTCTCTTCGATTGCCTTGATGTTTTCTAAAATTTTCTCACTCTCATCGCTATCTAGCCCACTCTGTGTTGCAATTATTTCCGAAGGCTCAACCTCCTCATCACTTGGAGAATACTCCGGATCATCATCGCTCTCCTATCCATAACCATCTATTTCACAATTGTCATTTTCCCCATCTGAGTCATCGGAGAATTCTTTCAATAAATTTCTGATTTCTTCATCCAATGAATATTTTTTCTCCATTTTTCCGAAACTATAAACAGATTATTTATATTCTTTTTATACATCTTTGACTTTTTTATATTCAAAAATAAAAGTTAATAACATTAAGAGAAAATAAATTATAATATAAAAAATAAATTGGAAGAAAATAAATTGAGAATAACATTAACTAAGGGATGTGGTTTTATGGCATAAAAACCGGTTATTAGTAGTGATACGCAAATTTTACGTGCCAAAAAGTTGGGGTTAATGGTATTGATACGTAAATATTACGTGTCGTTTTTATTTAAAAAAATAGTATTGGATGAGTGGTAAGGTTCACTTAGCTGCACTTGGCGGAAGTCAAGTCCGAACTGTCTGGAGGGCACATAGCTGAGGGGTGGGGGTGGTGGGGTCGTTAACGGCCCTTTGATAACAGTTCAGACCAGATCATACGTAATTTTTACGTACACTACCATTCTAGGGTTAAATAGAATTTAATCTAAACACAATGTTTTCATTATGGGTGATTTTAATTCTGTAATAGGTGAAAGTCGTGTCGGTGAAAACACAGGTGGGAAATACGGATTAAGAAAAACACACTCATTCCGAAAGTAGGATGATTTTGTGATAACAAATCGATTATTTTAAGCTCCAAAAAGAAGGCCCTTTTATGAAGGTTAGTACATGGATCCAACTACCTAATAAAAAGCAATTTAAAATTGTTTAAATTCTGGTTAAAGAAGGATCATGGAATAAACTAAAATAACATTTTAGCTAACCAGTACCAGAAGTAGACAGTAACCTTATAGTAGTTCCCCACCCAAGAGTGTATAATCAGTTCGAAATAATATAATGAAGTATATTCTTAAAAAAAATGGAACCTCGTGACGATCACATCTGAAAGAGGTTCCAAACGGCTTAAAATCTTAGGTAATCATACGTCCACATTAAATTTGAAATCGTCTGTGCATATGATTCTTATTACTGGACGAATATAGAATCGAATTTGAAATGACATTGAGGTATCATTACTGCACGTGGGAAATCATTACTCTATTTCTCAAAACATTTCTTCTTCATCCTATCCAGGAGATGGGAAAAATGAGGCCCGTTCTAAAATATTTAAATGTGTGTGAGAGAGAGTGTATTCAATATTTTTTTTAACAAACTCGATATATCAACATAATTGAAAATTCGAGATATCTTGGTTTTATTTATGATTACTATGACTATTGTTTTATGCATGTTTCCTATGACTCTAATATTAATTTGAGTTATGTGTATTTTTTTTGGTTTCCGCCAATTGTAGGACCCACTTATACTGAGTTTTACTGACAAGTACCTCAGTTATTAACCCTAGAACGGTAGTGATATTATTTCCCGCTTAATGTTATTGATACGTAAATTTTACGTGTGCAACTGATAATTGATGAAATTATTCAAAATTTGTTAATGTTTGGGACTATTTTTTTATGTTATTAAAAGATACACTTTTCTTTAACTTATATCTAAGTTATTATCTAATAATGTGCACGGCATTCCTTTCAGGCGCTTGGTTCGAAACACGTTCCGGAGGTTGTGTGCTCCATTCATATCCATTCTTACCAAGGACTACCCCACCTTCTACATTTATTGTAACTGATCTGTCATTATTGTGTGGTTGAGAGGTTTTAGGGTCGGGAATAGATTGTGAGATCATTTACTAGTGCGTTAGAAAACTGTTCAGATTAGGCAGCACCTGTGTTTGGGATTTTTTTTGTCTACAACTAGTTAGGACCAATGCATATTTGAAGAATTTTTTTCAAGAGTTTTGACACACGTGCTGCCTCCATAGCTGATTTACGTTACTAGAACTGTGTTAATATTACATCGGAAACTACGACATACGACAGATAAACCGTCATGAGAACAAACCTGAGAGAAATTACGCAATTATCCCTAACGGTTTGGCGAAACGTATGTTTACAATTTGAAGTTAGAAGCTTGAAATGGGTTTAGACGTATTGGCTGGGATAAATTTGTGGGTACTTTAAACTCTGTCTAGTTAAGCAACTCTCATGGGCAGACTCACCCGGCGGTTCGTGGCAGTGTATCCACGTGTCCCAACTCAATCCAATTCTCTAAACTAACTTAATCCGTTATTGACTAAAGCCCAGTCTCTGAATTAGTCCCCCAATTAGTTGCTTGGTTCGCGGAAAGCTTAAATATATATACACACAAAAGTCAGTCACGGCTGTGCAAACTAAGCATATTTCCCGTGTGAAGGTTTACAAAAGATAGCTCTAAATAATGAGAAATCGTTCAGTCAACTTATATTTTAATAATATCCGCAACGGAAAGCATTCTGAATTGTATAAAAAAGTCCGTCACGCAGGGGCTGCGTAAACTAAGCAGATTTCCCAAGTGAAGTTTTACAATAGGGAAATCTGCCTAATAACAACTGTAGTAGTAAGAAACCTCTAATCCTAAAACATTATATAGGGCGTAACAACCCAGTAGTTTCTAGCCCCAAAAAACAGTTGACCTAACCTCTAAACCTATTCACGAGGGACGAATAGTTATAGAAACGGCCGCCAGAGCTCTCGCCGGAAAGTTCGAACATAGCCTACTGGTGACTACAGCCAGAATACAAATGCAAATATCTCGGTTAATATTCAAGATACAGAATAAATGTATAGAACAATATTTATAGTAAATTTAATTTGCAATAAGATTTAATCTATACACGTTTTCGATCCGACGCATAATAACGGAGATATTTTGAATTTTCAAAAATCCCCCCCAAAAAAATCCTAAAACCTCTCAACCACACAATATTGACAGATCAGTTACAATAAATGTAGAAGGTGGGGTTGTGCTTGGTACGAATGGATATGAATGGAGCACACAACCTCCGGAACGTGTTTCGAACAAAGCGCCCGAAAGGAATGCCGTGCACATTATTAGATAATAACTTAGGTATAAGTTAAAGAAAAGTGTATCTTTTAATAAAATAAAAAAATAGTCCCAAACATTAATAAATTTTGAATAATTTCACTAATTATCAGTTGCACACGTAAAATTTACGTATCAATAACATTAAGCGGGAAATAATATCACTACCGTTTTAGGGTTAACCCTCCGGTTAACTCCATTAACTCCTCCATTTGGATCGCAATCTGAACATCTGTCAAAATACTAGGAATAGAAATGATTTCAGTGGGCTGGGGGATCCAAGTATTTCTATATCAGCATGTATCTGATATGTTGAGTGTACTCATGCCCCCTCCATTCCCCTTACCTCAGTACTCACTTTATTATCACTTACTCAGCTTTATTTGACAGAGTTCAGTAACTGCGGTCCAAACACCGCGGCGCGCCCTTCAGTGTTACACATTCCGAAATCACAGTATCCATCAAGTAACGTGCAATAATTGCCATAGAAATGCTTTATACGAGGAAGAAAAAGTTTGATTTTTGTTGTGTAATATAAAAAAAAAATAAGTTAATTTTTTCTATTTCCTAATTGATAATTTAATTTTTTTTCCTTGCAAATTTTGAACCGAATATTTTATAACCTTGAACATATTTTTTTATTATATTACTAATATACTTACTCTGTATTTATATACCAAAGTGTTTGTTCAAACTTTATGAAAATAATTAATAATTTTACTCTATTTTTATTCTGTAAAATAATATTATAAAACATAAAATCATTGTTCCTATACCACTATTCCTACGTTCCTGAATATCCTATGTTGGTGGTTATTTATAATAAACAATTTGTTATTAAAATATCTCAATCATTCTTCTATCTATTGCAAGGTTGTTTATATATTCCAAAGTTTTTTATAAAAACATTTTTTTAGGCATTCTTTACTTAGGAATATGATAACGTATAATTTTCTAGCATTAGTATTACTGTAAAACCAAAGCAAAAACGAGTAAACAACGTAAATAAGTAAGATATTGCTTATTTTCTAATAAAAAATAGAAAAGTCCATCACGCAAGGGCTGCGTAAACTAAGCAGATTTCCCAGCGTGAAGTTATACAATAGAGAAATCTCCATGCGAGAGCTGAACAGTTACGGCAAAGGGCCGAACTAGCTTCTGGCGGGAAATTCAAAAATCCGTTATCGGCCCAAATTTAACAAACATGCAAATATCTCGGTTAATATTCAAGATAGGGAATAAATGTATATAACAATATTTATAGTAAATTTAATTTGCAATAAGATTGATTCTGTACAATTTTGCGATCTGACGTATAGTAACGGAAATATTTCGAATTTTCGAAAATCCTCCCTTCTAAACCCCCCCCCCTCCCACTTTCCGATTTCAGCCGTTAACGAACTTGATCTTTCTTTTTACATAAAACAACTAAATATCGAGTTTGGTAGCGATCAAACAAAAATTGCGACCGGATATATATATACAGTTTTGAACGGACCTCATTTTCGTCATCTACTAGGTAGGATCGATGGACATTTGAAGAAAAATTTAGAAAATTCCGTCATGAGTGCAACCTCAATAGCTGATTTCCCTTAAGGGAAATCTGCTAAAAAACAAAAAGCGTTACAATCACCGCCCTCTAACGTAACTCAAATAGGCGAGCCCGCCGGAGGGTTAACGAACGTCTTCTATATTACATGAAACGATTAATATCTTATACTCAACACTCTTAATTACATACAGAAACTTCATAAGGGTTTTTGAAGCATTTCTTCAATTTCTTTGGAAAGTTCCTGAAAAAAGTACTCCAACATTTTCTTCCACCTTTAATGACTCAGTAAATATCGAGAGTCTAAACAATGTTTGGAATGCAGTGGAAAATTAAAAAAAATAAAAAAAAAATTATTGACACTAATGGAAAAGAGTAAGTTTAAAAAGGATGAAATATTGGAGGGAGAGCTTTAGCTGGAGAAATGTTCTAATTTTGACAAGAGTTGCCGCCTAATTAAAATTCCAACTTTTAATTAATGGCTTGAGAGCTCGCGGTTTATTACTCTAAACCCCAGATGCCATTATTTTCTAAAAACGTTTGCTTAGGCCTAATGAACCAGGATAATGGGATTCTACTCGTTTAAAGCTAGTGGAAAGGATACCTTAAGTAAATTTAAAAAATATTTGGAGTTGTGGCGAAGCAGTTTTTTTTTTAATAATTCGAAGAAAGTAAAAGAATGTGGATTCTTTTTAAAAATTATACAGTTCTAGCACGATATTTAGAAACCTAAAAAACCCTGAAACTCTAGCTTATTATTATCTAAATACCACTAATTTTGTATAATTATACTCATCATTCTTGGCTTCTGGGTCAGTTAATAAAAAGTTTTTATGCATAATAATTATTTAATAAAGATCGTTTCGCCCTTAACGTTTCATGGCCACTTGCTCAAGTAGACTAAATCACACAATCAAATAGATAGTCCGTCAAGCAGGGGGTGCGTTAACTAAGCGGATTTCCCATGTATTTGTATTTATCTCATAACTTACAAGTTCATTGAGAACAATGTTTGTTTTTTTAGGTTTGCAGCTTAGAAATAGGCTAACAGCTTATTGTTAATATGAAACCAGTAGGAGTTGAGGTTTTCTTAGGGCCGAAAAGTAAAAAGAAAAAAAAAAAAATTGCAAATACGTCAGTTGATTGTCAAACAACATTCATAGCAAAGTCTATAGAACATTACGTATGCAATAGAATTGGTTATGTACAATTCTTCAATACAACGCACAATTTCGCAGATATTAAGAATTTTCAAAATTTTCCCCATTAAACCCCCTCTCCCACTCGTTGGATTTGAGCTATTAATAAACCCGATCTATAAGCTTTAGATAATACGTTTAAATTCTAAGTTTGGTATTTTATTTTCATTAAATTATTGTCATCTTTATTTTTTAGCAGATTTCTCTTAAGGGAAATCAGCTATTGAGGTCGTACTCATGATGCGAGTTTCGAAAAATTTCTTCAAATGTCCATCGATCCTACCTAGGAGATGACGAAAATAAGGTCCGTTCAAAATTATATATATATATATTTGTCGCATAATAACGGAGATATTTCGAATTTTCAAAAATCCCCCCTCTAAACCCCCCTCCCACTGGTCCGATTTCAGCCATTAACGAACTTGATCTTCCTTTTTACATAAAACGATTAAATTCCGAGTTTGGTAAAGATCAAACAAAAATTGCGACCGCTAGAGCGTTAACAGACAAATCTACTATATAAAAATAAGTCGCGTTTTCCTTCCTGACGCTATAACTCCAGAACGCACGAACCGATTTCCACGGTTTTGCATTCGTTGGAAAGGTCTCGGGCTCCGTGAGGTTTATAGCAAAGAAAATTCGGGAAAAATTTCAACAGAAAAGCGGGAAAATCTTTTTTCATTATACTGTTAAAATAACATGTGTTTTCAGTGCATCGTTTGAGTAGGCAAAGTACAGAAAAGTAACAGCTGTTATTGGAATATTCCTCATTATACTATCATTCATTGTATATTTCATACTTAATACTTAACCTGTATTTATTAAATCAAAACGAACAAAAATTTGTCAATAATTAAGCAATCAATACCGCAAAAAGGTATTAATATAAGTAACAATAAAAATTGTGTAATAAATATTAATTTTAAATTATAGGTCTATTGCCTATTCTATTTATCTGTTGAATAACCTTTGCAGTTTAATAAACAAATGTTTCACATGCAGCGCCATCTCTGATACATAGCATGTACTACAAACCAATATTTTAAGTAGATGGCGCCGGTGCGTGATACATTGTTTGACAGCTGCTCATTGTTCTCTGCTCAGTTAATTTCATGTGACAAACCGGTATTGTGTTCACTGTGAAATTGTGAAAAAAAAATAAGTTATTCGTTTCCTAACATTTCATTTGGAAACCATCAAAATCAATCACGTGTATTGTGCAAATTTTTATTCAAATTCAACAGCAGGCATTTGTCTTTAAGGTGGTAAGTTGAACTGTGTAAATTATGTGGATCGTGCATTTGAGGTTAAATTCACCACTCTGTCATAGTCCAAAAATGCCTAGAGGACGACTTGCGAACATCGGCCGCCGCACAAGACATGCAAGCCAGCTACAAGTGTATTCACATAAATTAAGAGTAGAATGACAAAATATAATAAGAGAAAATGCCCGATTTAGACAACGCGCGAGCACACGAAGATCATTGGCATCATACAATCGCTTGGCATTCCAATATGATCCCACTGCAAACTGCAGTGATGATGAAAATTTAGATATTGGACCAATGACGACTATATGCCGATATTGCAATTCGTTAAAGTTCAAAAGAGAAACGGCTGGATTGTGCTGCGCAAGTGGGAAAAGTCAAACTGGATCCATTACTTACACCACCACAGCCACTGAAACCATTGTTCGATGGAAGTGATCCGATTCCAGCCATTTTCTTCAACACATCCTTGAATACAATAACTGCTTTCGCATGACTTCCTTTGGAGCTAATATCATTCGAGAGGCGGCTTCATGCCGACTTGCAAGGTAAAAGATACAACACACATAACCAATCACTCACACCAACACAATGAATTGCAACACATAACAACTACATATACACACACACTACACCATCACACGATCAGAAGTTACACCGTATTCTTAACAAATGATTGCTTGCCAATTACAGATACAAGGACAAATATACCATTTGCATGGCTCAATGGTGCCAACACCAGAAGAACCGCATCAATTTTCTGCAATATATTTCATTTCGTCGATGGTGGATCAGCTGAATGTGCGGTGCAATATACAGGGAACACAACAGTTAAAGAGACGAATTTATTGAACAGTTGCAAGCATGTTTTCACGCTAATAATGCTGTGGTTAATATGTTCAAAACAGCATTGGAACGAATGCCATCGGATACGCACAAATTTGTCATAAGAGCAGATTGTACCCCAACAGGTGAACATGTGCGAAGATTCAATGCACCCACCGTTAATGATGTTGCTGCAATTATTGTTGGCGACCAAACTAAATCGCGAGGCATTGTCGTTCAGCGAAGAAGCAATATCATGCATCGTGTAAAACGAGGACACATCGTTTGTACGATGCGTTACAATATCCAATCATTTATTGGCAAGGGCAAGACGGGATACGACATCAAGTTGAAGATGGTCGATCCAATTACAGGTACAATATTCACACACTAATTATTGCTAATTATTGGTTTCCATTAACAATTCATTTAATTTTTCATTTTCCTGTGTATCAACGAATAAAAATCTAAGCGCAATGAATTACTATGGCGTATCGTATGATGATTCGTACACATGAGGAGAATGTCATTCTGAAGTGCCGTCGGCTATTCCAGCAATTCGCTGTCGACATGTATGTCAAAGTCGTGGACCGAACGTTTAGCGTTTATCCGATTCAATCAGCAAAGCTACGATCTGAGGACTATATACACTTGCGTGATGCTATTCATTCAGATGGTGATGTTCAGAATATTGGACGACTGACGGTTCTCCCATTCCATCTTATATCGGAAGCCCACGCCCACATGCACGAATACGCTCAAGACGCTATGACGTACGTGCGAAATTATGGAACTCCGGATTTATTTATTACGTTCACATGCAAATCCGAAGTGGACGGAAATTGAACGTGAGTTGGAACGGGCCAAAAAACCGCAAGATCGCCATGACATAATCGCCTGAGTATTTCAGCAAAAACTCAAGGTTATGACGGATGTGCTTACTAAGTATCGAGTTTTTGGTGACACACACGTTGTTATATGTACTCGGTGGAATGGCAGAAGCGTGGAACTACCCCATGCTCATATCCTAATTTGGTTGCTGAACAAATTACATTCAAAATGAAGTGGGATGACATTCATATCAGCTGAAATTCCTGATCCAGTCACTGATCCCCATCTACACGACATTGTGACGACACAGATGGTGCATGGACCGTGCGGTGCATTAAATCCATTATCACCTTGCATGGCTGATGGAAAGTGCACAAAACGATATCCGCGACCGTTAGTTGCTGAAACAGTCACAGGGAACGATGGATATCCAGTTTATCGTCGGCGTTCAAAAGAAGATAATGGTCGAACTATCAAAGTTAAAGTTCAAAATCAAGAGATTGAGATCGGAAATGAATTCATTGTACCATATTGCCCGCTGCTATCACGAATTTTCGAAACACATGCAAACGTTGAGAGTTGTCATTCGGCCAAATCAATCAAATATTTGTGCAAGTACGTCACAAAAGGCAGCGACATGGCTGTGTTTGGTATTGCGTCGGAAAATGCGAATGACGAAATCAGCAACTTCCAATTGGGCAGATACGTCAGTACTAATGAAGCACTGTGGCGATTATTGTCATTTCAAATTCATGAAAGATATCCCAGTTATACATTTAGCAGTGCATTTGGAAAATGGCCAAAGAGTTTACTTCACTGAGGCTAATGCGGCAAAACGAGCTGAGAGACCACCATCGACAACATTGACTAGCTTCTTTGCAATGTGTGAAGCAGATCCATTCGCAGCGACGCTGATGTACGTTGAAATGCCCAAGTATTATACTTGGAATCAATCAACAAAGAAATTCCAACGTCGCAAACAAGGAACCCCAGTTCCAGATTGGCTACAGGTGTTTTCCACTGATGCACTAGGTCGCATGTATACTGTTCATCCTAGAAATGATGAATGTTTTTATTTGCGACTGCTGTTGGTAAATGTACGTGGACCAAAATCATTTGCGCATTTGAAAACTGTGAATGGCCACCAATGCCAAACATATCGAGAAGCATGTCAACTATTGGGTTTGCTGGAGAACGATTCTCATTGGGGATTTAACACTTGCGGATTCAGTTGTTTCACCAAATGCGTACCAAATACGAACACTGTTCGCAATTATCATCACCACATGTTTTCCTTCACAACCAATTCAGTTATGGAACAAATACAAAAGACGACATATGTGAAGATATCTTGCATCGCTTGCGCATTCAAACGAATAATCCTGACATCCAAATAACCGATGAAATCTACAATGAAGGATTGATTCTGATTGAGGATCAATGCTTGACTATTGCAAACAAGCTACTGATTGAAGTAGGAATGATTGCGCCAAATCGATCGATGCACGATGCATTCAACCAAGAATTAAATCGAGAGCTGTAATACAATGTTGATAAAATGTAGGAATTCGTTCGAAATAATGTCCCGTTGCTGAATGAGCAGCAAAAACAAGTATACGAAACATTAATGCAAGCGGTGGACAATAATACTGGTGGTCTATTCTTCCTGGACGCACCTGGAGGAACAGGGAAAACATTTGTCATTTCATTGATTTTGGCCACTATTCGATCAAGATGTGACATAGCTTTGGCGTTAGCATCATCTGGAATTGCGGCGACTCTTCTAGATGGCGGTCGTACTCCACATTCTGCGCTTAAGTTGCCCTCAATTTAAACACAATTGATACTCCAACATGCAATATTTCCCGATCCAGATCCAAATTGTTGATGCAATGCAAGCTCATTGTTTAGGATGAGTGCACAATGGCACATAAGAAATCACTTGAAGCACTTAACTTCACACTGAAGGATCTTCGGCGAAATAACAACATCTTTAGCGGCTTGATGATATTGTTGGCAGGCGATTTCAGGCAGACATTGCCAGTAATTCCCCGTGGAACGCCTGCAGATGAATTGAATGCTTGCCTGAAGGCATCACCTTTATGGAATAACGTAAAAACATTATCGCTAACCACTAATATGAGAGTTCAACTTCAAAATGATCAAAGTGCTGCACAATTTTCCAAACAATTGTTAGCTGTTGGAAATGGATTAGTCCCAGTTGATGCGACATCTGGATTAATTACTCTTACCAACGACGTTTGCCGATTAGTAGACTCTCAATTAGCTCTTATTGAAAATGTTTTCCCAAACATTAGTGAGAATTATTAGAATTATGCTTGGTTAGGTCAACGAGCAATTCTTGCCGCAAAGAATAATGATGTACACGCACTGAATTTCACCATTCAATCAAAAAATTGCTGGCGATTTGGTGACATACAAATCCGTTGATTCCATAACAAATCCCGATGATGTAGTAAATTATCCAACGGAGTTTTTGAACTCTCTGGAGTTACCAGGATTTCCACCACATAACTTGCAACTCAAAGTTGGTACAGTTATTATGATATTACGTAATTTGAATCCACCGCGACTTTGCAACGGTACTCGACTTTCGGTAAAAAGACTTATGCCGAATTTGATTGAGGCAACCATTATTAACGGAAAGTACGCAGGTGAAAATGTATGTATTCCTCGAATACCAATGACTTCAAACGATTGCAATTTCCAATTCGCCTTGCGTTCGCAATGACAATTAACAAGTCGCAAGGCCAATCGCTTAGTGTTTGCGGGATAAATTTAGAAAATCATTGTTTTTCACATGGGCAGTTATGCGTTACGTGTTCACGAGTTGGGAAACCATCCGCTTTGTTTGTGTTAACGTCAGGCCAAAAAACAAAAAATGTGGTTTACCAAAGAGCACTGCAATGAAACGGATAATTTCACGTATAACGCTTCGATTCAGTATTTACTTTGGATTCACTTTCATTTACTTAGAGAAGTTCAACTAAATAAAACTTCATTTTTGTAATCGAAATGAATTCATTACTGTTGTGAAATGAAATCAATTTTTTTCTTTTCAAATATAAAAAAAAAAAAAAAAAAATTGTCTTAATCTTTTAATCATCAAACAAAATGTTACATAAAACAAAGCCATCTGGTGGCGAAACGGAGTTCGCCGGGTTTGCTAGTATATATATATATATATATATATATATATATATATATATATATATAATTTTGAACGGACCTCATTTTCGTCATCTCCTGGGTAGGATCGATGGACATTTGAAGAAATTTTTCGAAACTCGCGTCATGAGTACGACCTCAATAGCTAATTTCCCTCAAGGGAAATCTGCTAAAAAGCTACTAACTGGTACATTAAGGAAAATAATTAGGTAATTAAAACCAAGAATAATGGGAGGAATGAAAAATAAATGGAACATCTAAATGTGTATTTTTTTTTTTTTATTATTTTATATAAATTAATTTATGATCATTTATTTTGATTTTTGTTGTTAACCGATAATTGTTCCTTTCTGTTATTTGATATAAGTAGAAATATCGATTTTAACAGCTGATTTGGGCCTGCCGTTATTCATTTTGACGTTCCGAAAGAGCCTTGGATGCAGCAGAACATTTATTTATTGAAATAAATGTGTTAAAATATGTGTTAAAATGCCCCCGATGAATGTGTGAAACAAAAGGAAGAGCAATAAAAGAAGTGAAGTAAAATTTACCAAGTTTTCGAACTTCAACCCTATAAATATTATTTTAAGGAATTATCTTCTTGGAGGTTGTGGGATTTTTTTCTAAATTTCCTTTAGACGTCCCTTCACGAATTCGGTAGTAACAGTTTTCTCTTATTTTTGGCACCACACATAATTAGTGCGAATCATACTCTACCATTTCAGAAAAAAAACAACAAAAGAAATAAAGAAAGTTAGTGGTTAGTGATTGTATTCGTAGTAAAAATGAATTTGATATACAACCGAGGAAACGGAACTTTCATGCAAACATTATTAGAGAAACAACTCTGAAAATAGAACTACCAAAAAAAATAGAAAAAAAAAGTTACTTTGTGCTAGAGCTAGGTGACGGAGCTTGAATAATAAAGTCACCCCTACTGTTTTCAAACTCTCCCCAACTGGGAGGAGAACAACAACTCATCTGATATTTAGCATTTTGGTCTGATTCACTGTTCTATGACTAAAGCCAATTTCACACTAACTGCATAATGTAGGCGGTGGTGTGAACTGAAATGGATGTAGGGAACCGAACACATTTCACCGATGCATACTTATTGACAGTTATTCTACAAGGGCAACAAGATATTGATTCCGTACTCACGCCTAGAATTTCATCGATAATGCGACTTGAGTGGTAGATGTTTTACTATTTGTTAATTTAGAAATATTATTATTTATTTTTTAACGTCCACTTTTTGCAACTTAGGCTAATCGGGACGGGCTATCTACAGGTTACCACCCTTTTTCAAGCCAGGGTGGGGTTTTAGGACGTTATTTAATGAATTTCGTCACTAAATAATTTCCTTTGCCTAGGCGAGAATCGAACTCACCACTCTAGGTTTACCATGTGAGATAATAAAAATTTCTCGTAATGACAATTTTCTGTTGTTTGATACTATTGATCTTTACGCACAATATATTTTCTATTTTTTTTTTAAATCCAATGAGTTGAAGTAAATGTAAAGGGAATAACTAGCTTTATAGATGAGTTACGAAAAAATGTATAGAACTACAATTGTAGAGCATCAATAGTCTAACAAGATAAGGTCTATACCATTCTAAAAGTCCGTCACGCAGGGGCTGCGTAAACTAAGCAGATTTCCCACGAGAAGTTTTACAATAGAGAAATCTGCCTAATAACAACTGTAGTAGTAAGAAACCTCTAAACCTAAAACATTATTTAGGGCGTAATAACCCAGTAGTTTCTAGCCCCAAAAAACAGTTAACCTAACCTCTAAACCTATTCACGAGGGACGAATAGTTATAGAAACGGCCGCCAGAGCTCCGAAGTCCGAACATAGCCTACTGGTGACCACTAGCAGAATACAAATGCAAATATCTCGGTAATATTCAACATACAGAATAAATGTATAGAACAATATTTATAGTACATTTAATTTGCAATAAGATTGGTTCTATACAATTTTTCGATCCGACGCATAATAACGGAGAGATATTTTGAATTTTCCAAAATCCCCCCGTTAAACCCCCACTCACACAGGTCCGATTTCAGCCATTAACGAACTTGATCTTCCTTTTTACATAAAACGATTAAATTCCTAGTTTGGTAACGATCAAACAAAAATTGCGACGGCTAGAGAGTTAACAGACAAATAGATCTATATATATATATCTATATATATATATATATATATATATATATATATACTAGCTGAGATACCCGGCTTCGCCCGGGAATTCATTTGAGGCTGGATGGTGATGGTATATTTTTGGCAAGGCTTTACTTTTCACGACATTTAGCCGTCCCAGTGTTTAGGGTTAACACCCGTCATTTCTGTGGATTTGTTAATAATGAAATTAATTTTTTATGTAAGACTTCACTGTCCTGCATATGGTCATATTTCCCGTTTCCTGTGTATTATGCATAGATTTGAATTATTAAGGAGTAAATATTGACATACATTTGAATTAATTTTTTAAGGTGAGGTACCTGGTAGTTCATATTGAAATGAAGTGTTGAGGAAATTTCTCTAAATAACAAAATAAAACAACTTTTTTTATGTGCATATTTGGTGAAAACCCCAATAGGGAAATCACTATTATTAATTTCAGGCCTCCACTCATAACCCCCACTTCCTGCCCGTCCCTAGAAATGTTAGTATGGCTTATTATAAGGAAGGCGTTAGTACTAATTCACATAACCGAGTTTGGTTTAGTTCGGGTTGAGTCTTTTGTGCCAAATAAAATAGATGACCCCCGCTATAGGTTTTAGCCTATATCTCGTTTATAATTCGGTATAAGAAAAAAAGTGTATATATCAAAAGTTACTCTAAAATAACTAATAAACCACTTTTGTTATGTTCATATTTGCCGAAAAAAACAATAGGAAACGAAATATCGCTATTTTTTAATTCTGGCTTCCCTTATAACCCCCACTCTTGCCCGTCCCTAGAAGTGTTAGTAAGGCTTGTTATAATGAAAGGGTTAGTGCTAATACACATACCGAGTTTTATTTATTTCGGTTATGTCTTTTGTCCCAAATAAATTTCTTCACTTCTGCTATAGGTTTCAGCGTATATCTCGTTTATAATTCGGTATACGAAAAAAGTGTATATAACAAAAGTTACTCTAAACAACAAAATAAACAACTTTTGTTATGAACATATTTGCCGAAAAACCAATAGGAAACGAAATATAGCTATTTTTAATTTCTGGCTTTTCTTATAATCCCCACTCCTATTCGTCCCAGAGAATATTAATATAGCCTAAAGTCTAAGTTGGGTTAGTAGTAATATACATACCAAGTTTCATAAAATTCGGTTCAGCCGTTTGTGCGTGAAAAGGTAACAAACAAACAAACAAAACAAATAAACACAAACAAACAAACAAACAGACACCAAAGAAACAAAATGCAGTTATGGTGTCTATTACATGTGAAAACGAAAAGTTATCGTGAAATTTCGCCCGAAAAAAAATCAATGTACAGACAGAGGTTACAATTATATATATATATATATATATATATATATATATATATATATATATATATATATATATAAATTATATATATATAATTTTGAACGAACCTCATTTTCGTCATCTCCTGGGTAGGATCGATGGAACATTTGAAGAAATTTTTCGAATTGCAAAATGTTTCACTTTCTTCACTCATTTCAGTTTAGTAATGTTACCATTATTCAACGATTACAGAAAAATATATATATGTGCAATTTTGAACTGACCTCATTTTCATCATCTCCTAATTTTCGAATATCATGAGTACGACCTCAATAGCTGATGTCCCTTAAGGGAAATCTGCTAACAGATATCAATTAGGGTAAATCAGCTATTGAGGTTGTACTCATGATATTCGAAAATAGGAGATGATGAAAATGAGGTCAGTTCAAAATTGCACATATATATATTTTTCTGTAATCGTTGAATAATGGTAACATTACTAAACTGAAATGAGTGAAAAAAGTGAAACATTTTGCAATAGAGTGAAGAAAGTGAATTGCCTTCTTAATTAGTAATAAGTATAGATTAAAAAATAATTTGAAGTTGGAAATTAATTGCTTTTAAATGTTTCTTAACATTGTAAGAATTTATATTAACAAAATAAATTGAAATGTGACTGAATTATTGGTGGAAATAATCAATATATTTTAAAATTCAAATATAATAATAATTACCTTCCTTGTTTATAACCTGCACTTGTTTATAACTGCACTACTTCACAATCATCACTAGTTGTTTTATAACTATGCTTATAACCTTTCACAACCATGCTTACAACCTACCAACAACATACCATAATCTTCACAACATCCTAATTTTGTTCATATTCTGGTTAGATCTGATCATGTATTACACGATTACAGAAAAAAATTAATCTTAGAAAAAATTTACAACTCTCGCTTCGCTCGTGTGGGTAAACGTTTCACTCGAGTTGTAAAATGATCTACTTTCGTCACTTGTATAATAAATAACTATTACGGCTAGCATTGTACCAAGGAGGGAGTTTAAAGAAGCAGAATGTCAAACATTCGGAATATTTTCGTTATTATACTTCTGAAAGATAAATAGTATAGAATCAATCTTATTGAAAGTGTTTCCGTCTATAAATGTTGTCATATATCTATTTCCTCTATCACGAATATTTACTGAGACATTTGAACATTTTAGTATTTAGCCCTCAGTAAACTTCTACACATGTCATATTAACTGTCAGCTGTTATATCATGAACCACTTTATTGGAAGTTTAAATACCTAATATTATTTTTATTGAATTTTTACTTTGTGAGTTAAACGTACCTAAATGCATATTATGATGACATTATTGTTTAATATTTTTAGCTAAAGGGCTTATTTGATCAAAGCTATACTTGATATTTAACATTTTCACTCGTCACTAAAGATAATATTAGTTAATAGTAGAAACCAGCCATAGAATAGGGGGGGGGTTGCGTTTGAAAATAATTTTTCATTATACTGCGTCGAAAAACATGTGTTTTCAATACTAGGTTTGAGTCCGTAAAATAGCTCTTTTCGGGACTAGTACTGAAAAATCTTTTCGGTGCGCTAACCTTACCTGTTACTAATAAACATGTGTTTGAAGGAGGTTATATCAGTACTTTTCTTCTATTATAGGTTAATAAACAGATGTTTTATTTCAAATAAAATAATGTGTCACATTAATTTCTTACATTGTATCTGTAAGTTATTAATGAAATATAAAAGGGTTTTAATGCACTCAAGTATGAGCAGTATAATGAAAAGTATAGTTCATAACACGTACCAAAAGTGTCCTTTCGGTACTCGGTCCAATTTCCAAGCTCGGCTTCGCCTCGCTCGTAAAACTAGACCTCGCACCGAAAAGACCCACTTTTGGTACTAGTGATGAAAATAACTATTACATCACTCTGATCTGAAAGTAGTTACTTTCGCTACCGTATGTAAGTATGGAAAGTGGGTCTTTTTATAATAACTTGAAACAGCTGTTTATACTTACTTACATACTATTAGTTGAAGTTACAGTTTCCAACACTAGGTTACGCTAGCGTTGCTATTCGAAAAACGATTTATATTTTAGTTATTTTAAATCACTAAAGATATTATTGGTCGATTACTTATCATTAGAAAATATAATTACACTAATTTAACTTAGTTTTATTATAAAATTTGAAAGAGTTATTAAAGTTATGTTACTTGTATCATGTTAGTGCTCTAAATCAGCTGTTGAGAAATAATCGATACTACAGAATGCAAAACAAATCATTTAATATGATAATACTTAATAATTACGAGTTTAAATTATATTTTGCATTTTTTGCCTCGTGATGTAAAGTATCGTTCATAACTCGGGCGGAAAGTGAGTTTCCAATGCTCGATCTAATTTCCAGCCTCGGCTTCGCCTCTGCCGTAAAACACGATCTCGCATAGCAAACAGTCACTTTCCGCCCTTGTAATGAAATATACTATTTTACTTTATTACGTGTAGCATTGAATAATGTTAATGAATATTAAACTACTGACGCTCTATTATTGTTATTTTATACATTTTTTCTTAACTAAAATAGGACATTTTATTTGCATTAAGATTGATTCTATACAATTTTTCTAAGCTATGTATAACTACAATGATATTTTAAATTTTAGCTTTCTGTAACCCAACCCCCTCGTCTCATTTTTCTGATTCAATTTAATTACTAACTCGGTGCATAAAGCGTTCAAATATCGAGTTTGGTAATGATCTATCCAAAACAACGACCACTAGTGCGATAATAGACAGTTCATTGAGGTGTATTGTATTCACCTCAATAGGTGATTTCCCTCAAAGGAAACATACTAAAAATTATCTGCGGAATTTATATATCAATAGAGAGTCGGTTAAGGGTATCATTAGTATTGATAAATGATTTGTCAATATACTGAGCCCCGGAAACGCGGTATCAAATAGTTCGGGGAGTGGGGGAAAAAAAACGCCTGCCAGAAAGACGGTAAATAAAAACGGTCATGACGAAAGAGAATAAATGATGAGGCCATTTGTAGAGTTCAGGTGAGTGAAGGGGGGGGGGTTGGGATACTGACCAGGTGGGCGGTCAGTTTGCCACTCACGAATCGATTTATTGTCGCCTATCGATCCTTGGTGACGTCGACCTATTAATCAGGTCCGGCTCAGGAAGCCGCAGGATTTCCCATATTCTCAGCAAACGACTATTTCTCTAATTAATCAGGAACGCCATAATTCCAGCAGCTGAACCGCAGTCATTAGACCTATGTGGATTTTATTTATAGCTCACCACATTTGTCACGAAATTCAATTTTACGTATGTACGACGACAATCGCATTCGTCATCAAAATAATACAACTGAATAAGGCATGTAAGCCAAATTACAGTTTTTTTTTGCTTTGCTGAAAAAAATACTTATTAAAAAATAAGGTAGAACAACGCGATGGCTTGACAAACTTGTGATCTCATCTCGCCACATATTCTGACCGAAAAAAAGATATAATTTTGAACGGACCTCATTTTCGTCAACTAGGTAGGATCGATGGGCATTTAAAGAAAAATTTCGAAAATCGCGTCATGAGTACGACCTCAAAAGTATTCATTGCTCGCTTAATATATGAATTACGAAAAAAAACGTGGAATAAGAATTGCAGGCCATCGGTAGTTTAAAAAGAGTGGTTCAATAACATTTTTTTATTACTCTAAACCCTAATGATTTCTGCCAATAACTAAAAACATCAATTAAAGTTAAACTCAACCGATGTTTAATTTGCGAGTCTATGTAAGGTAAACACATTGAATTATAATTCCCATTCCTCATAACCAACTTTACATTCTAATGTATTTTTGCTACATCCATATCTATACTTTTGATAAACTTCATAAGTTAACCTTTGCTAACGTGTCAGCTTCTTCGTTTCCTATTTTTCCTGAATGGGCTTTTATCCAGTCTATGTGCATGTGTAGGTTTAAATGTATAATTTCTAGAATATGTTAGTCATAGTAGTGTTGCTTATTGAGTAAATGAGAGTCGTGTTGTCTGTGGAAATGGTTGTATATCTGTATAGGTTATATGATGATTTTATAATATATTCTGTAGGTTTTAAGACAGCGTATTTCTCAGCTTGATTATTTGAGCATCTAGCATCAAGTCGGTATTTGTATTTTAAAATATGTCAACTTGTAGTCTCAGTAATTAATGCTGCTCCAGGTGTATTGTTGCCAGTTTTGAGAACATGAAAGAGCTATCATTTGAGAACTTGTCAAACTATTGATGCTCTACAATCATTATACAATTTTCGTAACTCCTTGTTATTCAGCCATTAATAATCCCTTACCCATTTCTCAAATTCCACTCATTTTTTTTTTGTAGGAAATCTGCTTAGTTTTCCAAGCCCCTACGTACTATTTAGGTCGTTCAGTTGAAGAATGGGTTCGTTCCACTTACGATTTTAAATTGAGTTTCATTGCTTCGAGATTTTAGAGCGAGTATTGATTTTAGCCGCCGTTAAGGAGAGACTCAAGACAAGAAGAAATAGAAATAACTTTCCTTGAGCGCCAATTTATTTCTAAGTCCAGTGAAAGCACTGTAAGAACTTCCTTCCTTTTAAAGCCACAAATCTGGAGTAAGTTTCTATTTAACTTAGTTTTGGGGTAGAGAATAGAGCGGCCAAAAGGCGGGAGATGAAAAGGGACAGAAAACATGCCGGGAACAAGGAACTCGCGCTGGGTCCGTGATTAACGATTCATCTTCTATATCAAAGACACCGCCCTATCTCTCTCTCTTTCTTCTAATTAGTTCGTTCCTTGTTCTTTGTTCCGCCCACCTATCTAACCCCCTCCTTTACCCCCACCCCGTCGGTCCTTCCCCTTAATAACTTTGCGTTTGAGCTTGTGCGTGCTTGGGACAATGACCATATTTCTATTGTGTTTTCTGGCTGGGAAAAACCATTCTACCGGCATAAGAAGGGTTCGTGGTCGGAGCTGAATGAAATTTTTGTTTGTGTCTTGCAAAGCACAGATGGAACGAAAAGATATCCTATAGAAAAGAGAAGACAATAGTGTTAGCACAATTAAGAAGATCTTGTAGTTGATTTCCCTTAAGGGTTATCTGCTAGTTAGTTTTTTTTATGCTATTATTTTTAAATGACTTCCCTTAAGGGATATATATATATATATATATATATATATATATATATATATATATATATATATATATATATATGGTGTGTTGTTCTTTTCGGAGTTTTGGTCAATGTTGGTGAAATGAATCTTAGTTTATGCCGATATTTCGAGAATCTTTATTTTCTCTACCTCAGGGCTGTAAAAATTACATGTACTACATTATAATATTGCACAATGTTATTACACATTATTGTAAAAGGGTGTTTTTCCTTATTATTACTTACCAAGACTAAATATATTTATAGACTATTATACATTCTTATTGCACTATGACTAGGGTTATAGTAACCTTCCTTGTTTTGTTTACATAGCAGGGTCACAGCCTTTTGTATGTTTTATATATTTATAGTATGGTGTATTTGTTTGTTAAACTATAATTGTTGTACTGTGGTTCTTATATTATTTAACAATGGTTATTCCTATGCACTATTTTAATTATTGCTATGTTTTGTTACCACTATGCTTTTGCAACTTATATTACTTTACAATAATTATTGCTATGCACTATTACAATCATTGTCATGTTATTATAAATTATAATTATTGTTGGGTTATGTTAAAGTTATTCCTATGTTGTATTTATGTTGCTATTTTTATTCTTATATTTATTATGTTATAACAACCATTCCTGGGGGTTACTAAAATCATCGTTATGCCTATATTTAAGCTATTCTTATGTTGCATTATTATTATTATTATTATTCTATTATGTATCTACAGTATTATTTTTCTATTATGTATCAACAGTATTATTATTCTATTATGTTACAGTTATTAATACTCTTTGTAGTTATATTTTTATTAGAGCCACCTTCTTGATGTATTACATCTATTAAGTTATAATATGTTACAGCTGTTATAGTGTTATATATATATATATATATATATATATATACTCACACACACACATTTTTAATAATAATGATATGGGTATTATATATAATGTGGTGTTATGGGGTGCTCGAGTGTTATGTATGTGAATATATGTATGGATATGAATATTGTATAGTGTTGAGGTGTATTTATGGTATTATGTTGCAGTATATGGTGCTGAGTTTGTCGATGTCTGTCTTTTTGTTGCATGTGTTTTTGTGTTGGGCTATGTATAGCATTTCCTTAAACAATATATATATATATATATATATATATATATATATATATCGTACTCTTCTTGGTAGGATCGATAGATTTTTGAAATTTTATGAAAATTGCGTCATGAGTACAACCTCAATAGCTGATTTCGCTGAAGGTAAAACTTAAGCAAATGAATCTTTCAATATTCGAATTTGAGAAAATACTTTTAAAACGCCGATTAGATATTTATGGTAATAATAATTTTAATGAAATTTCGAAATTTTAATATTACCCCTTCTTAAAAATCCCTCTCCGTTATTTCGAATGAAACAACCCTCTCCCACCATACTTAACATGAAATATAACGTTTCGTGAAATATATGCTCATTTTTAGTGTGTTGTGAGTAGTAGGAGTGGGGGGGGGTCACTCAATGCTGTAAACTTAAGAAATGTTGGTTAATATTAGGGTTAGTGAAGAAATCTGAAAAACAGTGACTGCCTGAAATTGAATTTTCACGATTATTAATTATATAACATTTCTTGATCCGACTAATAATAACGAAGATTTTTTTTTACTTTTCTTTTTCTCCCATGCGACCTTGTCCTTTCCTCCTTTTAGCAGATTTTCTTCAAGGGAAATCAGCTGTTGAGGTCGTACTCATGACGCGATTATCCTAAGGCACCGGAGCATCAGGTGTACCCCTTATGAATTTTATTGTTCTTTGCAGTGCCAATGCACTCGTAGAATCATTAAAACAAGTTGGACTAAAAAAAAATAAACATGTAATTTCTAAATGAAGTAAATGAGAACAAAAGTCTTATGACGGCCATGGAAAAAAGGACATTGAGACTTATTGGGCATATCATAAGGCACAACGACTTCATCACAAATATATTTGAAGTTAAGGTTCTTGGGTACAAGGGGAAAGAAAAGGCGATGTCTTCAAGACATCAAGAACCCAATTTTGAGTATAGTAATATGGAAAGCGCATCTTCTGAAAAAACGCAATGGTTGCAACTACAAGGCGCAGTTTTTAGACCATGATGATGTCAATGCACTCTGCAATTACTACTCACAGCCAGAACGTGTTGCAGTTATGAAACATGAACACACCTTTCTATCTAGAGGATTCCATCTACTTAGTCTTTTTAAAGATTTTGAGTCAATGGAAGAGTTAGCAAGACAACTCTTCCTTAGCCCAAGTAATTGCTGTAATATTTTTAGCAGTGATCAAAAACTGAAGTTTTTGGAAACTCCCACTCTTATGGTTTGAAAAATCTTAATATCTCAGCTGAACCATATGTTCCTAGTTTCTTTAAGGAAAATCAGCTATTGAGGTCGTACTCATGACGCAATTTTCGAAAACTTTCTTCAAATGTCTATCGATCCTGCCTAGGAGATGACGAAAATGAGGTCCGTTCAAAATTAAATATATATCTTAATGCTCTAGCGGTCGCAATTTTTGGTTTATCGTTGCCAAACTCGATATTTAAACGTTTTATGCTAAAAGACAGATCAAGTTCGTTTATGGCTGAAATTAGACCAGTGGGAGGGGGGAGATTTCCGGATCAAAAACTTGTATAGAACCAATCTTATTGCAAATTGAATTTACTATTAATATTGTTCTATACATTTATTATCTATCTTGAATTTTAACCGAGATATTTGAATTTTTATTAAATGTGGGCTGCTAACAGACGAATGAGTTTCCCGCCAAAAACTAGCTCGGACGTTTCCGTAACTGTTCGGCTCTCGTATTGTATTACTTCACGAGGGAAATCTGCTAAGTTTACGCAGCCCCTGCTTGCTTTTGTTTACAAAATAGGGTTATATTTACGAAACTTCATTTATGTGCCACTGAAGCACAGTGGAAATTGACCTAAGTCTCGCCGCCTAGGAAGGATTTAATATAAAAGGAGAGCTGTCACGCATTTACACGTTCTAACAAATTGGGCGAATCTTTTTTTGTATTCCTTGTTCCCTCAAAGGGATTCAGTCTGTTTCCATTTATGTGTAAACTATGAGAGATGTTTGGAGCTGTGTACACTATAGATAGGCTTACCCCATTTGTCGGTATAATGTTAGAGCGGCCCAATGGGGATTTAGGATTGTAAGAAGACAGGGCTGGAGTAGTGCCTTAGGCCCTCGAATATATGAATAGCTAAGGTCCCTTTGCTACCTGCGTAGGTTGGGGGAACATCCCAACTCAAACCCTATAAAACCCTTTCTCTCAGACCCCCAACAGCACAATCCCAAAATGTGATTCACTCTTACATTTTCAACGGCAACCCCCCTTTTTTTCATCCCGAGCCCATGTATCTTACACCCAGATTCTTCCAAGCATTCCATTATCAGGCGTTTTGGTATTACGAACCGTCAGACTGGCCAAGATATGGTCTATGGTGCACCGAGAGGAACTAGGCATATTGGCAGACTTGACAACGACTTGCGGAGTTATGGCACCTTAATGGTAAAAGTGAGTCAGGTAGGTGTTGTGGATAGGAAGCAGATTTACCGACGCACAGTACGTCATAGGTCTATGATACGTAGATGATCTCATCTCTCCATCTGTGTTCTATTTCCCTCGCAGTAAGAGGCCTATGTTAAAAGGAATTAAAATATCAGTTGTGATGTAGTTTTAACAGCGGTCATCACTAAGGATATTCATCACCAATGAAGTCCTTTTATGTCCGAAATATAACAAGGATGGTTGGAGGTTCATAAAAAAAAAAGTCCATCACGCAGGGGCTGCGTAAACTAAGTAGATTTTCCACGTGAAGTTTTACAATAGAGAAATTTCAGAATAGAGAGTCAAACAGTTACGGGAACGGCCCGAACTAGCTCTTGACGGAAACTCACGACTAGACCCGAAGTTAGCCGATCTCATCTCAGAATCTGAAAACATGAAAATGCAAATATCTCGGTTAATATTCAAGATACAGAATAAATGTGCATAACATTATTTATAGAAAATGTAATTTGCAATAAGATTGATTCTATATAATTTTTCGATCCGACGTATAGTAACGGAGATATTTCGAATTATCAAAAATCCTCCCCTTTAAACCCCCCCCCCTCCCACTGGTCCGATTTCAGCCATTAACGAACTTGATATTTATTTCTGCATAAAACGTTTAAATGTCGAGTTTGGTAACGATCAAACGAAAATTGCGACCGCTAGAGCGTTAACAGACAAATATCTATCTATCTATCTATCTATCTATCTATCTATCTATCTATCTATCTATCTATCTATATATATATATATATATATATATATATATATATATATATATATATATATATATAATTTTGAATGGACCTCATTTTCGTCATCTCCTGGGTAGGATCGATGGACATTTGAAGACATTTTTCGAAACTCGCGTTATGAGTACGACCTCAATAGCTGATTTCCCTTAAGGGAAATTTGCTAAAAAAGATAACAAGTAAAATTTGTAGCATTGTTGTAGTTGTGAGGTAAATGAAGATATGTTATATAACGAATGTTGTTGACATAGTAAAGTCCTTCATTTGCTGTTCATAGTCTTGACCCACCGCGTCCTGAACGTCTTCTAATGTTCCGAAGATGTGCCAGGAGAACTGAAAGTTCACTTTACATTTAATAAACTTTTGGACGAACACAGACATATTTGGTTCATCGTGATTGATTATTTCCAATATAAACCACCATCTCTAGAATCAACAATATCCCTTGATTTTATGCAGCAGATGACAAATGAGATCGGTTCAAAATAATATAAATTTGTCTTTAAACTCTGTCGTAATTTTTAGCAGATTTCCCTTAAGAGAAATCAGCTATTGAGTTGAGGTCGTACTCATGACGCGAGTTTCGAAAAATTTCTTCAAATGCCCATCGATCCTACCAAGGAGATAACGAAAATGAGGTCCGTTCAAAATTATGTATATATATATATATATATATATATATATATATATATATATATATATATATATATATGTATGTCTGTTAACGCTCTAGCGGTCGCAATTTTTGTTTCATCGTTCCGAAACTCGATATTTAACCGTTTTATGTAAAAATACAGATCAAGTTAGGTAATGGCCGAAATCGTACCAGAGGAAGGGGGTTTAGAGGGGGGATTTTCGAAAATTCAAAATATCTCCGTTATTATCCATCGGATCGAAAAATTGTATTAAACCAATCTTATTGCAAATTAAATTTACTATAAATATTGTTATATACACTTATTCTCTATCTTGAATATTTACCAAGATATTTGCATTTTTATGAAGTCTGTGGTCGGGTGTTGTTCGGGTTAGTTAGGCCGTTTTCGTAAGTTGGCTCTGGCGGAAGCTTCTAACCTAACTTGTAGTTTGGAACCTCACCTAACCTTCTTTACTTTGTGAGATTTGTGCAAATACGTGCTGTTCATCCGCCGCCCCCTCTTCTTTAGTTCTTGGACTACTAAAATTTGAGTTATTAAAATATAAATTATTCTTACAATTCAGAAGCCGTTTCAGGTGGGAGTTTATTAAAATTAACTGAAAGATTTCTCATTACCGTTTGTATTTACTTATGGTGGTGTTGTGTTACTTTATACTTATTTCTCTATTATGATTATTCACCGAGGTATCTAGATTTTTTAGTTTTCAGTCTTTAGTAAATCCTCACTCCTACTCATATTATATTAATAAAAGTCCGTCACGCAGGGGCTGCGTAAACTAAGCAGATTTCCCACGTGAAGTTTTACAATAGAGAAGTCTGCCTAATAACAACTGTAGTAGTAAGAAACCTCTAAACCTAAAACATTATTTAGGGCGTAATAACCCAGTAGTTTCTAGCCCCAAAAACAGTTAACCTAACCTCTCAACCTATTCACGAGGGACGAATAGTTATGGAAACGGCCGCCAGAGCTCTCGGCGGAAAGTCCGAACATAGCCTACGTGATCACACGCAGAATAAAAATGCAAATATCTCGGTTAATATTCAAGATACAGAATAAATGTATAGAACCATATTTATAGTAAATGTAATTTGCAATAAGATTTAATCTATACACATTTTCGATCCGACGCATAATAACGGAGATATTTTGAATTTTCAAAAATTCCCCACTCTAAACCCCCCTCCCACTGGTCCGATTTCAGCCATTAACGAACTTGATCTTCCTTTTTACATAAAACGATTAAATTCCGAGTTTGGTAACGATCAAACAAAAATTGCGACCGCTAGAGCGTTAACAGACATATATATATATATATATATATATATATATATATGCTAGCTCAGATACCCGGCTTCGCCCGGGAATGGATTTGAGGCTGAATGGTGATGGTATTTTTTTGGCAAGGCTTTACTTTGCACAATGTTTTGACATTTACCCGTCCCTCCCAGTGTTTAGGGTTAATACCCGTTGTAGGCATTTGTTAATAATAAAATTAATTTTTATGTAAGTCTTCTCTGTCCCCCAAATTGTCATATTTCCCATCTCCTGAGCATTATGCATAGATTTCAGCTATTAAGGACAAAATATTAACATTGATTTGAATTAATTTTTCCAGCTGAGGTACCTGATAGTTCAAATAGGGATGAATTGTTGAGCATATGAATATTTCTACGCAAATTACAAAATAAGGGAAATCTGCTAAAACAAATAGACAATGAAATCTAACGATTTTTTTTTTCAGGCCCCCACTCCCGTTCGAATCTAAAAATTTTAATGTAGCTTATAATCATGGAATAATTAAGCTAATTGACATACCGAGTTTTGTTATGTTCGGTTCAATCTTTAGTGAATAATAAAATTGTTGGGTCCCACTAAAGTTTTAGTGTATATCTCGTTTATACTTTGTTATAAGACAAAACTTTATATGACAAAAGTTACTCTAAATAACAAAATAAACAACTTTTCTAATGTTCATATTTGCCGAAAAACGAATAGAAAACGAAATACCACTATTATAAATTCAGGCCTCGCTTACAACTCCCACTCCTGTCAGTCCCTAGAAATGCTGGTATGGCTTTTTATAATGAAAACGTTAGTGCTAATACACATACCAAGTTTTATTTATTTCGGTTGGGTCTTTTGCCCCAAATAAAATTGTTCACTTCCGCTATAGGTTTTAGCGTATATCTCGTTTATAATTCAGTATGCGAAAAAGTGTATATACCAATATTTACTCTAAATAACAAAATAAACAACTTTTGTCATGTACATATTTGCCAAAAAACCCATAGGAATCGAAATATCGCTATATTTAATTTTAGGTTTCCCTTATAACCTCCACTCCTGTTCGTCTCAGAGGATATTAATATAGCCTAAAGTCTAAGTTGGGTTTGTAGTAAAATGCATACCCAATTCGGTTCAGCCGTTTATGCGTGAAAAGGTAACAAACAAACAAACAAAGACACGAAAGAAACAAAATGCAGTTATGGTGTCTATGACATGTGAAACGAAAAGTTATCGTGAAATTTCGCGAAAAAAATCAATGTACATACAGAGGTTACAATTTTATATATATATATATATATATATATATATATATATATATATATATATATAATTGTGCTGATGTTTTCGACCAGGTATTTATATGTGGTGTGTTGTTCTTTTCGGAGTTTTGGTCAATGTTGGTGAAATGAATCTTAGTTTATGCCGATATTTCGAGAATTTTTATTTTCTCTTCCTCAGGGCTGTAAAACATATTATAACTTAATAGATGTAATACATCAAGAAGGTGGCTCTAATAAAAATATAACTACAAACAGCATTAATAACTGTAACATAATAGAATAATAATACTGTAGAAACATAATAGAATAATAATATTGTAGATACATAATAGAATAATAATACTGTAGATACATAATAGAATAATAATACTGTAGATACATAATAGAATAACAATACTGTAGATACATAATAGAATAATAATACTGTAGAAACATAATAGAATAATAATACTGTAGATACATAATAGAATAATAATACTGTAGATACATAATAGAATAACAATACTGTAGATACATAATAGAATAATAATAATAATAATAATGCAACATAAGAATAGCTTTAATATAAGCATAACAATAATTTTAGTAACACACAGGAATGGTTGTTATAACATAATAATATAACAATAAAGATAGCAACATAAATACAACATAGGAATAACTTTAACATAACACAACAATAATTATAATTTAAAATAACATGACAATGATTGTAATAGTGCATAGCAATAATTATTGTAAAATAATATAAGTTACAATAACATAGATTTAACAAAACATAGCAATAATTAAAATAGTGCATAGCAATAACCATTGTAAAATAATATTAGAACCACAGTACAACAATTATAATATAGTTTAACAAACAAATACACCATACTATAAATATATAAAACATACAAAAGGCTGTGACCCTGCTATGTAAACAAAACAAGGAAGGTTACTATAACCCTAGTCATAGTGAAATAAGAATGTATAATAGTATATAAATATATTTAGTCTTTGTAAGTAATAATAAGTAAAAAAACACCCTTTTATAACAATGTATAACAACAATGTGCAATATTATAATGTTGTACATGTAATTCTTACAGCCCTGAGGAAGAGAAAATAAAAATTCTCTAAATATCGGCATAAACTAAGATTCATTTCACCAACATTGACCAAAACTCCGAAAAGAACAACACACCACATATATATATATATATATATATATATATATATATAGAGAGAGAGAGAGAGAGAGAGAGAGAGAGAGAGAGAGAGAGAGATTGATTTTACATTCCAACAAACATTGATAAAAAAAGAACTACTTAATATTGAACGTTTTGATGGCAGCTATACCTGATAGTAATATATTGAAACATAAAGCGACAAAGAGAAGTAAATACAGCTGAGATATAATGGCGAAAATAAAATAAACAACGTGACTTAGTTGCCAAAGGCGATGGTGCTCTCAAACACGTGTATTATATGTTGTTCCTTTATCGTTGAGAACTGTTATCCCTTTATTTCAAGAGATATGCTTTCTCTATTTTCTTTTTTAATCCTCTTCTTTGCTTGAAAATATTGTCTCCCTGGTGTAAAAGTAGTTTACCCTCTGTTAGACTACTTGTTCTTTAAGATTCTTTCTGAATGTAGCGCACGGTTTTAGCAGATTTCTCTTAAGGGAAATCAGCTATTGAGGTCGTACTCATGACGCAATTTTCGAAAAATTTCTTCAAATGTCCATCGATCCTGCCCAGTAGATGACGAAAATGAGTCCCGGTCTAAACGATGTATATATTTGTCTGTTAACACTCTAGCGGTCGCAATTTTTGTTTAATCGTCACCAAACTCGGTATTTAATCGTTTTATGTAAAAAGCCGTTTTAGTTGGGAATTCATTAAAATTAACTGAAAGATTTCTTATTACCGTTTGTATTTACTCATGGTGGGATTGTATTACCAGTATGCAGATTTCTCTATTGTAAAACTTCACATGGGCGTGACGGACTTTTTCTAATCAATAAAGTAACGGATTTAAATATTAAAATGTGTTATAGGTAGAAACAAAGGCGCAAGAAAAATGTACAGGTCATGAAAAATAAATACGATCTTAAAAAATTCCGAAAAATGTCCGTCATGTTGTACTGTGTACGCTGAGTAGGTTTCCCACGTTGTGGCATGTTGGATTTGTGACCTCATCTCACCATATATTCTAAATTTCTAAATAAAAATCCTATGAGTAAGAAATATTGGCATATTAAAGACTGAAAACAAGGAAGCACTAACAACTCGCTTAAAATACAATCACCTAAAAAATGTTTTAAGAACAATTTTAGTGCACCAATACATTAACAAGGTTTGTTATATAACCATTTCGTTCGGACTCATTATAACGGAAATATTTTGGATTTTATTAGCCATGATCTAATATGATTTTTTAGCAGATTTCCCTTAAGGTAAATCAGCTATTGAGGATGTACTCATGACGGAATTTTCGAAATTTTTCTTCAAATATCCATCGATCCTACCTAGTAGATGACGAAAATGAGGTCCGTTCAAAACTGTATATATATATATATATATATATATATATATATATATTTATATATATACACATAGATATATTTGCCTGTTACCGCTCTAGCGGTCGCAATTATTGTTTAATCGTTACCAAACTCGATATTTACTCGTTTTATGTAAAAAGAACGATCAATTTTGTTAAAGGCTGAAATCGGACCAGGAGGGGAAGAATTTCGAAAATTTGAAATATCTCTGACTCTATACGTCGGATCGAAACATTATATAGAAACAATCTTATTGCAAATTAAAATTTCAATAAATATTGTTTTATACATATTTTCTGTATACTGAGTATTAACAGTGATATTTCTTTATAGTTCAACGATTTCAGTAAATTCAGACGCTTTCCGTTGTAGGTATTATTTATTAGCTTGTAAATTGACTGAATGATATATTATTACCGTTTGTATTTATTCCCTTGGCATTATGATGGTGTCATTAGTATGTAGATTTATCTGTTGTTTACCTCCCATTGGGAAATCTGCTTAGTTTAGAGTTTACGCAACCCCGTGCGTGGCGGACGGAAAACTCACTTGCATTAATTTGTAATCAAATATAAATCCAATGCTAAAAGGTTTCCAGCGTATGTTCGATAACGGCATTATAGTGTCACGTACAGAAAGCGGGAATCGAACCTTACCTCCGGCACCAATTTGTTTTTGAGAGTATTGAGCGATACAAGAAAGAAGATAGAAAAGAGGCCGGAGAAGTTTTTTTTTTCCCCCCCTTCTTTTTTCTCCAGGTATAAAATATATATATATTCGTCTGTTACCGCTCCAGCGGTCGCAATTTTTGTTTGATCGTTGCCAAACTCGATATTTAGTCGATTTATGTAAAAAGAAAGATCAAGCTCGTTAACGGCTGAAATCGGACCACGGGAGGGGGGGGGGGGTTTAAAAGGGAGGATTTTCGAAAATTCGAAATATCTCCGTTACTATTTGTCGGATCGAAAAATTGTACAGAATCAATCTTATTACAAATTAAATTTACTATAAATATTATTATATACATTTATTCTCTATCTAGGATATTAACCAAGATATTTGCATTTTTATTAAATCCTGTGCGGCTAACGGACGGTGTCTTTCCCGCCAGAAGCTAGTTCGGCCATTTTATTAACTGCTCGGCTATCGTGAAATTTCTCTATTGTAAATCTTCACGTGTGAAATCTGCTTAGTTTACGCCGCCCCTGCGTAACGGATTTTTTGATATTGGATGAAGTAGTTACATATTGGGTATTGCATAGATCATATAATCATTTTTAAACCAAGGCCTCAAAATCATAATTTTAATATTAATTAAATTCTTATTATGTGGCTCATGATATAACACCTTATTGCTAATATAATATGATTAGAAGCGGGGGTTTATTGGTCTATACAAATACCTCGGTTAATATTCAAGATAAAGGGCAAGTGTATATAACAACAATTATAGGAAATTAATAGTTTATTAATGTTCGTTCTGTTCAATTTTTAGCAGATTTCCCTTAAGGGAAATCAGCTATTGAGGTCGTACTCATGATGCGAGTTTCGAAAAATTTCTTCAAATGTCCATCGATCCTACCCAGGAGATGACGAAAATGAGGTCCATTCAAAATTATATATATATATATATATTTATATTAGTCTGTTATCTCTCTAGCGGTCGCAATTTTTGTTTGATCTTTACCAAACTCGGAATTTAATCGTTTTATGTAAAAAGGAAGATCAAGTTCGTTAATGGCTGAAATCGGACCAGTGGGCGGGGGGGTTTAGAGGGGGATTTTTGAAAATTCAAAATATCTCCGTTATAATGCGTCGGATCGAAAAATCGTATAGAATAAATCTTATTGCAAATTAAATTTACTATAAATATTGTTTATACATTTATTCTGTATCTTGAATATTAACCGAGATATTTGCATTTGTATTCTGCGTGTGGTTACCAGTAGGCTATGTTCGGACTTTCCGCCGAGAGCTCTGGCGGCCGTTTCTATAACTATTCGTCCCTCGTGAGTAGGTTTACAGGTTAGGTTAACTGTTTTTTGGGGCTAGAAACTACTGGGTTATTACGCCCTAAATAATGTTTTAGGTTTAGAGGTTTCTTACTACTTCAGTTGTTATTAGGCAGATTTCTCTACTGTAAAACTTCTCGTGGGAAATCTGCTTAGTTTACGCAGCCCCTGCGTGGCGGACTTTTTTCTATCAGACCTATACTAACGGAGATATTTCGAATGTTTGAAACCCCGCTCTTTACTAAACCTCCCCAATTAATTGATTAGTCTGATTTCTGACATTAACGTACTTGATCTGTAGTTTTATATAAAACTTTTGGAAACCACTAAAATTGTGACCGCTAGAGCATTTGGTAATGCATCTGCTGAAATGTCCGCAGTAACGTAGGTAATGCAGGTATTGCGTAAACTAAGCAGATTTCTCACCCGTAGAAATGGTGATAGCGTCATCCCACATTATATTCTCTATATCCCACCAGATATGGAGGTCTTCAAACTGAACATGGGCTTTTTATTGATTCAATCGCTTTCAATAAAAATTGCAGGAGACGCGTTGGGGTCTAAATGAAATCTGAAAAAATACTGAAATGAAAAAACTACAACGTCCATTAATAAATAAGGACAAAATACTATAAATAATCTGCCAAATGTAGCATAAAGTGGACGCTATTAACCCTCGGTCGGGCGCGTCAAGAATATTCCGACATCGGGCGCGTGTATCTCAGAGATACAACCTCAACCGTTTTTACGGAAATACAGTTTTTTAATATATATTTTGCACTAAAATGTTCAGCGTGTGATTAGAAACCATAACAGAGGAAGTATTTGTTTGAAAGAAGTAAATAATTTTTAAAATTGATAAGTATTATAATATAAAGAAACGGTGGACGATAATTTTTAAAATATAATTAAAAAATACAAATATCAAGAGGAATTGTTTAAATGCACATGCCTTTATTATACATATTTCATTTCAGTTTGTGAACAATATAAAAGTATATCTTAATATAACTTCAATCAAAAATAAGTAGCACGAAATCACTTTTAGATAAGATTTAATGAAAATCATCAACAAATTTTAAAAATACCAGTTTAATTGTTATTTCTTTTGCAGAGCTGCATTACAATTCGGACAAAGCATGGAACTATGTTGTTAACAAATTTTGTTTTTGCAAATCTCACAAAAGTAATTAGTACACCTACATTTATTTTCAGTTTTGCTTGGTTCACATCATTTTCTTTGTTCGTTGTCGTGGAGGGACTTTTTTTATGCTGTTCTGTACTTGAGTTCAATGTATGGTCGAATGAGCTAGTGTACTCTTATGAGTCTCTGAAGTCTTAAAGTTTCGTCCTTAGTTCGGTTGGCAAACGTCTACTATTGTCACTGCGTCGTGCAATATATCCTTGTACAAGTTCTTTTGAAAGCTCATGTTTGAGCAAAATAATAGAATAATAGGTTTTTATTTGATTCCATTTAATAAAGAGAAACTTAATTGATGTACATATTTATGAAATACAGATTTCAAGAAAACTTACGAGATCGGGCGCGTGGTATCTAGGAGATAAAATTTAATGACAGGTGAAACACACGACTCAGTTAAGCACAGTGGCACAACATACCTTGAGGGGGAGTTCTCTAAAACACATAACTCGAAGCACTACAACACCACTCTATGCTAGGAGGTGTGGCAAATATTTTTCGAGAAATGTGTATCTGAGAGATACACGCGCCCGACGGAGGGTTAAATAATAATTACATATTTATGTAATGTATGTGGGAACGCTATATGCCAGAGGTGGGGAACCTTTTTACCATTAGAGGCCACATTTAAATTAGGCAGCAATAAGAGAGGCCGCATAAGCCGATTGACCTAAGTGACTTTTGTGAAATTATTATAGTTTTTCTATAGATTTAACAATTTATTGCATTATATAGAAAAATAAAATATAATACTACAAAATTTTAAATATAATATACATATAAAATAATATAAAAATATTATAAAAAATACAATAAAAAATATTTTTTTTATTCACTCAAGTTAGTGACTTATTTGGCTTTGTTTTTTGTTTGACAGTACTTGTATATTTGGATCAAGCTTCGTAACACACAGCTTTATTTGATCCTCTAAATGTGCATCTGTAATTTGCATTCTTAAATTTGTTTTTATTTTTGACATGAGAGAAAATGTTGTTTCGCAACACTAGGTACTTCCAAAGCAGGAAAGTAAGCGGCGAGCTATTTGGCGGGATTTTTCGCGCAACTGTCATGGCGTTGATGTACAATAGTTTTTTTTTTTTTTTGAAACGAACTCTACCATTTTGTACTAGGTGGCAAAGGGCCGCACAAGAACCTCGCGGAGGCCGCAGCTCTGCTATACGAGTATACAGTCCCGCAAGACTTCAACCTTAACCGGTCACAAGAAGTCAATGAAGAAACCATCACATCCTCCGTGCTTTGCTGGTTTTTCATCTCGTTGAAGCTGTTCTTCGCCAGTTTTCAAGCAGTGGTATAATAAATTAATAGCTCCCAGAAATGAAATTTATAAGGGCAGTGGTATAAAAATACTTATTTCAAAAAAATGTACAAGTCATTATTGCTTTCTTCAATTTAGTAAAAGAATTATTATTTGTTTGACTCTCCCTGAACCAGTTTTCACTAATATCGAAATCGAAAACTAAAAAAAATAAAAAAAAAAAAAAACCAAATAACACGGTTAATATTCATGATACATAAAATATGTATAGAAAAAAAATTACTGGATGTTGCATTTGTAATATGACTGGTTTTATCCAATTTTTCGATTAGACGTATAATAAAGGAGATATTTTGAATTCTCTCCGCCCTTAAATCCCCCTCAACGGTCCAATTTCAGCCATTACCAAACTTGAACTTTAATTTTAAAAATGTATATGTTTGTTGTTTGCTAATGATTAAAAAAAAAACTGCTAGTGCATTAAAAAGCAAATATTTGTTCTATCGGAAGCTGCTTTATTCATATTAATGTACTCACCGCATACATATACATTTATGTACGGTTCTCATTTTCGTTATATTCTGGGTATCATTAATGGAGAATTGAGGAACATTTTCGAAAATCGCGTCACGAGCGCATCCTCAATAGGTGTTTTCTCATGACATATATATGCTAAAACGATTTAGAGAATGTTGAAATTTCATAAAATGAAGAATTGTATGTTACATTAGAAACTAACAATAGTTGAATAATGATAGGAATATTGTCAGTAGTGTAACTAGTAAGCTTGGACACAGAGATTTTTTTGGCCGATAAGCAAAATAAAATAATTTAATAATATAATTTTACGTAAATAAAAAAAAATATTGGGCATTTCTACTTTTTTTATTAATAAATGAAAAATGTAGAGCAATTATTCACAGAAATTGAAAAATATTATCGGATTACAGTTTTAGCATATATGATTGAATATGGCGTTAAATTATGATATTTTATTCATTATAAACAAAATATTAAAAATTTTAAAACTGAAATTTTTATTACACAGTTTTAATGCACATTAAAACCCATAACAATCATTCTACAATTTTTTTTTAAAAATATCTATTACCGTTTTAACAATATTATCTCAGAAACATAAAAACCATTTTTTTCAAGAGGTGATTTAACGTCTTCAAATAGAAGCTCTGTACTACCAAAAACTATTTTTTTGTGATACATATGAGCTACTCTTCTTGTACTCAAAGTTTCAGAATTTGTTTTGATTTTTCAGGTTTCCTATGCTCCTTTGAAAGTTATGTCGGTGACACTTCGTGTAACCCCATTTTCATTTGTCTCAATAAAACATAACGAAGTGCAGTGAATTTTATCGATTTGAGTATTATAGCCATGCAAGGGGAGTATACATACTACATTAATCGTAAACCAACTTTTACTAACCTCGCCTTATTACGATTTTTCCTCGTAGCACAATAAAGAATGAAAACTCCCTACTGTTTCAGTGTAATTAGGTTAATATCCATATCTTATGATAAGGATGAACATGGAAAGAAATTAAAACCCATTTATAATTCAAGGAAGGAAAATGGATGAAGTATTGAATTTATTAGACAGTATTAAAAGTATGCATATGAATTTTAACTGACAACATATTTGTCATTTCTATGGAAATATTAAAGGACTTTTGAAAAATAATTTCTGAAATCGCGTCACGAGTATACCTTTAACCCAGGTTTGATATCTGGTGTGTTAGTCTTAGCCAAAATATTTGATAGAATATTGTTAGTATTCATCTTGAATTGCGTGATAATATAGAAACTATAAAATATATGGTCAAGGCATCGATATTCCCATGAGAACCAAGTTCAATTCTAGACCCATTCAAAATCTGTATGGAAGATATACTTTTCTAACGGAACAAACTATTTTACTAAAAAGTGTTCTCAGATACTTTTACGTTTTGAGATAATGCAAATATGTTACGCACGTAGGAAATCTTCTTAGTTAAAGCCACCCCAGAGTGACGGATATTGTTTTTATTTACTAACTAATTATGGTATATGACTTACATTGTAGTACCTTCTAACAAAGACAAGTAAATTTTCTGTATGTATTATCTTAAATGGATTATTAGTTGATATAATATCTGCTTATTAATGTTTATGTAATTAATTATTACCACTATTTACGCCTTAAAAACAATTCTCGTAATATCATAATGGATGTCTACTATTAAAAAAGTCCGTCACGCAGGGGCTGCGTAAACTAAGCAGATTTCCCACGTGAAGCTATACAATAGAGAAAGCTCTATACAAGAGCCGAACAGTTAGGGCCGAACTAGCTTTTGCCCTGAAACGTTCGTTATCGGCCCAAATTTAATAAAAATATCTCGGTTAATATTGAAGATAGAGAATAAATGTATAAAACAATATTTATAGTACATTTTATTTGCAATAAGATTGGTTCTATACAATTTTTTGATCGCACGTATGGTAACGGAGATATTTCGAATTTCCAAAAATCCTCTCCTCTAAACCCCCCCTCTCACTGGTCTGATTTCAGCCGTTAACGAACTTGATCTTTCTTTTTACATAAAACGACTAAATATCGACTTTGGTAACGATTAAATAATAATTGCGACCGCTAGAGCGGTAACAGACAAACATATATATATATATATATATATATATATATATATATATATATATAGAGAGAGAGAGAGAGAGAGAGAGAGAGAGTTTGAACGGACCTCATTTTCGTCATTTCCTGGGTTGGATCGATGGACATTTGAAGAAAAATTTCGAAAATCGCGTCATGAGTACAACCTCAATAGCTGATTTCCCTTAAGGGAAATCTGCTAATAGAAAATGGAGACTTTACGTGCATTTATAGTTTTATAATACTAATAAAGTTTCTCGCACGATCACCATTGATCTCTGGATGTTGATTGGGAAGGGGACTATCAGATGGAAGGTTGCTCCGGGAATAGAATTGCTGATAAGAGTATCCCGGCTGGAATAGGGATCCAGGTAGCGAGCGTGTTAAGTCAGCAACTGAACTAATCAGGGCTCTTCTTCCAGAATCGCCTCCTCCAGCCTTTTATACCAACAAATAAGCCTGCCGTAGAAGGAACTCTCCAGATCTTTTATACCTGGAGAAAAAAGAAGGGAAAAAAAACTTCTCGGGCCTCTTTTCTATCGGCTTTCGAGTATCTCTCAATACTCTCAAAAAGAAATTGGTGCCGGAGGTAAGGTTCGATTTCCGCTTTCTGTACGTGACACTATAATGCCGTTATCGAACATACGCTGGAAACCTTTTAGCATTGGATGTATATTTGATTACAAATTAATGCAAGTGAGTTTTCCGTCCACCACGCCCGGGGTTGCGTAAACTCTAAACTAAGCAGATTTCCCAATGGGAGGTGCACAACAGATAAATCTACATACTACTGACACCACCATAATGCTAAGGGAATAAATACAAACGGTAATAAGATATCATTCAGTCAATTTACAAGCTAATAAATAATACCTACAACGGAAAGCGTCTGAATTTACTGAAATCGTTGAACTATAAAGAAATATCACTGTTAATACTCAGTATACATAAAATATGTATAAAACAATATTTATTGAAATTTTAATTTGCAATAAGATTGTTTCTATATAATGTTTTGATCCGACGTATAGAGTCAGAGATATTTTGAATTTTCGAAATTCCTCCCCTCCTGGTCCGATTTCAGCCTTTAACAAACTTGGTCGTTCTTTTTACATAAAACGAGTAAATATCGAGTTTGGTAACGATTAAACAATAATGGGGACCGCTAGAGCGGTAACAGGCAAATATATATATGTGTATGTATATATATATATATATATATATATATATATATATATATAAAATTGTAACCTCTGTCTGTACATTGATTTTTTTCGCGAAATTTCACGATAACTTTTCGTTTCACATGTCATAGACACCATAACTGCATTTTGTTTCTTTCGTGTATGTTTGTTTGTTTGTTACCTTTTCACGCATAAACGGCTGAACCGAATTTCATGAAACTTGGTATGTATATTACTACTTACCAAACTTAGACTTTAAGCTATATTAATTTTCTCTGAGACGAACAGGAGTGGGGGTTATAAGGGAAGCCTGAAATTAAAAATAGCGATATTTCGTTTTATATTGGTTTTTCGGCAAATATGCACATAACAAAAGTTGTTTATTTTGTTATGTAGAGTAACTTTTGTTATATACACTTTTGTCGTATACCAAAGTTTAAATGCGTTATACGCTAAAAATTATAGCGGGAGTCAACAATATTATTTGCCAAAAAAGACTGAACCGAACTAAATAAAACTCGGTATGTGTATTAGCAGTGAGGCCTTTATTATAATAAGCCATACCAACATTTCTATGGACGGGCAGGAGTGGGGGTTATAAGGGAAGCCTGAAATTAAAAATAGCGATATTTCGTTTCCTATTGGTTTTTCCGCAAATATAAACATAATAAAAGTTGTTTATCTTGTTATTTGGAGTAACTTTTGTTATATACACTTTTGTCTTATACCTAAGTATAAATGAGTTATACGTTAAAACTTTAGCGGGCACTAACGGCTGAACCGAACTTAACAAAACTTGGTATGTCAATTAGCATTGATTCTTCCATGATTATAAGTTATATTAAAATTTTTAGGTTCGAACAGGAGGGGGGTTATAAGGGCGGCCTGAAATAAAAATTCACCATATTTACATGTATAAAAGACGGGAAATATAAAAATATCGAAGACTGTGAAGAATTATCGAACAAATAATTCTATTATTAGCAAATTACCGGCAACGACGGGTATCAATCCTAAACACTGGGACGGATAAATGTTAAAATATTGTGCAATGTAAAGCCTGCTAAAAAATACCATCACCATTCAGCCTCAAATGAATTCCCGGGCGAAGCCGGGTATCTGAGCTAGTATATATATATATATATATATATATATATATATATATATATATATATATATATATATATATATATTTATATTTATATATACAGTTTTGAACGGACCTCATTTTCGTCATCTACTAGGTAGGATCGATGGACATTTGAAGAAAAACATCGAAAATTCCGTTATGAGTACAACCCCCCCCCCTTAAGGGAAATCAGCTAAAATAATCAATCCCTATTCCAGCTATCGGCTTTGAAGGATACCATAGCATCTATGGTCATCTTCAATCAACAGGTGGCTATATAAGAAGAGCTAATTTTATTGATTTTAGAAATCCACTGCTAAACTAACTATTATATCAGTTCGGAATATACCTGACACAAAAAATCCCCGACTGTAGGCTTAGGCTTAAGTAATGGCAGTTCCCACCTTGTTTCTGATATATTTGTTTTTAGTATTTATATTATCCTTTAATTGCATTTTAATTTTTGTTTCAAGCAAAAGTTGTTTGTGTGTTTGTTGGGCAATTTAATACTGTTGGTTGCTTGATAGTCGAATGGTTTTTCGTGTCGAAAGTCACAGAAGATGGAGGATTCTGCACTCTGTGGAGCACTGAAAGTTCACTCTGTCGTAATAAATGGACTGCCAAAAAATACTACCTTGTACGTCCAATCTGTATAAAATTGACTTCAACCTTTTTCGGTGGCTGTGTGAAAACAACCTGAGGAGTTTGACGAATTTACTTGGGCTTGAAAAAATAGCAAAAAACTTATGAATATACCTGCATGAATGGATAAAAGTCCGTCACGCAGGGGCTGCGTAAACTAAGCAGATTTCCCACGTGAAGTTTTACAATAGAGAAATCTGCCGAATAACAACTGTAGTAGTAAGAAACCTCTAAACCTAAAACATTATTTAGGGCGTAATAACCCAGTAGGTTCTAGCCCCAAAAAACAGTTAACCTAACCTCTAAACCTATTCAGGGACGAATAGTTATGGAAACGGCCACCAGAGCTCTCGGCGGAAAGTCCGAACATAGCCTATTGGTGACCACACGCAGATTACAAATGCAAATATCCCGGTTAACATTCAAGATAGAGAATAAATGCATATACAAATATTTATAGTAAATTTAATTTGCAATAAGATTGGTTCTATACAATATTTCAATCCGATGCATAATAACGGAGATATTTTAAATTTTTGAAAATCCCCCCTCTAAACCCCCCCTCCCACTGGTCCGATTTCAGCCGTTAACAAACTTGATCTTCCTTTTTACACAAAACGATTAAATACCGAGTTTGGTGACGATTAAACAAAAATTGCGACCGCTAGAGTGTTAACAGACAAATATATATATATATATATATATATATATATATATATAGTTTTGAACGGACCTCATTTTCGTCATCTCCTGGGTAGGATCGACGGACATTTGAAGACATTTTTCAAAAATCGCGTCATGAGTACGACCTCAATAGCTGATTTCCCTTAAGGGAAATCTGCTAACATCCTCACAATCATAAGCCGGGCTTTTAATGAGACCACATCATCATCTCAAGAGCATGTATGATTAGTTTTATCAATAGTCCCTCTACAGTGACTTTAAGCAGCCATGGAAAAATGCCTGGACGGCAGAGAGGTAACTTTCCAGGTTAGGTGGAGAAGGAAAATGCCTTTCTGGATTGTTAATTCCCATCAGCTGAAGGGATCAGTTCAATTTATCTGGGAAAGGGGGGTTCGAAGGGGGAGGGTGTATATGGCGGAGTGTTGCCCTAAGGGCTGAGTTATGGCTGTCCCTTCCATCCATGTCCCTTGGGGTATCCGCTACCATCCACCAACTTCACAATGCCTCATCGATAAATTTACTCCATTGTCCGGAATATATTGTTAATAATTACCTCACAATACTGACTCACGATTTTGGACAGCCTAGTCTAAAGAGCACCTGGTGTGAAGACTTTTTGATCAGCGAAATGTTTTACCCCATAAGGGAAATTGAGGTTGTATATGAACAGGTTTATCAAATGTCCATCGGAATGAGTTCCGTTCAAAATTATATAATATGCAGCGGTCGCAATTCTTGTATGATAGTTACCAAACTCGACATAAAAGCGTTATATGTAAAACTAAAAATCTGGATTCTGAACCTCCTCTACCTGACTGGAATCGGGCGGGGAAAAAGAGGTTGAGAGAGGGAGAGAGAGAGAGAGAGAGAGAGAGAGAGAGAGAGAGAGAGAGGGAGAGAGAGAGAGAGAGAGAGAGAGAGAGAGAGAGAGAGAGAGAGAGAGAGAGAGAGAGGGAGAGAGAGAGAGTGTGTGAGAGAGAGAGAGAGTGTGTGTGTGTGTGTGTGTGTGAGAGAGAGAGAGAGAGAGAGAGAGAGAGAGAGAGAGAGAGAGAGAGAGAGAGAGAGAGAGAGAGAGAGAGAGAGAGTGTGAGACAGAGAGAGAGTGTTAGAGAGAGAGAGAGAGAGGGAGAGAGAGAGCGAGCGAGAGAGAGTGAGCGTGAGAGAGAGTGAGAGAGAGAGAGAGAGAGAGAGAGAGAGAGAGATTCAAAATATCTCGAATACTATGAGTCGGTTCGATAAATTATATCGACTTGCCACTGCTGGCATCACCAATATCAGCATTTATTTCATTTATAATGCATTCGTTTTTTTTCTTTCTCGCATTTTGAAAAGGCTTTCATGCTAACTTTATACCTGACTGGCACCCAAACGAGACCTAGTAGCAATTTTTAGCAGATTTCCCTTAGGGGAAATCAGCTATTGAGGTTGTACTCATGACGGAGTTTTCAAAAGTTTGCGTCAAATGCCCATAGGTCCTTCATAGAAGATTACGAAAATGAGGTCCGTTCAAAACTGTATATTTATATATATATATATATATATATATATATATATATATATATATATATATATATAGTCAATGGAAGATTTGGCAAGACAACTCTTCCATAGTCCCAGTGATTGCTACGATATTTTTAGCAGTTATCAAAAACGGATGTTTTTGGAATCTCCCACTCTTATGGTTTGGAGAATCTTAATATCTCAGCTGAACCATATGTTCCTAGTTCACTTAAGGGAAATCAGCTATTGAGGTCGTACTCACGACGCAATTTTTGAAAACTATCTTAAAATGTCCATCGATCCTGCCCAGGAGATGACGAAAATGAGGTCCGTTCAAAATTCTCTCTCTCTCTCTCTCTCTCTCTCTCTCTCTCGCTATATATATATATATATATATATATATATTTGTATATATATATATGTATGTATATATGTTCTTTTACCGCTCTAGCGGTCGCAATTTTTGTCTGATCATTACCAAACTTGATATTTTGTCGTTGTATGTAAAAAGAAAGATCAAGTTCGTTAACGGCTGAAATCGAACCACTGGGAGGGGAGAGAGGGGAGGACTATCGAAAATTCGAAATATCTTCGTTACTATACGTCGGATCGAAAAATTGTATAAAATCAATCTTATTGGAAATTAAATTGTCTATAAATATTGTTATATACATTTATTCTCTATCTTGAATATTAACCAAGATATTTGCATTTTTATTAAATCTGGGTGGCTAACGGACGGGTAACTTTCCCGCCAAAAGCTAGTTCATCCGTTTCCTTAACTGCTCGACTCTCGTGAAATTTCTTTATTGTAAAACTTCACGTGGGAAATCTGCTTAGTTTACGCAGCCCCTGCGTGACGGACTTTTTATGTCAAGTGTGATCAATTTCCCATAATTTTGAACTCTTTTCATTTTAATCCCTTACTGTGAGTACCCTAAGTATAGTGAAAGCATTTTGAACATACCAAAGTCCGTCACGCAGGGGCTGCGTAAACTAAGCAGATTTCCTATGTGAAGTTTAGCAATAGAGAAATCTGCATACTGGTAACACAACACCATAAGTAAATACAAACGGTAATGAGAAATCTTTCTGTTAATTTTAATAAACTCCCAACTGAAACGGCTTCTGAATTGTAAGAATAATTTATATTTTAATAACTCAAATTTTAGTAGTCCAAGAACTAAAGAAGGGGGGGGGGTGGATGAACAGACGTATTTGCATAAATCTCACAAAGTAAAGAAGGTTAGGTAAGTTTAGAAACTACAGGTTAGGATAGAAGCTTCCACTAGAGCCGACTTACTAAATCGGCCGAACTAACCCGAACAACACCCGACCACAGACTTCATAAAAATGCAAATATCTCGGTTAATATTCAAGATAAAGAATAAGTGTATAAACCAATATTAATAATAAATTTAATTTGCAATAAGATTGGTTCTATACAATTTTTCGATCCGATGCATAATAACGGAGATATTTCGAATTTTCGAAAATCCCCCCTTCCTCTGGTACGATTTCAGCCATTAACGAAGTTTCGTAACGATCAAACAAAAATTGCGACCGCTAGAGCGTTAACAGTCAAATATATATATATATATATATATATATATATATATATATATATATATATAATTTTGAACTGACCTCATTTTCGTCATCTCCTTGGTAGGATCGATGGACATTTGAAGAAATTTTTCAAACTCGGGTCATGAGTACGACCTCAATAGCTGATTTCCCTTAAGAGAAATCTGCTAAAACACTTTTATTGATAATAACAATTACAGAATTAAAACGAGCAGAATAACAGGCTACAGCTACTGTGGAAATGAAAAGGAGTGAAAAAAAAGAAGGTATTATAAATAAACTAAACGATTGCTGATGGTGTTGTTACCAGAGCAGACGCTCGCTGGTAAATTTTCACCGAAATAATAACTGAGTTATTTGTATTTATTTAATTTTCAATCTTAAGTCTATCTAAAATTTCAATTCCTGTTTACAATGGCTTCTTACTGCAGGAGCAATAGAGAATAGATGTTGAGATTTGATTCATAGCGTACAATATTCCAGTGCAAGGAAAATAGGCTTACTTTTCGACTTACTTGACGGACGTTTTCTTTTTTTGGTCGTCTATCACAACAATGTTTATAGTCCGGCTTTGTATCTCTATGATCATGGGGCCATCGTCAATCAAGCTATCTCAATTTTTGAGAATTCAAGTATATAAAAAAAAATAAAAAAAAAAAAAAACAGAAACAAGCTTTATTTAATTTCATTATTCATTTAAACCATTGAAATCCTTAAAATACCACAATCCTTCTTTATAATATAGCAAATTGCTTTAAGCCTGTAGAAACAATTTAATTACTTGTTCATTAAGTATTCACGAAATTTAATACTTTGTTGAAATTAGGTTGGTTTAGGTTTAGGTTGTTAAGCTTATGATACTATGAATCATCGGAGGGGTACACATATTTCTCTTAAGAAGCCTTATCCCATGACAGTAATGGTGTATTGTCAATGGGAAACTCAAATATTTAGGTTGTAAAGTATCAGAGGTTCATATAAAAACAAACTGGTAAAAATTGTATTCAATTTATTAAAGTATAAAGTTTGTTTTAGAGATAACATTATAAGTTAACTTTATCTTAGCAGGTGGGTTGCAAAGATTAACTTAACCAGCCATTACGTATCGGGTAGTACACTTACATCGCACTAACAAACTCATGAATTACCGTTCTAAGCATAATTCCACGTGCTTCCTTCTTGTATATATATATCACAACATCCCTCACGAAGCAGTATATTGGGTTTATAGTCCATAAATCCAGATTTAAGATCCCTTATATTCTACAGGAGTTTATTACAGTTGGCTGCAGAGTTTGTTGATCCCACCGTAATATGTTCTAACACTAGGAAGTTCAACGAACTGCCGTCTGTAAATGAATAACATATGTAACTCCCATTTCCGGGAAGCAATAACGATTACAGAAAACAATAAAACTAACCAAAAAAAAAAACTGAATTTTTCCCGCTGAAATGTTTTTTCTTTTATAAAACCACTTTTAACAATGATGTTCTCGTACCATCATTTTATTTTTCCGTTTAAAATACGTTTTCAACTATTTACAATGATGATATAAATGTATGCAGTTCAAAAAAATATAATAACCCGTGGAAATCTGTGTCCGGGAACAAACGCAATGTCCGAATTTATGCATCACATAAATAAAAAATGTTTGTCACGCAGGGGCTGCTTAAGCTAATCAGATTTCCCAGGGGAAGGTTTACAACAGATGAATCTACATAGTGGTAACACCACCAGGAATGTCCAGCGAATAAGTACAAACAGTAAAAAGACATTTTTCAGTCAATTTACAAGTTAATAATACCTACAATGAACAGAGTCTTGGGTCTTTTTTACATTACCCTGCATTTCAGATTAGGTTATAATCACATGATTTTAGAAGTACTTCTGAGATATTAGTTTAATATCTGTTACAATTTATTACCTTCCACAGCTATTTCATAACGTGAGTTTCATCGTTATTGATTGAGATTTCCCTTCGGGGAAATCAGCTATTGAGTTGTACTCATGACCGGACTTTGTGGTCGGGTATAGTTCGGATTAGGTTGGCCGTTTCCGTCACTACTCGGGTCAGGTGGAAGCTTCTTCTAACATTACCTGTCGTTTCTAACCTTATTTTACCTTCATTACTTTGTGAGATTTATGAAAATACGTTCTGTTCATCGCCCCCCCCCCCTCTCACTTCTTTAGTTCTTGGACTACTAAAATTTGAGTTATTTAAATATAAATTATTCTTACAATTCAGAAGCCGTTTCAGTTGGGAATTTATTTTAATTAACTGAAAGATTTCTCATTACAGTTTGTATTTAATCAGGGTAGTATTGTGTTACCAGTATGCAGATATATCTATTGTAAAACTTCACTTGGGAAATCTGCTTAGCTTACGCAGTCCCTGCGTGACGGACTATATATATTTATATATTATTTTAATGCTCTAGCGGTCGTAATCTTTGTTTGATCGTTAGCAAACTCGATATTTAAACGTTTTATACAAAAAGACAGATCAAGTTCGTAATGGCTGAAATCGGACAAGTGAGAGGGGGGGGGGGGTTTAGAGAAAGGTATTTTCGAAAATTCAAAATATCTCCATTACCATACGTCGGATCAAAACATTTTATAGAACCAATCTTATTGTAAATTAAATTTACTATAAATATTATTCTATACATTTCTTCTCTATCTTGAATATTAACCGAGATATTTGCATTTTTATTAAATTTGGGCCGTAACGGACGACTGAGTTTCCGCCTAAAACTAGTTCGGCCCTTTGCCGTAACTGTTCGGCTCTCGTATGGAGATTTCTCTATTGTATAACTTCATGTGGGAAATCTTCTTAGTTTACGCAGCCTCTGTGTGACGGACTTTTTTTCAAGTGAATCAGAGGCTTTGAAATTTTACTAGGATTTCTGGATTATTCACAGAAATAGGACCTGCACTAATATGGGCAATACAAGTTGTACAGCACAGTTGATGCATGCCCCCGATGGAGGTGCAATAAGTTGAATTGCAGAAATGAATTCAGCGTCTTTAAGGACACATGGTTTGAGAATAGTCGCTTTACCCTTGAGGAAATCATTACTATTAATCTATGCGTGGGCAAATTAATATTCCAGTATTAACGGAAGGATCAAAAAGGTCAAACACCTCCACTCTTAATACTTCTTTATTACAGGCAAAATACTTTCGGGACGAACCGTCCCATCATCAGTGCGCTGTGACACAACATTTATACTTTCAAAAACATGTAATATATATAAATAAATAAATAAAAAAGTCAACAAAGGTAGTCGAATATTAAAAACAAACAAATATATAAAACGCAATGCAACACTTATGCCTAAAACGTGGGGGATGAAGCAAACGACACGATAGGTCTCATGGGAATATTGTCTTTATGAGTTTTTGGTGGACAATAGAGAAGCGGGGGCAGGGGGATCATTTGAATTAGTTGGTTTATTTCATACGGTTGGAAAATATGACATATTTTCTTAAGGGATTGCCTGACCGTATTGTTATACTGTTCAGTGGGGTCCTGATGTAACTGCTTACAACCTAAATCCTCCAAGAGGGCAGTTGATTTTTCAACATACATTTGTCTTGGCATGATTACACTTGAGCACCTTTCCACCAAGACATCGGAGGTACGTAAGCATATGATAAATGAAGGCCATGAAGCAAATGCCGTTGAGTTCGAGGTACTCGACCACCTTAGCAAAGGGAAGAAAATGGATATAGTAGAGCAGTTATGGATCAGGATGGACATGCTGGAGGATAAGAATATTAACATTAGGGGGGAGTGTAGCGTGCTCAGGCATGTTCCGTCCTCTGCAGTAGCTGCCCTGGCCCGTGTAGGCTCCCAGTCTCGCCGGAGATGTCGGCTCAATAGGGACCAACTCTAGGTCAGTTCCTCACCATCTCCTAGTTATTTTGTTATTTGTTGCTTTTAATATTTTTAATATTTATTTGTAACGTTTTAGTCATAAGTGTTGCATTGCCTTTTATATATTTGTTGGTTTTTAAATGTTTTTAATATTCGACTACCTTTGTTGACTTTTACATTTATTTATTCATATATATTACATGTTTTTGAAAGTATAATGTTGTGTCACAGAGCACTGATGATGGGACGGTTCGCCCCGAAAGTACTTTGCCTGTAATAAAGAAGTATTAAGAGTTGAGGTGTTTGACCTTTTTGATCCTTCCGTTGAAGATGGACCTCCACCAGCCAGCACAAATCCAGAGTTCCAGTATTAAGTTTTACAAGAAAGAACTTAGGGGATATCATAACGTAAAACGTAGAAGTAAACGTGAATGTGGAACAAGGAGGACAATGGTAGACTCCTACATATGTGAGTTTGTCTGGCGAAGAAGGTGGAGCAGCTGGGCCGCATTGCCCCTGTTTACCACTTTACCTAACGCTTATAAAACAAAAGTTTAGACAGTCAGTTGCTAATGTACTGCGTGAGAAGACCGCTGTTTGTTGTTTTTAGCTTATCATATCTGCGAACTACAACAGCCGAGCACCGCCTCCAGTTCATCAAGCCAACACAACTGAAAAGGAGCAGGATCAACTTAAAGAAGTCTAAAAACATGAGTCGGTATCATGAGTAAAAACAATTATATTTTACATAGATACCGGCCAGCAAGAAAGCATCCTTCCAAGCTTTTGTTATCTGCTTCAACTCGGCAACAGGATAGTCTCACATTAACCTCTCTCTTTACTTGACGGACCGTAATTCATTTATATATGTTGCTTTTCAAAATTTCAAACTTGTATTATTATTTTTCTCGGTTATTATCTATGAAAATACAATAATCTTTATTATTTGGAGTCAAGATTTTATTTATTTATAGAGAACACATTCTGAACACTAAAATAACACCCCATAAAGGCATCAAAACGATGACTTATTTAATGCAATATTATCAAGTATGAGGTTTTATTGGCCACCAAAATAATGTTATTTTTGTTAATTTTATACTTGTTATAATTGTGGTTCAGTTTCTCTTAAAGCTTTTTTTTATCAATGTTTATAATAGTTTATTAGTAAGAGTTTTATCACTGGTATTTCTAAAATCATGTGATTATAACCTAATTTGAAATGCAAGGCTAATATAAAGAAAGTCTCAGAGTCTGAATCTGAAACAAACAACGTTTTGATTCAGTTACGATTGGGCGGATAAACTGGGATAGACTATAACTCCAGCTTTCGTGTGAATATTTCTATAATGGCTACATAAATAAATTTCCAGCATTTAGAGAAACCCTACCTTACCTTTATTTACACAGATAGACAGTGGAACTATTTGACATGTAGAGTGTGACGTGAGCAGTTTACTCAGCTGTTAGTGGTTCGTTTCCGACATTGCAAACCTCCAAGAAGAAACTGCAAACGTCGCACCCTAAAACTCCTGCTTGTCATGCATAGTAGGGTTCGTGAGGGTGAAGCAAATAAAAAAAGGAAATCTCGAAATCGCGCTTGCCTCGAATACAAAACCACACCGAGATCCCATTTACCGCTGGGATGGGGGAAAAAAGTCTTTCCGGAAAAGAGGTCAGTCTTGTACGGAATCTTAACTCTTTGAGGGCCCATGACGGATATTGTAAGTGTAGGAAACAGACAAACTACTATGGTGATATTTTTTTTAGCAGATTTCCCTTACTGGAAATCAGCTATTGAGGTCGTACTAATGATGCGATTTTCGAAAAATTTTCTCAATTGTCCATCGATTCTACCTAGTACTTACATGATGAAAATGTGGCCCTTTCAAAATTTTGTATGTGCATATCTATATCTATATCTATATATATATATATATATATATATATATATATATATATATATATATATATATATAGATTCATGGTAAGTGTCACGAATAAAAACATTTTTATCTTGGGGAAATGGATTTTTTGAGTGGAAAAAAGTGTTCTTGACAGGTTTCCCTTGAGGGAAATCAGCTATTGAGGTCGTACTCATGTGGCGATTTTCGAAATTTTCATCAAACGCCTATCGATACTACTTAGGAGATGACGAAAATGAGGTCCTTCCAAAACTGTATATATATTTGTCTGTTACCTCTCTGACGGTCGCAATTATTGTTTAATCGTTACCAAACTCGATATTTAGTCGTTTTATGTAAAAAGAAAGATCAAGTTCGTTAACGGCTGACATCGGACTAGAGGCATTAGCATTTTTTCAATTTTCAGGCATCAGTATACCAACACTTCCACTCAAGATAGTTAAACAATACTCTATTATATAATCAACCCCATTATTCGAAGCTTAAATATCAAATATTGTATTCAAGAGGCCTTTATTATACGGGATACATGGAAATATGTCCTGGTGTCCCACCCCCCTCCCCCTTCTTAAGTTTTTGGACTAATAAAATTTGATTGATCGAGATAAAAATTATTCTGATTCATTATAAATTACAGTACTAGACATATTAAATAGTTTGCAATGAAATTAATTCGTTATATTTAGATATATTACAGTAATTGTTCTTCTTTCCGGTAAGAAGTTGGCAGAACTTTTTGTTTAGATGCTTTCCGTTGGGAGGTTTCTTATTATCGTTTGTATTTATTTACTTAATATTCATGGTGGATTTGCGTTACCGGTATGTAAATTTATCTATTGTTAAATATCACGCGGGAAATCTGCTTAGTTTACGCAGCCCCTGCGTGACGGACTTTTTATTGGCGACCCTTGCCATGAAATTATGCCATTATGAAAAACATATAAAAATGTTTGGTCCAGAATAAGAAGAGAATATTTAAATATTTTTCTGTTAACACTCTAGTGGTTGTAATTTTGGTTGGCTCGTTACCAAACTGCATATCTAAATGTTTTATGTAAAAATAAGGAACAAGTTCGTTAACAGCTGGAAAATTTAGCTTTAATACGCTATAATCTTAAAATTGCACCCTTCGTCGGGTGCGTAATCTCTCAGATACACAGTTTCTAGAGAAATATTTGCCAGCCCTCCTAGTAGAGAGTGGTGGTGTAGTGCTTCGAGTTATGTGATTTAGAGAATCCCCCTAAAGTTATGTTTTGTCAATGTGTTTGATGGAGTCGTGCGCTTCATCTGTCATTCAAACAACATTTATCATCGACAAATAAAATTTGTTTAGAACATAGTTCCATGTTTTGTCCAAATTGTAATGCAGCTCTGCAAAAGAGACAATAATTACACTGCTATTTCTAAATGGATTGGTACATGATAATTAAGATGATTTTTAATAAGTCTTATCAAAAATTGATTTCAAGACTAAGGAATATTTCTTTGCCATCTAAAAATGGTATTACAAGACTCATCCCAAGCAATAGATAAAATTATTCTTTTCCTAAAGCAGCTGTCACTTTACACTTTATTATAAAATTTAATAGAAAACAATTAGGTGAATAGTTTATAAGATGCATAAACTACATTCAAAAGTGAAAATAGTTTTGCTAGGTACATAATAAGTCAGGTTTATTTGAAACTAATTGAAAAAATATTTTATTTTTGTGTACTTATAAGGATATGTGAGTATATATATATATATGATGTTTCATGATGATGTTTGTGTATATGTATGTATATAGTGGGATTACTCAAGTGGGAAAAAAGAAAAAAAATGCAGTGTGAATGTATGTGTGAGTGTGTGATGAATTGATTATAATTACTTGCAAATATATATATATATATATATATATATATATATATATATATATATATATATAATAAGTACATGAAACCATCCAGGACTAGATAAGTACAGGAAAACTAATTTCACTGATAAAAAGAAAGAGACGCCGTCAATAGCAACCCCACAGACAGCAGTAACAGTACCATACAAAATGAAGAAAACTGCCCCTACCAAGTGAAGAAAGAAAAATCCATCAATTGAGATACTTCAAGTTAAGGACCTGGAGAAGAAATGATTGCTCCAGCTAACATGACAGCTTCAGCCTGCGGCTTTAAACAAGGTGTATTATAAGCTTGGTGGTAAACTGCAAGAATGTAGGTGATGAGGGCGAATATGGGGGAGGCTAGATTCCTGGACTTGCAGCAATTCTGTTAAACCAAATTGGCTTCCATGTATTTATTTATGTATTAAAAAAAATGCAGTAAGTGTTTGTATGAGTAAGTGAGTGATAAACTGATTTAAATTAATTTAAAAAAATAGATATATAAAAAAAATAAATAAATAAAAAAAAAATGAAAAAAGTACATACAGTGTCAGTCATTTAATTGTAATATTAGCTAATTGTGTTACCAATAGAAAATAAGTACTTTTAAGAAAGAAAACATATGTTTATATGATATAATATATAATGACAAAAGAGCATTTATATATAGGATAAGTAAGCATAGATTTAGTTAATAAATAATTGTATAAAAACTAGTAAATTAAATACCTCTAGGATATTGTAAGAGCTTTATATACAATCTATTAGTTGATATTATTTACGACATCAAAGTACATAAAGTAAAACAGACACTTGTTAACAGCATTATACTACTATAAAGGGCATAATAACCTAGTTGTTGATTGCCCAAATCATATTAATCCTAATCCTAATCGACGGAATATTCTTGACGCGCTCGACCGAGGGTTAACAAAATTAAATCATTTTGCAGTTCCATATATATATATATATATATATATATATATATATATATATATATATATATATATATATATATGCGCGTTGGTATGTGCCTGTGTTAGCGAACATCTTAACTCGTTTCTAATACGAGCCTTATTTATTTAATGGACATGATTCTGCAGAAGTTCAGTTAGTTTAAGAGTGAACCTAATCATAAAACTCCATTATTGAACGTTGTATCCTAACTGTATCTCAGTTTGATCTTTACTATCGCTACTTCGGTAATTATCTGTCTCGTTATAACGATGTCTTCCGACATCATTTGAAGATAGATCTTGACTCGAGTAGTAGCGGGAAATGGGAATTGGCTAGAGGGGTGAGACGAAAATTATGAAGGCCAAGAAGGTCCTAACGAGAAATTCTCCCTTCGGGCTATAATAAAGTATAATATTTGTTAAAATTCCAGATTCCTCTCAGTTTTATTATTATTAAAAAGGGATTCCGGTTTTAATAATCCGGAGAGAACATTCCAGTTTAAACGATCCAGCTATGTTTGCTCGTTAGTTAAGAAACAAAATATCAAAAGCGAAATACAAAAGTGAAAAAGTTTTAGCAGATTTTCCGTCAGGGAAAATAGCTGTATTGAGGTAAAACCCACTACGCAATTTTCAAAAAATGTCCTAAAATGATTAAAAAAAATGTCATTATATGAAATGAATATTAATAACGTCTGTCAGTTCTTTTTTTTATAATAAATAAACATTGGAGCTTCGCAGCTTTGGCGATGTTGCTCAAAACAAAAATATAACAATCCAGTATGCGTGCCCCTCTTCAGTACAAGTGTGGGCACATGTCATCTCTCAGATGACTTACCAACTTTCCTTAAGTATTAATGTAAGAAGGTTGGTTTTAATTACGCCTTTACTAACATTTGTATAAAAGTTATTATTGATACATTATACGGAGAATATACATGATTTATGATTATAAAATATGGAGAAAAGATATTTCACACATTATCTTGGCTTACACAATATAAAATTGATACATACGTATGTTCTACATACGCATTATATAGTCAGGTTTATAAAATTAAATATGACCATTTCCTAAATAAATTACATGGGAATTGATCCCCACAATATTCAGAAGAGAAAGAAATACTACCATAGGCCACCTTCTGGTATTTCTCGGTACATTATAAAGTGAACACATCCAAGATGTCCACACCTACCTTGGTTTGATTATAATATGTTATAATGGAAGGCTTTTTCTTTTCTCGTGTTCTCTCATTTATTTTTTCCATCAAAATGTATACTTGATAAAATATGAAACCTAGGTGCCCTCCTTCCTATAAGCGAATATGATTGAATTTATTTCCCTATTATGTATATCTTTAAGCTCCCTGTAAATCTGCCACTGCACTACTTACAAAGGTAGTCGCGCGGGATCTCGCAGTTGCCTCAAGGTCATGCACAGTACTGGAGAATCAGAAAAGGGTTGCACCATTACTGGTGGAAGGCTGTAGACATGAGGGGAAGGTAGCTAGGGTGGGGGGCACCCAGGTTCTATCCTCTACTCAGCTGTTCAAAAACGTGCGACTTGTGCAGTGTTAAAAAATGAAGAACAAAAAAAATTACCAAAACTTAATAAAAACAGAAATGGAACACAAAACAGAAAAGGAAAACAAAAACAGAAAAGGAACACGAAATATAAAAGGAACTCATAACAGAAAGAAAACACAAAAACAGAATAGGAAACAAAAACAGAAATGGAAAGAAATAGAAACGGAACACAAAACAGGAATGGAAAACACAAAAATAAATAAAGCACAAAAATAAATAGAACACAGAAGGTTAAATTAAAAATAAAACTGGATAGAAACACTGAAACGGAAATGACACTCAAATAAAGTCCATCGCGCAGGGGCTGCGTAAACTAAGCATATTTCCCAAGGTAAGGTTTACAATCGATAAATATACATACAGGTAATTAATAATCTCCACAACGGAAAGCTGCTGAATTGTAAACAAACAGGCCACCCAACATCGTTGCCCTGATTAGATAGATAGACCAGAAAGACAAATAATTAACGAAATATATCTGAATATTACACATTAATTTTATTGAAAATAGTTTACTTTAAGCTAGTGCTGTAATTGGTAATGAATCAGAATCAGTATTAACTAAATCACTTAATTTTTAGTAATCCATGGACAAAAAAGGGTGGGGGTCAACAGAACGTATTTGCATATATATCACAAAATAAAAGTTCAATAAAACAATATTTGGTACTTAGCCTTGTAATGAAGTAGTTCAAGATAAAACAGTTTATAATTAATATGGTGCTAGTAGGAGTGGGGATTTACTGAAAGCGTAAAAAAAATCGGAATATCTAGGTTGAAACTCATTATACAGAAAATATGTGGTAAATATTTATAGTAAATTAAATTTGCAATAAGATTGATTCTATACAATTTTTCAACAGGAAAGGGGCCAAATTTCAACTACTAAATTTGGCCCAAATAATTAAATAAAAAACCAAACTATCTGAGTAAAACCATGTAATTTTTAATAAGTTGTATTTTAAATGTTGTTCCTTTATCTCATTCAAATGCGAATCGATTGAGTGAGGTGTAAAATAATTTATATGTCATCAGCTTGGTGGTTTTAAAAGATTTCAAAATCAGCTGTTTTCTATGTGGACGCCCATTTTTGATTAGTATTCCGTGGCTCACTTTGTAGAAGGTACTCTATGTTAAGTAGGTGTATTAATGTCCTAAAGAGTCTTCAAAGCAAGTAAAATATGTAGAAATATTTAAAAGAAAGTTCAGATTATTTTATTTCTATATAGTTATTTTAGTAGCAGATTTCCCTAAAGGGAAATCAGGTATTGAGGCGTACTCATGACGCGATTTTCGAAAACCTATTCCTCAATTGTCCATCAATCCTACTCAAGAGAAGACGAAAATTAGGTCCATTCAAAACTCTCATTCTCTCTTTATTTATGTATGTGTGTGTATATATATTTATTTGTATGTTAACGCTCTAGCACTCACAATTTTTGTTTCTTAATTACCAAACACCGTATTTAATAGTTTCTAGTAAAACTAAAGATCAAGTTCGTTAATGCCTCAAATATGACCAGTGTGAGGTGGGGGGGATATCAAAAATTATTAATATCTCCATTAATATGCGTCGAATCGAAAAATTTTATTAAACCAAACTTATTGAAAATGTATTGTTCTATACATGTTGTTATGTACGTTTTTTCATTAAGTTTATTGTTGATAAACGATATATTTGCATTTTTTTCTTTTTGAGCTTTTCGTAAACTTCACTGTGACTTCATGTCATATTAAAATGATAAGTTATATTATAAAGCACTTGAAATCTAATTACAAAATATTGGTCTCATTGAACTTATGAGATTTGTGACGCACGTGGAAAATCTGCTTAGTTAACGCAGCCCCTACGTGATACACTTTTTTGAAATCGCCAAATACATTATTTCCTATAGCGTATCATTTGGCTAACGTATTTTTCATCTGGCCAACTTACCTTTACAGTTTGCTTCCATTAGTTTAATTAAATGTCTACGTGGAGTATGTTGGCGTGTTGTATTGGGGCCACCTGGGCCGATAATAGAGCGGTGGGGTGGAGGCAGGAAACCGCAGAATGGGATCTTCCAAAGGAGCTAATCAACCGGAAGTACGATCCTCCCTTCTTCCTCTCCTCCGCCATCTTGCGGGGCCCATTGATATCTCACAAATTCATAGTTGTGATAAACCATTTACGGTTCGGATCAGTTCCATGTTAAATTTTAACAGGTTTTCCTCCAGGAAAATCAGCTATTCAGGTCATATTTATCCATAGATTTTCGAATAATTTTCTCAAATGTCCATCGATCTTACATAGGAGATGATGAAAATGAGTTCCGTTCAAAAAGATATATATATATATATATATATATATAAATATACACATGTATAATGTAGGGATACAGTAGCCATTTTAGGAGATTTCCCTTAAGGGGAATCTGCTATTGAAGTAGTACTCATGAAGCGAGTTTTGAAAAATTTCCTCAATTGCCCATCGATCCTACCCAGGAGATGACGAAAATGAAATCTGTTCAAAATAATATATATATATATATATATATATATATATATATATATATATATATATACATATATATGTTGGTTAACGCTCTAGCGGTCGTAGTTATTGTTTGATCGTTACCATACTCGATATTTTGTCGTTCTATGTAAGAAGATAGATTAAGTTCGTTAATGGCTTATATCGGACAAGTGGGAGGGGGGAGTTTAAGAGGGGAGATTTATGAAAATTCAAAATATCTCTCTGATCAAAAACTTGTATAGAAACACTCTTATTGCAAAGTAAATTTACTATAAATATTTCTATATACTATTATTCTCTATCTTGAATATTAAAAGTCCGTCGCGCAGGGGCTGCGTAAACTAAGCAGATTTCCCACGTGAAGTTATACAATAGAGAAACCTGCCTAATAACAACTGTAGTAGTAAGAAACATCTAAACCTAAAACATTATTTAGGGCGTAATAACCCAGTAGTTTCTAGCCCCAAAAAACAGTTAACCTAACCTCTAAACCTATTCACGAGGGACGAATAGTTATGAAAACGGCCGCCAGAGCTCTCGGCGGAAAATCCGAACATAGCCTACTGATGACCACACGCAGAATACAAATGCAAATATCTCGGTTAGTATTCAAGATACAGAATAAATGTATAGAACAATATTTATAGTAAATTTAATTTACAATAAGATTTATTCTATTTTTTCGATCCGACGCATAATAAAGGAGATATTTTGAATTTTCAAAAATCCCCCCTCTAAACCCCCCCCTCCCACTGCTCCGATTTCAGCCATTAACGAATTTGATCTTCCTTTTTACATAAAACGATTAAATTCCGAGTTTGGTAACGATCAAACTAAAATTGCGACCGCTAGAGCGTTAACAGACAAATATATATATATATATATATATATATATATATATATATATATATATATATATATATATTTAATTTTGAACGGACCTCATTTTCGTCATCTCCTGGGTAGGATCGATGGACATTTGAATACATTTTTCGAAACTCGCATCATGAGTACGACCTCAATAGTTGATTTCCCTTGAGGGAAATCTGCTAAAAGAGATATTTGCATTTTTCAGTTTTGAGCCTTCAGCAACCCCCCCCCCCTTCTACTCATGCCATATTAACAATAAGCTGTTATATTATGAAGCACTTCATTACAAGGTTAAATACCAAATACTGTTTTCATTGAAGTTTTACTTTGTGAGATATATGCAAATAATTCTGTGGTACCCCTCCCTTTTGTTCTTGGCTTACTAAAATTTGAGTGATTGAAATAAAGCTGGTTCTGAATTATTACGTATTACTTCACTAGCTTTAGTAAATTTTTTTTTCAGTAAAATTAATATGTTATATTCAGATACATTTAATTAATTGTTTGTATTTTCGGTATATCTATATATTTAGCGCTACGAGGTTGGCTGGCCTTTTTGTTTACAATTCAGCCGCTTTCCGTTGTAGATTATTAACTTGCATTGTAACTTGGCTGAAAGATTTAACATTACCGTTTGTATTTATTCACGGTAGTGTTATCTGTATGTATATTTATCTATTGTAACCCTTTGGATTGGAAATCTGCTTAGTTTACGCAGCTCCTGCGTGGAGGACTTTTTTAAGTCTTATTTTGTCAGTTGATGAACGTCTATGTTAATGTTTTCAACCGTAATTTTGGCTGTAATTCCAACTTCAGTGCTTCGTCCAAAGTTATGGTGTCCTCTTAGCCACACAATTGTTATTTATTTAACGCTGCTTTTTGAAAATTCGGTTTCCTTCAATAATGGAGATATTTGTATTTTCTTAATTCTCAGGCTTTAGTAAACCTTAGTCATTTTAACCACAGGTGTGTGCTAATATATTGTAACATCTGCAGTGTAACAAGCACATGGAAATTTCGTCATGTCATAGGAAGGATCGTTGGACATTTCTGAAAGTTTTTCGAAAATCGCTTCTTGAGTACGACCTCAGTAGCTTATTTCCTGCATTAAGGGAAATGAAAAAGAAGTTTTACCTCGGTTTTTCAATTATTAAAATCAATCAAAACTAGAATTTGTTTGGTTACTTTCATTTAATTATCATGTTATATTAAATCTGACTTTTTGAAAAAGGCTATATCATATTTTAACGAAGACAGTAAATAGGATTCAAAACTTCCAATTTTCAGTAGTGCAAACTACATAATTGTGTTATTAAAATCCCAATACATACTTGTTATCAGTTCGCATTGAGAACTTTTTAACTTTTTTAAAAATAAGGGAGTTTATAATAAAACTCAACATTTAAAGTGATCTATATTTCATCCCCATAATTACAATATAAATTGTAAATTGTTGAAGGAGTTCTAAAAATATAAAGCAAGGAATTTTCTAAGTTTACGCGGCCAGCATGACGGAGTTTTGGTTTACTATTGTGTACGAGTGAATTGTAGGAAATTTTCATGTCATATTTATATAAATAAACACTTTAATTTCACTTTTATGAAGCACGGTCGCATAACATATCGTATTATAATATTGGCGAGTATTAGATATGCATAAGTCACTCAGTCCATACATCCTTTGATCCCTTAATTTTTATTCTCAAAGTGAAGAACAAAACTTGGATTTTAATATTTGAAATCTCTGTCAGTCGGTTTTTGAAGATTTCTGAGTGGGAGACTCTGATAACGGGTTTAAAAGTTTTATTGAATTTGAATGAGTGAGTTGTAGTTCTGTTCCTGAAGGAGGCGAGTTGCCAGGTCCATCTTGACGAGTTTGCTAAAGTTTCCTTTATCGCTCAACCACAGTTTTTAGACTCGTGGCAGGGAACGCTTAGCAGAGCAAACTTAGTTTGAGAATTTCCAGTGTAAGTATTTATTTATTTATAGTATTCATGGAAGGTAAGCCACTAATCTAGTGTTTTACGAAGTATGAATATTTGAGCAACAAACTCATTAATATTTGAAACTAGTCCTTGCGGTAAACCAGCGGGATTAAAAGATATAAACGTGAAAGAATTGTAATATATTTTTTTCGGTAGTATTCCAAAAAAAAATAAAAATCCATTACACAGGGGCTACTTAAACTAGGAAGATTTCCTGCATATTTGAATGACACTCAAAATCTCAGCATACATACTCTATTTAAAAAAAAAGTCCGTCACGCAGGTTCTTCGTAAACTAAGCAGATTTCCCACGTGAAGTTTTACAATAGAGAAATCTGCATACTAGTAACACAATACCACTGTGATTAAATACAAACGGTAATGAGAAATCTTTCAGTTAATTAAAATAAATTCCCGACTGAAATGGCTTCTGAATTTTAAGAATACATAATTTATATTTTATTAACTCAAATTTTAGTAGTCCCCAACTAAAGAAGGGGAGGGCGGATGAACAGAATGTATTTGCGTAAACCTCACAAAGTAAAGAAGGTAAGGTAAGGTTATAAGAAGCCTCCCACCTGAGCCGAGAAATGACGGAAATGGCCGGCTTAATCCGAACTATACCCGACCACAGACTTCGTAAAAATGCAAATATCTCGGTTAATATTCAAGATAGAGAATAAATGTATATAACAATATTTATAGTAAATTTAATTTGCTATCTCATTGGTTCTATACATTTTTCGATCCGATGCATAGTAACGGAGATATTTCGAATTTTCGAAAATCTCTCCTCTAAACCCCCCCCTCCCTCTGGTCCGATTTCAGCCGTTAACGAAATTGATCTTTTTTTTACTTAAAACGTAACGACCAAACAAAAATTGCGATCTCTAGGGCGTTAACAGACAAATATGTATATATATATATATATATATATATATATATATATATATATATATATATATATATATATATATACTTTTGAACGGAACTCATTTTCGTCATCTCCTGGGTAGGATCGATGGACATTTGAAGAAATTTTTCGAAAATCGCGTCATGAGTACGACGTCAATAGCTGATTTACCTTAAGGGAAATCTACTAAAAAAACAAAGTTGCAACTGCAAAAACATTTCTGGGTTGAACTTTGAGAAACTAGTTTTACCTCGGCTTTTCAATTATTAAAAATCAATCAAAACTAGAATTTTTTAGTTACATTCATTTAATTATCATGTTGTCTTAAATCTGAGTTTTTGAAAAAGTGATATCATATTTTAAAGAAGACAGTAAATAGGATTCAAAACTTCTAATTTTCACTAGTGCAATATAAATGCTTTCGTAATTAAAATAAAAAAAAAACATACTTGTAATCAGTTCGCATTGAGAACTTTCTAACTTTTTTTTAAAAATAAGGGAGTTTATAATAAAACTCAACATTTAAAGTGATCTATATTTCACCCCAATAATTACGATATAAATTGTAAATTTTTGAAGTAGTAAAAACATAAAGCAAGGCAAGTTTTACTTTTTTTTTTTTTTTAATTTACATCGACACAGAAAAACTGTTTAACAAATAAGATTTGAGGACTGAGACAGACGGATGGACATAAAGCAATTTTCAGAATCATTGATTTACAATTGCCACTATAAAGTCCGTCACGCAGGGGATGCGTAAAGTCAACTGATTTTCCACGTGCTGGTATAGCACACTTGTGATCTCACCTTACCACATATTATCTATTTCTAAAAAAAAGAAACCGATGTGTCGAAGGGGGGGGGGTAAGACTGAAAATACGAAAGTACGAATAACTCGGTTAATACTTGAGATACAAAAAATGTACAGAACAAAAATTGTGGAGCTTTAATAGTTTAACAAGGTTGATTCTATAACATTTTACGATTTGACTCATAATAACGGAGATATTTTTAATTTTCGAATTCCGCTCCTTCTCTAACCCCCCCCCTATCACTAATATGACCTTTTGTATTGAATGATCTTTTAATTATTGAGTACAGTATACATCAAATAAACATATTCGAGTAATGAATATAAAACCATAATTGATGATGCCATTTAACAACGACTTTACATGTATCTCGCATATTAAAGGTCTAGTAGAAACAATATTTGGAATTTCATGTTTCATGTTATAACAGCTTATTGGTATTAGCCTTCCGCTGGTAACACTATTTTGCCACCTTCGAAAGGTAACACGTGGTGACGAGTCATCCCAAGGGATTATTTGAGCAATAAAGGATATTAATGTTAACACAATGATTTATTTACATTTCGACATTTATATTAAATTATTATTAATACAATCGACAACTGAAAAATAGGGAATATATTGAAATTCACTACTTGAAGCAGTTGCTACACACTTACTTGCGATGCTCGCTGCACGTAGATTTTTCGGCATTTCCTGCAGTCAGTTTTCACTGTTTTGTCATTTGCTCTTGTGCATAGATGTAGTTTTCACGACGAATGCGTATTTTCAGGGTTGTAATTTGAACATTTCTTTCAACTATAGTTGGGTCAATAAGTAAGTTTAGGGCATCAAGTTCGGATGTGATGTTTGAATAGGTTCTTGCTCCAGAGATTTTTATAATATTATGGGCTTGTTTACTGGTTGGTTTAGGTGGTTTCAATGATTATATATGACCATTTTTACCTTTTACATTGTCCGAATGCGATGACGTTTCTTCCTCCTCTTCTGAAGAGTATCCTTCTACTATGTCATCAACGTCACTTTCTTCCTGTAGGATATCTTCTTCACAACTTGAATCATCACCAGAATTTACATTGCTTTCATCCTCTAGACACTCTTTCACAAATGCGGCAAAATTTGGGTCATTAACATTGCAGGGATCCACATTATGCAAATAAATGTTAAAAAAATTCAAACCGAGAAAGGTAACAGGGGTTACTAGTCACCCCAAGCACCTGATAAATCAAGTAAACAGGCTCTGACACGGGGAGCAACACTCTCAATGGAACAGTACTAACGCGAAATGAGAAAAGTCAGTCACGCAGGGGCTGCGTAAACTAAGCAGATTTCCCACGTGAAGTTTTACAATAAAGAAATCTGCCTAATAATAACAGTAGTAGTAACCTATTCTCACGAGGACGAATAGTTAGTGAAACGGCCACGGCTCGGCGGAAACTCCCGAACATAGCCGACCAATACAAATGCAAATATCTCGGTTAATATTAAAGATACAGAATAAATGTATAAAACAATATTTATAGTAAATGTAATTTGCAATAAGATTGGTTCTATACAAGTTTTTGATCCGACGTATGGTAACGGAGATATTTCGAATTTTCAAAATTCCCCCCTCTAACCAGCCTCCCCCTTCCCACTAGTTCGATATCATCCATTAACTAACTTGATCTTCCTTTTTAGATAAAACGATTAAATTCCGAGTTTAGTAACGATCAATGGACCTCATTTTCGTCATCTCCTGGGTAGGATCGATGGACATTTGAAGAAATTTTTCGAAACTCGCGTCATGAGTACGACCTCAATAGCTGATTTCCCTTAAGGGAAATCTGCTAATAGGAAGTGACTAAGGTTTGCCCTACCACGTCAACCAACAAAACATAAAAAAATAAATCTACGTGGTGTGACGTATTACCCCAGTTACCATCAAAAGGTTAGGACATAAGTAAACGGGGGGCTTTACTGAAGGCTGAAAATTGAAAATTCCAAATATGTCCGTTAACATTACCCTTAGAGAAAATGTGTGTACATAACAATTAAAGACGTTTAATGTTACAATTAGATTTGTTCTATATACTTATTCACTAGGTTGGATCAATGGACATTTGAAGAAACTTTTCGTAAATCGCGCCATGAGTGCAACCTGAATTGCTGATTTTCCTTAGAGAAATCTAAAAGACTTCAATATGAATTTATAATTTTATTAGATACAGTGAAATAAATACAATAGGCTAAAATAAGGATAAAAGTACAGGCCAGTATTTGCTTAAAAACCGACGACACAGTTATTTTTATGATAATTCTGGAGTTATCAGAAAGTATTAGGGATTTGCTGCGACTAATGCTCGAAATTTGGAAATACTATTAATAGAAGTCAATCATTGAAATTTATATTTCAGAATGGCATCAGAGTGAAGGCATTAAGAGATTTTACATTTAGAGCCACTTGACTGGAAATCGTTAGCCAATTCAAGGAATCTTGGAAATCGTTTTTTTCTCCCTCCGAATCACACTCCCTTTCGACACCTTAAAGAATCATTTTAACTTTAAAGTCAAATAGATAACGATGCTCTGACATTTTAAGGTTCTCTCTCTCTCTCTCATAATTTCCAAACCAAAGAAGGGGCTTTAGTTACTCAATCACAGCTGAGCAACTAATTTCCGTACCGTTAATACTATCATGGACTGAGGAAATGTTTTAGCAGATTTCCCTTAAGGGAAATCAGGTATTGAGGTCGTACTCATGACGCGATTTTAGAAAAATGTCCTCCCTACTCGTCCTACCAAGGAGATGACGAAAATGAGGTCGTTCAAAACTCTCTCTCCCTCTCTCTCTCTCCCTCTCTCTCTCTCCCTCTCTCTCTCTCTCTCTCTCTCTCTCTCTCTCTCTCTCTATATATATATATATATATATATATATATATATATATATCGCACTGGTATTTCTAAAGTGACACAACTCAAAAGACGGTGTTTTTGAGTTATGACTATTAAATCAAAAAGCGTGAGTATTCAAGGCTTGGGATCGACATTATGCAATAACAATTTTGGATAACCACACCTACCACCTACTTTTGGAAATGATAAGTTGGTTATGGTTTTGGCTTTTCCCTAAGTTCACTAACAGTTTTTCCCGTTTTTCCAGAAAAGAAGGTTTTTGACTTATGTCACTTTAGAAATACTTGTGCGATATATATATATATATATATATATATATATATATATATATATATGTCTGTTGACACTCTAGCAATTTTTGATTAATCGTCACGAAACTTGGTATTTAAACGTTTTATGCGAAAAGACAGATCAAGTTTGTTAATGGCTGAAATCGGGCCAGTGGGAGGAGGAGGGGAGTTTAGAGGTGGGATTTTCGAAAATTCGAAATATCTCCGTTACTATACGTCGGATCGAAAAATTGTATAGAATCGCTCTTATTGAAAATTAAATTTATTTTAACAATTGTTATTATACATTTATTCTCTATCTTGAATATTAACCAAGATATTTGCATTTGTATTGTGTGTGTGGTCGGCAAGAGTCGGCTATGTTCGGGACTTTCCGCCTAGAGCTAGTGCGGGCGTTTCTGTAACTGTTTGTCCCTCGTGAATAGGTTTAGAGATTCCTTACTACTACTGTTATTATTTGGCAGATTTCTCTATTGTAAAACCTCACGTGGGAAATCTGCTTAGTTTACGGAGCCCCTGCGTGACGGACTGTTTTCTTTTAAGAGGGTTAGCCCCTGAAGAGGTGGCAAATAAGCCAAGAAACATTTATGGCAGTTTAAATTAAGTTTTCATCGAAAAAATGTTTTTTATTGGAGACCCTTGCCGGAAAATTTGAAGAGTATTGTTTAAATGTCCGACCACTTTTAAAGCAAACAACTCGACGCTTTGTATCGCTAGAGTAGAATTTATTAGTAAGCAAGTGTAGCTTTTAACAACATGTAACAACCGGATAAACAACACAGTCCCCATGCTTTGGATTTGAGAAATCAAGTTATGTTTTATTTTGGTTTCCACCACTGCGAACCATTTCACAATCCATTTACGAGATATTAGATCTGACAACAACTTCTGTAATTTGATCAATGCTGTAGCAGTGTAGCTAATGGGGGTGTATTGCCAATTCGCCAAAACGAAACTCCGAACGGAGTTTCTAGTTTTAATTTGTGATTCATTAAAACTTGTTAACTTGGTAAGAGGATCAAATTATAATCCAGAGGATGTTCAGAATGATGATAACCCGGCTAGAGGAAAATCATCTCTCATTCAGACTTATATATGTGATTGAAAACGAGCTCAGGATACACTGGGAATTTCAGGACTGAACGAATTGACATTAAGGATTGTTTGATAAGGTTTATAGTTAAATAATTTATTGCTTGACTATTAACTGGTTAATCAAATCTCCAGACTGATTATAAACTACGTGAACATCTGAACTTACCGAACAACTTGTTCGTTAAAATCAGCTATTCAGGTCATATTTATATATATATATATATATATATATATATATATATATACATATATATATATATATATATATATATATATATACACACATATATAATGTAGGGATACACTAGCCATTTTAGCAGATTTTCCTTGCTATGGGAATCTGCTATTGAAGTCTTACTCATGACGTGAGTTTTGAAAAATTTTCTCAATTGTCCATCGATCCTACCCAGGAGATGACGAAAATGAAATCTGTTAAAAATAATGTATATATATATGTCGGTTAACGCTCTAGCGGTCGTAGTTTGATCATTACCATACTCGATATTTTGTCGTTCTATGTAAGAAGATAGATTAAGTTCGTTAATGGCTTATATGGGGGAAGTTTAAATGTGGGAGGGGTAAGTTTAAGAAGGGGGATTTATGAAAATTCGAAATATCTCTCTGATCAAAAACTTGTATAGAAACACTCTTATTGCAAAGTAAATTTACTATAAATATTTCTATATACTATTATTCTCTATCTTGAATATTAAAAGTCCGTCACGCAGGGGCTGCGTAAACTAAGCAGATTTCCCACGTGAAGTTATACAATAGAGAAATCTCTATACGAGAGCCGAACAGTTACGGCGAAGGGCCGAACTAGCTTTTGGCAGGAAAATTAAAAAAATCCGTTATCGGCCCAAATTTAATAAAAATGCAAATATCTCGGTTAATATTCAAGATAAAGAATAAGTGTATATAACAATATTTATAGTAAATGTAATTTGCAATAAGATTGGTTATATACAATTTTTCGATCTGATGCATAATAACGGAGATATTTCGAATTTTCGAAAATCTCCCCTCTAAACCCCCCCCTCCCTCTGATACGATTTCAACCATTAACGAACTTGATCTGTCTTTTTACATAAAACGGTTAAATATCGAGTTTCGTAACGATCAACCAAAAATTGCGACCGCTAGAGCGTTAACAGACATATATATATATAGATATATATATATATATATATATATATATATATATATATATATATATATATATATATATAATTTTGAAAGGACCTCATTTTCGTCATCTCTTGGGTAGGATCGATGGACAGTTGAAGAAATTGTTCGAAACTCGCGTCATGAATACCACCTCAATAGCTGATTTCCCTTAAGGGAAATCTGCTAAAATAAATAATAATCATAATCATTAGAGATTATCCATATTTTTTATTTTATTTTTATTTCGAGACGTATCGAAATAACTCAGCTGACGACCGACCGTACTTATATTCTCGTTAGAAGAAGTAATCTTAGTATCTTATTTTCTCCTGGTGAGTCGCCATATGGGCTTTCACTATTTGAGAAATATAATGACTTTAATAACCTTGTGAAGTTTTACTTCTTTGTTTACCTACAGCCATACGATAGATTGAATGAATTTATATGTATATGTTTTAATTTGATAATTCATTTTAACAAATATTTCTTAAGGGAAATCAGCTATCGAGGTTTACACGTTACGCGATTTTCAAAAAACTTTCTTCCAATGTCAATCGATCCTATCTAGATGATGCCAAAACGAGTCCGTTCAAAACATTCCGTTCATAAATGGTATGGCATTCCATAGTTATGATCGCTGAAGTAGTACTGGATAAGATTACGAGCTTGAATATGGGGTTGAAAGATTCTACAGGAGTCACAATTATGGGTGACCAAGTCTCAGCGTTTTATTAATGCAATTGGTGATTTTATCGGGGGGGGGGGGTGGCACTGGAACTTGGGACACCCTGTATATATATATATATATATATATATATGCTACTAATCATAAGCGCTATAACCCTATCCAAGAAATTAAAAGCTGTATGAAATGAATTAGCATTTAAATAGCAAAAAGGTTAGGTATTATTTTATTACCTTCATATATATTGTAAAACAATCACAAATGCAATGTAACCATAATACTAAATCTTACATGTCATAAAAGGCATAATAACCTGATTCCTAAGACAAACATGTTACCTACTTCCTGGTAAAGGGATTTTTACTTCTGAAACTTCATTTACTGAACATGCCATGACCAGCTTTAATACCAAGTTTGGCGAACTTAGGTTTCTTAATACTGTAAAATGAGACAATAGATGGTGAATTAACATAGATTTGGAAAATCTGCTGAGTTTACGCAGCCTTGTGTTTCCGACGTCTTGTAATATTTCCTAAAGGAATATTCTATTACTTTTACCTAATGGACTAGTTGTTGCTTTAATGATGTAAGTGCTTTCAGATTTTACAAATAATTCGGCAGCGAACTTCCTTACAGTTATTTACAGCTAATGGAACTAAAATATGAATCCTGTGTGAGTGATTTGAAGCAGCTTTAGGTCGAAGCCAAAGAGCCCAACTTTGGTGGGCAGATAAACTCCCACATTTCTCATATAATTTTCAGGAGGTTTATATTGAGTTTGCGGCTCTGGAGCCAAGTAGGAGTGGGGGGGGGATCCTGGGAAAGAAGGAAGGGGTGAGGGTTAAAATTGGATTATGGGGGGATATGTGTGGAAGAAGTTTGAACCTTGGGGAATGTCACCCTGTGTTTAGCAGGAGTCCCGCTTCCCTCAGACGAAGAATTATATATCAAAGAACGCAAAGCAGATTTCCTTGGGGCTGAAATGGTGCAAAAATAATTTCTTCTCACGCTCTGTTCTATATTTAGCTCCTGTTTATTGAAATCATGGCAAACTTAATCTGGACATGATATTTTTAGAAATATATTTGATTAAAACGAAAAAAGAAATCTTCCACGCAGAAGATTTGTTAATTAAGCTGATTTTTCACGTGCATCAGGTATTTGCATTTACCTCAAAACGTAAAATTTCAGTAAGAACAATATTTGGCATTTAGCTTTAAAAAAATGTGCTTTATAATTTTACATCTTAGTGTTAGTCATGAGTAAGAGTGGGGGTTTACAGAAGGCCGGAAACAAAAACTTTTCAGCATGTATGGAACAATACATTTTCAATAAAATTGGTTTATACAATTTCGAGTCGACCAAAAATAACGGAGATACAAACAATTTTCGAAATTTCCCTACTCTAAACCCCCCTCATACTGGTCAGATTTCAGCCATTTACGAAGTTAATTTTTAGTTTTACTTAATGGGATTAATTTCGAGTTTAGTAACAAACAAACAAGCATTTCGACCGCTAGAGCATTAACAGACAAATATATAAAGTTTACAACGGATCTCATTTTAGTCATCTAGTATGTAGGATCGATGAAAATTTGGAGAAATTTTTCGAAAATCGCGTCGTAAGTGGGACCTCAATAGTATGAAAAAATTCGTCATAGACGAATGGGGGCTTAGATTAAGTCCGCACTCAGTGGTGCCACTTCTCCATATATTTTCCATTTCTAAGTAAAAGTGGGGGATTTACAGAATATAGATCTGTTAGAGAATTGTTGAACATTAATAGTTTAGAAAGATTGGTTCTATAAAATGTTTCGATACATCTCATAATAAAAGAAAAATATTTTGAAATTTGTCTACCCCCTCCCCTCTTACCTCCTATAATTCTGGTTTCCGTCATTAAAGAACAGGAACATTAAATATTGAGAATGTTATTGATGAAATAAACATTTTTGAGGCCAGACCAGAAAATTTTAATTGATGCCGTCTTCATACTACGTATTTGCATATATATCACAGGAAGAGTTCAATGAGGACAATATTTCTTGAAATGAAGTGGTTCATGATATAAAAGGTTTTTTTTTTTTTTAATATGACGTTAGTAGAAGTGGGGATTTACCCAAGCTGAAAAATTAAAAAGTCCGTCACGCAGGGGCTGCGTAAACTAAGCAGATTTCCCACGTGAAGTTTTACAATAGAGAAATCTGCCTAATAACAGCTGTAGTAGTAAGTAACCTCTAAACCTATTCACGAGAGGGACGAATAATTACAAAAACGGCCGCCAGAGCTCACGGCGGAAAGTCCGAACATAGCCACTGCTGCCGAGCACATGCAGAATACAAATGCAAATATCTCAGTTAATATTCAAGATAGAGAATAAATATATATAACAATATTTATAGTAAATTTAATTTGCAATAAGATTGATTCTATAATATTTATCGATCCGACGTATAGTAACGGAGAAATTTTGAATTTTCAAAAATCCCCCCCTCTAAACCCCCCCCTCCCACTGGTCCGATTTCAGCCATTAACGAACTTGATCTCTCTTTTTACGTAAAACGCTTAAATATGAAGTTTGGTAACGATTAAACAAAAATTGCGACCGCTAGAGCGTTAACAGACAAATATATATATATATATATATATATATATATATATATATATATATATATATATATAATTTTGAACGGACCTCATTTTCGTCATCTCCTGGGTAGGATCGATGGACATTTGAGGAAATTTTTCAAAACTCGCGTCATGAGTACGACCTCAATAGCTGATTTCCCTTAAGGGAAATCTGCTAAAAAATGCAACTATCTCGGATAATAATCAAGGTAGTGAAAAAACACTTATAACAACTTTTATGGAAAATTATTTAGTCTTTATAATTTGTCAAGTCCTGCAAAACGCTTTTGGAGGATGGTCAACCGGGAGTTGACGCAGTCTTACTGACTAATGTTCGCTACTTTACCATTTTCCTAAATATGGTTACCTAAAGATAATTAAAAGTCCAGACTTTTCCCTGGAAAAAAAAACTGGGGAAACGGAAGAAAATTCAAACATTAAATTGTTTGATTGAGCAGCAAAATACATTTTATAATGCTATACTGTGTTCTCAAATGCATTTTTAGCTTTGTGACAAAGTACTTTATGCACAAGACCTTCGCCGTCATTAACCCTAGAATAGTACCTAAACACAACAATAGTGAATGGTACCTATACGTCTTTTAGACGTACAGCCCTGAAAAGTGCCAAAAAATGGTATAATAAATATTTTAAATTCTGTAAATGTCAATAAATCTTAATTTCTTCTTCTATTTGCATACTTACTACATATCATAGAATGAAAAACTGCTCTTAGAATTAAAATATTAAACAAAACTGCAAGTAAGAAAACATCATTATAGAAAATAAATTCCCAGGAATTTTTTCAGGTTTTTTTTCAAGCAGGTAAAAATGTTTAAATGAAAGGATGAGGTATATAAAAAACACTTTAATGAGATTTAAACAAAAATTGGTCATAAATTCATTAATTTTTACAAACTTGGCAAATGTTGAAACAATGTTCGCCACACACTGGCTTTCCTCTCGAGTTTCTCGTGAATCAAAACGGAGAGTGTTGAGCAAAAAATGATGTCTTTTTGCAGAAAACGAGGCATGATATTTTTGACCGCATTCTTTCGTGTTGTGTAACGTTTCGATCTTCATATGGTTGTCTTTCTTAGCCCCTGCGAGAATTGTCACACCGATAAGGGCTCTAAGCTCGACCAATGATAGGTCCTTCAAAGCAGAAGCATTGATGTTTTTATATGACTCTCTTTGCTTTGAAATTTCAGCATTTGTGTTTTGCACTATAATGCTCAACATCGATGTAGTAAAAAATAGATTGAAGCACTCAAGAGGGTCGGAAACACCTAAAGCATCAGTTTTGGTTTTTCGTCTGACATGTATAATGTTTTAAGCTGTGGTTTTGCCAGATGACCGTGGAAAGGGAGTAGTTTTCCAGGAAAAACCATTACGCCCAAACATATTATCACAATCAGGGCGCAGCTTTTTGTTCTGATGTGAATGGTCCTCACAATCTTGGCCAGACCTCTTCCGCTTTTTAGATGATCTTGTGGCTTGTTTTACTGGCCCTGACTTTTGAGATCTAGGTATAGATCCAGATGGTGTTGAAGTTGATTGAATCGTTTGAAGTATCCTCTCCTCTATATCTTCATCTTCTTCAGAAGAAGCTTCGTAGTCTGGATCTAAATCAGAATCATCAGGATCCTCGAGAAAAGCATCCTCATCTACCTCAGGATCCTCATTCTACCTCGCTGCATTCTGATTCGGCCCTCTGACGAAGTAATTCTTCTAATACTTCCTCATCTGTTGTGAACAATTTGCGTGTCTTGGACATCTGAAACGTTAGAAAAATTGCTGTGAATGTGAAGATTTAACGTATCAATGGTACCACCACTAAGCCAGTCAGACGTGTAAAAATAACCTCATAAATAGTATCAATACGTCTGAAAGACGTATGAAGGTAACCCTGTGAATGGTATCAATACGTCTCCAGGACGTATAAAAATACATCAAGAATAGTACCAACACGCCTGAGAGGCGTGGTAGGATTTGTTAGAAAAAATGCACTGACCTTGATATGAACACTTCTGAGGTTTGAAGTACACTAATCCTCCAATGGAGAGTCAGGTGTTGTTCAGTCGTCAGTTTGAATTTTAAACTTCCCGCGCTCGCAGTGTTTATAGACCCGCCACACACACATGCATATCGCCAAGGCCGTGGCTACAGCGGAAAAACACATGCAGTTCAAGAAGGCATCGGCCAGCAACAAGGGTAGAGTCAGTTGCTTTTAGACGCTCGCTGGGGTCAGTTGCTCTCAGACGTTGGGGTCGTTCATACGGCCAGGGGGGCCGTAGCCCCTTTCCCTCCACTACAGATCACCGCTTCACAGATAACCGCTTCATAGACAACCGCAGTTGGAAGTCACCCGTGATAGTCTATGATCACCTCTACTAGAATCAACAGGTTTTGCTGCTCCCGCCTTTCTCCTTCTTGGCCACGTGCCCATCCAGATTTATCACCGCTACCAGACTGCATCATCTCTAGGAAGTGCATGATTCCCGCTATTAACGACCTAATAATGCTAGCATTATGTTCGCAAGTATCGCATGAGTACTCATATATATTATAGGACCCAATGCTAATTTAGTGTATATAGTTATGGCCGCCATCTTAGTACATAAAGGTTGTTTACAGCCTAAATTTCATGTTTTGCTATAGAGATATATTTAACTATTCAATTTCCCTAATTCTTAACATATTAGTTCATAAAGTGTGTTTAATGCTTACATTTCCTGTTTTGTTATAGAGATATATTTAACTATTCAATTTCCCTAATTCTTAACATATTAGTTCTTAACGTTTGTTTAATGCTTACATTTCATGTTTTGTTATAGAGATATCTTTAACTATTCAATATACCTAATTCTTAAGAGAACTCACATAGTTGTTTTGTCTTCTTTATTTATCTTTTTCCCTCATCTCTCCATGAGAAATAACAAATGTTTCAGTCTAAATTCTCTCCCACCTTTTCTTGCCTTAAACACTAGATTTCCGCCAATACATTTTGGTGCCGACATTTTCTATTACATCTAAAGCTTACCGCACGCCCCTACAGGTGTAGTATATCTAGAAGGCAGGGGTATTATTCTCCTCCAAAACAAAATGGCGGCTGTTCAACTACTGAACTACGTCTAATAGGCGTATACGTACCATTCTAGGGTTAAGAAAGCAATGCCAATTACAGAATTATTGTATTTTCGCATTCCACTTTCCCCCTAATCATATAATTTTCTTAGAGTGGTTATGCCACTAAATATCTCAAATATAACTAAATTTTATCCTTTGTCTCCTTAGATTTACTTTGGCTAGATAAGGCCTAAGACCAATATATAACTTGTCCCTTAATAGCACAAAGTATACGTTAATAAATAACGTAATATATTTTGTTTACATGATATTCATACTTACTGACAAATATTATTATTAATTGATGCCCATGTTATGCTCCTTAGGCAAATTGTGACGGGTTATCTACAGGTTAGAAACCTATTCTAGCCAGGGTGGGGGACGAAGGATTTTATTCAATGAATTCATCACTTAATAAATTCCTATTGCCAAGGTGAGAATCGAACTTACCACTCTAGGGTTAACGGAGTGTGATTAAAACCAACGTTTAAACCTTTGTGGCTGGCCTCAGCTCCAACTGAGAAATAGATTTTTAAAGGTGCTTGGGACTAATTTAAGATAGTAAGAAATTCGTATAGTTTACGCATTCCCTTAAATATGATTTCCTAAACGCATCAAAAAGATATAACTCTTGCAAGGATGTCAATATGCTAAGTAGCAAGTTAAAACTTGTGTTTCTGAATGTGTGTAGTTCTTCAAGCTTTGTTGGCTATTATTATTCTAATATTTTTTTTTCTGGGAAAACTGTAAACACATTATCAAAATTACGATGTGACAATAACATCTTCCTCGTAAACTGTCCATGATGAACAACTGTAAAATAAGATCGAAATTACGTAATAAAAATAAATAATAATAACTGAAAAGACAAGCTGTCATTCCAACCGTATGGATTATAAACATGAATCCCAACAAGGGAAACTTTGCTGAAGTAATTTAAGAACTTAATGGCTTACTCGAATATGAAATTGTGAATTAATGAGAAGTTGATATTCGAGAGCTAAACTCTATTTATAGGAACGATAATGAAAATAATTTCTTCCTAATGACGAAGTCACATTAAGTCTAGGTGTTTAGGGACTTAATTAACTTTCCGTACCGCTGCTATATAGACTGTTTCGGAGCTATTTTCCTCTCTTTTAACTCTAAACCTCTTTGGTATCTCTTTTTAACTTAAAATATTTCTCATTTTCTTATTCAATAATACCTCTGAATATTATCTATTTAATTCTAACTGGGTTAATTAAATAACGGGAAAATTCCACTGCCAGATATGCCATGGGTTTTAGTGAACAAATTCTGCTAGCTAAAAAACGTTCAAATTTCTGAAACAGTAAGGTTTTATGAATACCTCGGTCTCCCTGTACTCATGTTAAATAAAAAGTACAGGTTTCCCATTCATTTAAAATAATATATTATTTATCATTTCCAAATTTGAACTGCCTCCCAATACATCTGATCAAAAAATGTCACAGATTATAATTAAAAGTCCGTCACGCTGGGGTTCCGTTAACTAACCAAATTTCCCATGTGCGTCACCTCAAAATTTTCAATAATAAGAGAATAATATTTAGTTTTTAGGCTAGAAATAATGTTCTTCAAAATATAATAGCTTATTGTTATTATGACATTAATATGAGTGGGGGTTTACTGAAGGCCGACAACTAAAAAATGCTTTGATGATGATTAAGAATCATGATAGTGAAAAAACATATACACTCAACCGTAAAAAAAAACCGGACACTTAGATTTAGTCTTATAATTTTGTTAAATACTTAATATATATGTATATTAATCTTTTTAATTAAAATAATTGGTTAATCTATAGGTTATTTAAACGAAATCTGCATAAAGTGAATAATTTTTATTGATCATTTATACAAAAATACAAAATAAAAAAAAATAAAAAGATTAATTAACACATTTAAAAAAAAAAATTATTCTTCATTTTTATTACAGTGAATGGTAGACTTCGCTACCCCAAGTGTTTCGGCAATGTAACGTAAGCTCCGGCCTTCCATCTAAGTTTGAAAGACCCATTATTCTGGACCGAAATAAAAATAAAACATTAATTAAAGAAAATGCTTGGTTAATAATTAAAGATGCTTAAATGTGCGTAAAACTACTTACAGTTTAGAATAGATCAACGTCACGACAAATAAACTAATCTGAGTTTTATCTAAATGTTTACAAATCATGAAGGGATTAGTTCAATGGACTCTAAATTCTCTGTAATAACTAGAATACCCACATAAAGAAAATTGCTGAAAATTAGCTATTAATACGACAAAAATGAAGTGTCCGGTTTTTTTTTTGCGGTTGAGTGTATAATAACATTTATAGAACATTAAATTTGCAATTTAATTGGTTATACAGAATTTTTCGATTTAACTCATAATAACGGAGATATTTCGAGTTTTCGAAATTCCTACTCCCACTAGTTTGATTTCTGACAGTATTGAACTTGACCTTTCTTTTTACATAAAACGACTCAATATCGAGTTTGGTAACGATAAAACAAAAAATTTGACCGCTATATATAGCAGACAAATATATATAGTTTTAAACGGAGGTCATTTTCGTCATCTCCTAGGTAGGATCGGTGGACACTCGAAGAAATTTTTTGAAAACCGTGTCATAAGTACGAGCTCAATAGCTAATTTTCCTTAACCCTAGAATAGTAGTGATATTATTTCCCGCTTATTGGTATTGATACGTAAATTTTACGTGTGCAACTGGTAATTGGTAAAATTACTCAAAATTTGTTAATGTTTGTGACTATTTTTTTATTTTATTAAAACATACACTATCTTTAACTTATATCTACGTTAATATCTAATAATGTGCACGACATTCCTTTCAGGCGCTTTGTTCGAAACACGTTCCGGAGGTTGTGTGCTCCATTCTTACCAAGCACATTCTACATTTATTGTGACTGATCTGTCAATATTGTGTGGTTAAGAGGTTTTAGGTTTTTTTCCTCTGTGTTTGTTCTCTTTCTTCGATTGCCTTGATGCATTCTAAAATTTTCTCACTCTCATCGCTATCTAGCCCACTCTGTGTTGCAATTATTTCCGGAGGCTCAACCTCCTCATCACTTGGAGAATACTCCGGATCATCATCGCTGTCCTATCCATAACCATCTATTTCATAATTGTCATTTTCCCCATCTGAGTCATCGGAGAATTCTTTCAACAAATTTCTGATTTCTTCATCCAATGAATATTTTTTCTCCATTTTTCCGAAACTATAAACAGATTATTTATATTCTTTTTATACATCTTTGACTTTTTTATATTCAAAAAGTTAAAAACATTAAGAGAAAATAAATTGTAATATAAAAAATAAATTGGAAGAAAACAAATTGAGAATAACATTAACTAAGTTATGGCATAAAAACTGGTTATTAGTAGTGATACGTAAATTTTACGTGCCAAAAAGTTGCGGTTAATAGTATTGATACGTAAATTTTACGTGTCGTTTTTATTTCAAAAAATAGTATTGGATGAGTGGGAAGGTTCACTTAGCTGCACTTGGCGGAGGTCAAGTCCGAACTGTCTGGAGGGCTCATAGCTGAGGGGTGGGGTGGTGGGGTCGTTAACGGCCCTTTGATAACAGTTCAAACCAGATCATACGTAATTTTTACGTACACTACCATTCTAGGGTTAAGGGAAACCTGCTAACATATGTTTTTCGATAAACGAAAAATAGTTCTATAGGCATTTTCTGCATCACTGTCATCATAATGGAAAGGTTTTGACTAGACCTACGACCCCCTCGAATATAAAATTTCAACATTTACGGTTTTATTTCATCGTTACCAAACTCGATACGTAAACGTTTTATGTAAAACTGAGGGTCAAGTTTGTTTAATGGCTATAATGGGACCAGTGAGATAGGAATTTCGCAAATACTGAATATCTTCAGTTTTATATGTCGGATCAAAATATTTCATCGAATCAACCTTATTGCCAATGTAAAATTCTATAAGTACTGTCATATACATTCTTTCTATATCTGAAATGTTAAAAGAGATATTTGCATTTTTATTAGCCAATAAATCATGAACCGTCTTATTTCACGTTGGTATTCCGTATATCGTGTTTCCCTTAAGGGAAATCAGCAATTGAAGCCTTACTCATGACGCGATTTTCGAAAGATTTTTTCAAAATGAGGTCCGTTCAAATATATATATATATATATATATATATATATATATATATATATATATATATGTGTGTGTGTGTGTGTCTGTTAACAATCTAGAATATTTGTTTGACCGTTACCAAACTCGATATTTAAACGTTTTATGCGAAAAGACAGATCAAGTTTGCTAATGGCTGAAATCGGGCCAGTGGGAGTGGGGGTTTAGAGGGGGGTTTTCGAAAAATTCGAAATATCTCCGTTACCATACGTCGGATCAAAAAATTGTATGGTATCAATCTTATTGCAAATTAAATTTACTATAAATATTGTTTTATACATTTATTCTCTATCTTGTATATTAACCGAGATATTTGCGTTTTTATTAAATATGGGCCTTTAACGGACGAGTGAGTTTCCCGCCAAAAGCTAGTTTGGCCGTTTCCATAACTGCTCGGCTCTCGTATAGAGATTTCTCTATAGTATAACTTTAAGCGGGAAATCTGCTTAGTCTACGCAGCCCCTGCGTGATGGACTTTTTCTCGATGAGGAACCCTGTTTTTTGTTCTTGGATTACTAAAATAAGATTGATTGAGATAAAAAATATTCTGTTTCATAGTAAATGACATTACTTGATATAGTTCATAGTGTTCATTAAAATTAACATATTATGTTCAGATATATTCATGGAGTGGTCTTTCTTTGGTAATGAATATTTCTATCTATCTAGTCAGCTTTGAGTAGTTGGCTGACCTGTTTGCTTAAAATTCAGACGCTTTATTTTTTGGAGGTAATTAAAATCTAAATTGACTGAAGGATTTCTCATTTGTATTTATTCAGTTAATATTCATGGTCGCATTAAGTGTTACAAGTATGTAGTTGCATCTACTGTAAAACTTCTTTTGAATCTGCTTACTTTACGCAGTCCCTGCTTGACCGATACTTCCAGATTTTCGCGAACATCGAATCTTCCCAAGTGTATTTCCCCACCCTTATGTCTCGTTGTAGTTCTCGTTATCAGCGGCGGCGAAATATTTGAAATAGAATATACTGCGGGGTGGGATTTGAAAAATGTTTTTCACAGCTCGAAACGTCACGGTTTATCAAGTGATAAGGTGCTAGCCATACTTCAGGCTGTCAGGGGTTGCACGTGATAACATTACTCCCTCCGCCCCTTAATTTATCACGTGCCCTTTGTGCTCCTTCGCACCATTTATCCTAATTCGTATAAATCCTCAAGGTTACCGCTTCTCCAATGCTTACTGAATATTTTATTAACCGGAATAATTTTTTTTTTCCGCCGGAGCTACGTAAACTAAGCAGATTTCCTATCTGCTTGTATAACAGACTTGTGATCATATCTCACCACATATTCTCTATTTATATGTAAATAACAGGTGGGCAGAAAGGGGTGGGGGTGAGGTTACTGAAAGCAGAATACAAGAAAGTACGAATACCTCACTTAATACTGGACTTACGAAATAATGCATAGAGGTATAATTGTAGACCATTATTTATTTATTTATTACGTAGAGCTCCGCAACTATGGCGACTTTGCTCTTCTTAGACATGGGGGATAACAAAACAAAAACAAAAAACAACAACAAACAACATAAACAAAATAACAGAAAATTGAACACGAAATAATATATAGAACAAAACTAAGGGAACGCAACACAAAACAAAAGAAGAAACACGAACACAACATAGAAATAAAAACAGTCGGTAAATAAATAACTGAAAAGAAAACTTGATAACTTTGAAACAAAAACTAAATAGGTCTCTCTCTCTTACACACACACACACACACACACACACAAACATATAATCACGCACACACATCAAAAATTTTAAAATATGTAATTAAATATTCTCAAACTGCCCTATTGTTTTTAAATATGTCAGAATCGTGGCAATATGTGGGCTACCCTCAGTCAGTAGTTCGTTCAAGTCATGTGGAATGTTTAAGTAAGCTCGTAATCTGCATTCTGTTAGTAAGTGTTATTAGTCCAGTGTTGCAATGAGTACATGTAGGCTTGTCTTTTTTGTTCATTATGTAAGAATGAGTCAGGTATGTATGTCCAATACGTAGTCTTGTGAGCACGACTTGGTCTCTTCTTGAATCTACGTACTGTTTCTTTGTCCATCCAGTAACATTGCGTTTTATTTCCAATAGTTTGTTGTCAGTACGTAACCAGTGTATTTGCCAGTCTTGGAGTATTTTTGTTTGTACAATCTTGTTGAGGTCTGTTGGTGTTAGTGTAGTTATGTTACCATTAATAGTTAAACTAGATTGGATCTTTAACATTTTACGACCCGATAACGGAGATATTTAGACATTTCAAACCTCCCCCCCTTTTTAACCCCCACTATTCCATGTCCGATTTCTGTCAATAACAATTATGATCTATAGTGTCGACTGAAACGGTTAAATATTGAGTACGGTATAAATCATATAAACATTTTCGAAAAGAGAACGAATAGTATATTTCGTACCAAGGGCCGAAAGTGGGAGTTTGCCGGCCCGAAATATTTGTTGACCGAGACGTAGACGAGGTCATGAAAAGTTCGAGGGCCGGCAAAAGCACTTTGGCCCGAGGCACGAAAGTTATTTTTCACCATACTACAATAAATATTAATACGATATAACCAAAACAAAAACAAGATTTTCTTTTGGTTAAGTGTACCTCTTTGTTAGAAGGTTATCTTGTGGTTATGGGGACATGATGAATGTTTAATGTATGGATTGTTTTACGTTATGTTATTATGTAAGTTAATAAAGAGAGATGAACATATTTGTGTTTCATTTAATATAATTGATATATTTCACAATGCTAAAAAAAGTTAGTTCGTTTATTTTTGATTTATAGAAATGTTAAAAGTACAATTTTGGTTGTTTGAAAACATAATACCCTTTGAAGATTCTATTACTTGTTTTTTGTTTGACACATTCACACTTTTACTCGTAGTTTTTGGCTGATAACCAACCGATTGCCGTTTCAAAAAAAAAAAAATACTTTTTGGAAATTGGGTGAGTTGAATATTTTCTTTTATTTTTAAACAACTTTTTATCATGGAGTACTTACTCCATAAAGTACTGGGTTTGTTTTGCTTTGAAAGGACCGAGAGATATACGAGTAAAACTTCATCATTCACATCCCCAGGTTCTACATTTTCCATTTTTAACCCTCCGTCGGGCGCGTGATCTCTCAGATACACAGTTTCTAGAAAAATATTTGCCACTCCTCCTAGCAGAGAGTGGTGGTGTAGTGCTTCGAGTTATGTGCTTTATAGGACTCCTCCTCAAGATATGTTGTGCCACTGTGTTAAACGGAGTCGTGTGTTTCACCTGTCATTAAATTGTATCTCCTAGATACCACGCGCCCGAACTCGTAAGTTTTTTTGAAATCTGTATTTCATAAATATGTACATCAATTAAGTTTCTCTTTGTTAAATGGAATCATAAAAACCTATTATTCTATTATTTTGCTCGTACATGAGCTTTCAGAAGAAATTGTACAAGGATATATTGCACGACGCAGTGACAATAGTAGACGTTTACCAACCGAACTAAGGACGAAACTTGAAGACTACAGAGACTCATAAGAGTACACTAGCTCATTGGACCATACATTGAACTCAAGTACAGAACAGCAAAAAAAAAGTCCCTCCACTACAACGAACAAAAGAAAATGATGTGAACCAAGCAAAACTGAAAATAAATGTAGGTGTACTAATTACTCTTGTGAGATTTGTAAAAACAAAATTTGTTAACAACATAGTTCCATGCTTTGTCCTAATTGTAATGCAGCTCTGCAAAAGAAATAACAATTAAACTGGTATTTTTAAGATTTTTTGATGATTTTCATTAAGTCTTATCTAAAAGTGATTTCGTGCTACTTATTTTTGATTGAAGTTATATTTAGATATGTTTTTATATTGTTCACAAACTAAAATGAAATATGTATAATTAAGGCATGGGCATTTAAGCAATTCCTTTTAATATTTGTGTTTTTTAATTATATTTTAAAAATTATCGTCCCCCGTTTCTTTATATTATAATACTTGACAATTTTAAAAATTATTTACTTCTTTCAAACAAATATTTCCTCTGTTATGGTTTCTAATCACACGCAGAACATTCTAGTGCAAAATATATATTAAAATACTGTATTTCCGTAAAAACGGTTGAGGATGATCTGTGAGATACACGCGCCCGATGGTGGAATATTCTTGACGCGCCCGACCGAGGGTTAACCAGTTCAAAAACTTTGTATACTCTTCGTCATACCTATATTTTGATTTTGCTGGTAAAAAATCTGCCACGATTTCTTTTGCTCTTCTATTTATAGATTCTGATATATTATTAGCCATAATTACTAAATAACTAAACAATAATACGAGCAAAACAAACTAATATAATGTATATAATGAAATGAATGAATTAAAATAATAAACAGCTGATTTTGCGGCCCTAGGGCGAAATATTCATTTTCGGCCTTAGGGCGGCGAAGTGTAGCTTTCGGACCGCAAATTAGGTGTGTAAAACAGGTGATTACATCGTAGTATGGTGAAAAAGTCTTAATGGGTCTTCACATAACGTATAAGCGCATGTATCTCACAAAATGAAAGTCCATTGATATCCATATTTGGTATTTAGCATTGGATTGAAGTGTGTCTTGAGATAACAGCTTATTGTTAATATGACATGAGTAGGAGTGGGGGTTTACTAATGGCCAAAAACTGAAATATGACAATATCTTGCTTAATATTGAATATTCAGAAAACATGCACATATCAACATTTATAGAACATTACATTCCCAGAAAGATTGATGTTGTGCCATTTTTCTATCCGACGAGTAACAAAGAAGATATTTCGAATTTTCGAGATTCCCACCTAACCCCCTCCCCCTACCCTCACTCTTGTCCCATTTTTGACATTAATAAACTTGCCCTTTATTTTTACATTAATCTTTTAAATATCGGGTTTGTTAATTTATTGACAATGGGGCCCACTAGAGCGTTAATAGTAAAATGTATGTATATATATATATATATATATATATATATATATATATATATATGCACATATATATATATATATATATATATAAAATTGTAACCTCTGTCTGTACATTGATTTTTTTCGCGAAATTTCACGATAACTTTTCGTTTCACACGTCATAGACACTTTTAACTGCATTTTGTTTCTTTCGTGTATGTTTGTTTGTTTGTTACCTTTTCACGCATAAACGGCAGAACTGAATTTTATGAAACTTGGTATGTATATTACTACTAGCCCAACTTAGACTTTAGGCTATATTAATATTCTCTAAGACAAACAGGAGTGGGGGTTATAAGGGAGGGCTGAAATTAAAAATAGCGATATTTCGTTTCCTATTGCTTTTTCAGCAAATATGCACATAACAAAAGTTGTTCATTTTGTTATTTAGAGTAACTTTTGTTATATGCACTTTTGCCGTATACGGAAGTATAAATGAGTTATACGCTAAAAACTATAGCGGGAGTCGACAATTTTATTTGGTACAAAAGACCCAACCGAACTAAACCAAACTCGGTATGTGAATTAGCACTAACGCCTTCATTATAATAAGCCATACCAACTTTTCTAGGGACGGGCAGGAGTGGGGGTTGTAAGGGAGGCCTGAAATGAAAAATAGCGATATTTCGTTTCCTATTGGAGTTTCAGGAAATATGCACATAATAAAAGTTGTTTATTTTGTTATTTAGAGAAAGTTTTTTAAATACACTATCGTCAAATACTGAACTATAAAGGCGTTATACGCTAAAAATTATAGCAGGAGTCTACAATTTTATTTGGCACGAAAGACTCAACGGAACTAAATAAAATTTGGTATGTGTATTAGCACTAACACCTTTATTATAATAAGCCATATCAACTTTTCTAGGGACGGGTAGGAGTGGGGGTTGTAGGGGAGGGCTGAAATTAAAAATAGTGATATTCCGTTTCCTATTGGTGTTTCGGCAAATATTTGCACATAACAAAAGTTGTTTATTTTCTTATTTAGAGAAACTTTTGTTATATACACTATCGTCGAATACCGAATTATAAAGGCGTTATACGCTAAAAATTATTGCGGGTGTCAAGAATATTATTTGTCACAAAAGAGTCCACCGAACTAAATGAAACTCGGTATGTGTATTATCTCTGACACCTTAATTATCATAAGCCATACCAATATTTTTAGGGACGGGCAGGAGTGGGGGTTATAAGGGAGGCCTGAAATTAAAAATAGCGATATTTCTTTTTCTACTGGGTTTTCTGCAAATATGCACATGACAAAAGTTGATTATTTTGTCATTTAAAGTAACATTGGTTATATTCACTTTTGTTGTATAACATAAACGAGATATGCGTTAAAAACTAAAGCGGAAGCCAACAATTTTGTTGAGCTCAAACGATTGAACCAAATTTAACAAAACTTGGTATGCGAATTAGCATTAATTCTTCCATGATTATAAGCTACATTAAAATGTTTAGGTTCAAACGGGAGTGGGGGTTATAAGACAGGCCTGAGATAAAAATTCGCAATTTTCATTTTCTATTTTTTTTTTCGGCTAACGTGCACATAGCAAAAGTTGTTACTTTTGTTATTTAAAGTAACATTTGTTGTATTCACTTTTGCCGTAAATGAAGTTAACACGACATATACGCTAAATCCATAGCGGGAGTCAATAATTTTATTAGTGCTTATTTAAGTGTTTTTAATAAATGCATATTATAACAAAAGATGTTATGTTTTAGTCTTATATGATAGTTGCAAGTATGATTCGGATTAGTGAGCTTATAAATCTCCGTCGCCTCCTCATTTATTTATTTATTTTCCCTATAACTTTGTTATTTATTTCTAATAGAATATAAACTATAAGAGCATTTCTGGTATTTAATATATACTCGATATGAATGTTTAAAGTATTACTAGGTTGCAGGGGGGCTCTCTTCCCCTCATCTAGCTTTTTGAACATAAATGAAATTATGTTTAGGGATCTATTATTTAGTTCCATCAGGGAGATAAATTATTAAAATAATATTCTGAAGCAATATTCTAAGGAAAACAAAGATGATAACGCTCCTGCGAGAGCGGAAATGGACGGGAGGTAATTAAGTTTAGTTATTTCCTGTGGAATGCTGCCACGACGGGAAGTGATTTCCACTGAGGCTTACTAATACGAATATAATCTTATGTATAAAACTAGGCTAAAACTATATGTGCTTGGTTTGATTTTTGGCAGGAAATATGTTTATTATAGAAGATATTTAATTGTGATAAATGCTACCCATGATTATGGTTTGAATTATTCAAAAACCGTGAGTCAAAAAGTCGTGAGGGATAAATTAGGAACCCATTTTCATATATTCTTCAAAACTAAAATTTCTATTCTATTAACCCTGAAAGTTACACTTTAGGATTGGCTGTTTTGAAAAAACAATACATCGTGGAGGGAAGTGCAATTGTACACATTGAAGTCTTGCTATAAAAATACAATCATTAGTCAGTCAGCAATGATTTCCCGGGCATCGCCGGGTACCTTATATATATATATATATATATATATTAATTTTTTTTTTAATTCCCCCTCGTAAGTACATCAATAGCTGATTTCCTTTAACGGTAATCTGCTAAAAATATTTAGAACTTCATACACCTTATCATTTGTGGTTTACGGAGCTTGAAAGTTTATTTCACATTTCTTTTGACAAATCACGATAACGCATGAGCGTTTTAGCAGATTTCCCATAAGGGAAATCAGCTATTGAGGTCGTACTCATGATGCAATTTTCGATCTTTTTCTTCAAATGTCCATCGATCCTACATAGTAGGTGACGAAAATGAGGTCCGTTCAAAACTGTAAATATGTATATATATATATATATATATATATATATATATATATATATATATATATATATATATATATATATAAATCTCCTGTCACGATGTTTGTCCGCTATGGACTCCTAAACTACTTAACTGATTTTAAATTAAATTGGCTCACTGTGAGCTGTCTGGTCCAACTTGAGAGATAGGATAGCTTAGATCTTTAATTATAGCCGCAATTTTATTTTATTGCAAATTATTTGTCTATAATTAATTGACAGTCACAATTATCTGTTAACTCCAAAAGATTCTAACAGATGTCGATACTTTTCGACTGGATTGAGTAAGTAATCAATAGATGGCACTGCTATGGTAAACCGACAAACGTGTCATATAAGCTACAATTCAATAGCATGATTACCACGTGTTATTGAGGCTAATGTATAAATTAAATTTATTTTGTAGTAAACGAAATACCGTGAAATTCAATTATTTCTACTTTTTTAATTTTTGGTGTTAGCATACGTGTTACTGGGACCGAAGTGTAAATCAAATTCAAATTATAGTGACGATAATACAGTGAAATTATTCCTGCTTTTTACTTATTTGTGCTTCATTATTCAAAATTCTATAATTATAAAATATATACATGTAAGTATTATCACATAATTATAATAATTAATTAATATATTTTTAAACGATTAAATATTTTCAGTCGAAAGCCACCTAAAAAATCTAACCTCAACAACGCAAACACCAGAGAGGCACGACGCAAACGTGTTGAAAGAGCTCATCAGTTGCCAGAACAAGTCGATACAGGAAATACAGCTCAAAGAATTAGGACAGCAAAAGGTCGTGCACAAGAATCTCAAGAACAGCGTAGCGAACGTCTGCAAGAGAATATTACGAGAACAAGAGCGGCACGAGAACAAAACATAGCTACAGTACGAGCACAAGAACGACAAAGGCAACGGATCAGCCGCTCATTAATACGTACATCATTCGTTCGTCTTGCTTTTGAATATGCACCAGATATTAACTACTCTGTGCATTCAAAAATTGCTATCGGTGGAATGGATAAAGTATGTCAATATTGTCAGGCGTTGAAATTTCGAAATGAAGCTGCGGGTATGTGCTGCGCAGCAGGAAAAGTCGTGCTGCCACCTCTACCCGCTCCGCCAGAACCTTTATTATCCCTTCTTGCTGGGAATTCAGATGATTCAAAATTATTTTTGCGTAAGATACGCAAATTTAATTCTTGCTTCCAAATGACGTCATTTGGGGCAACTAAAATTTGCGATCTTGCATCCGATGGACGTAATTTTGAAACTACATTCAAAATACAAGGCCAGGTATACCACAAAATTGGATCATTGATGCCAATGCCTGATGATAATCCGAAATTTCTTCAACTTTATTTTATGGGCAATTGTGAAGAGCGCGTAACGACTCGGTGCCAGTATAATTTCATTGAACAAGCAGAGGAAAGAGCAATTGTGATATTACTGGAAAATTTTTTAGAAGATCAGAATCAACTACTTCAATTATGGTGGCATGGTGGACCCCGTGACTGATGTTCTCCTACCGTTCCTCTTATATTGTATACTACAATGTAATATAACAATAACTTTAGCCACAGCAACGCGTGGCCGGGTCTGCTAGTATATATATATATATATATGTTTGTCTGTTACCGCTCTAGCGGTCGCAATTAATGTTTAATCGTTACCAAACTCGATATTTAGTCGTTTTATGTAAAAAGAAAGATCAAGTTGGTTAACGGCTGAAATCGGACAGGGGGAGGGGGGTTTAAAGGGGAGGATTTTCGAATATTTGAAATATCACTGTTACTATATGGCGGATCGAAAAATTTTATGGACACAATCTTATTAAAAATTAAATGATCTATAAATGTTGTTATAAACATGTTTTCATTATCTTTTATATTAACCAAGATATTTGCGTTCTTTTAGTTTCCAGCCTTTACTAAACCCCCACTCCTGCTTATGTCATATCAACAATAAGCTGTTATATTATGAAGCACATTATTTGAAGCCGAAATAAAAAATATTGCTCCCATTGAACTTTTACGTCATGAGATAAATGCAATTACGGGACGCATGTGGGAAATCTGCTTATTTGACGCAGCCCCTGCGTGACCTACTTTTGTTATTCTATTTTAGTAGAATTTTGTCCTCTTGCTTCTGCAGTCGACAAAAAAAAAAATCGTTAAACTCATTAGTTTCATATCTCGTAGTCGAGTTACTTTCTCGTTCTTTGTCTGTTGTAACCTCATTTTTATGAATAGCGGTAACGCTTGAAGTAGATAACGGGGAAGACTTTTATTTTATTGAAATTCGTATCATTCAATGAAATATTTTTGTTACATTTCATATACATGGTGTTCCTGAGGTAATCCATGCTATCAGGAACATTAGTTAAATTAATTAATCTTCTTTTTTTCGGAGTTATTCACCATATGACTTCATTTAATTTAATTCCACCTTATAAGCCATGAAATATTGTTAAAGTTCGCCAAGTACTCAGAAAGTTAGCTCAAAAATAAAAATGAATGGTGTTCTAAAAGAGCCACTCTTTTTTCGTAGGCGTTCATCTTCTAGTTTCTCTCCAAACTTTTCCGCTAAATTGGGAGTTAGTAAAATCAATATAGCAAAAAGAAAAATTGCAGATGCCTGCCAAAATTTTAAACTAAATGAATTTCTAAAATATCCGTAAATTATTATATTCAATATAAATAAAATGAAATGACAGGAATCCACCACTTTACACTATAGTTACTTAAGACGTTATGTATTCGTTGAAAAATGCAATCCGATTTTACAGTATGGAGTAATGTCTGAACGCTTCAAATACAATTACGTCTATTTATTTTATTTTTCGGATACCACTCATTTCCCGTTATTAACCATTTACTGCAGCAACTTGGTGAAGGATGTTCAGCTCTATAATAATATTTTGTTGATTAAAACGGTATATTTTGTTATCTATTGATTTGAAAATGATATAGCCAAAATGTCAGTTGCTGTTCGTTTTCTTATCGTTGTATAACTATACTTGTGTTCAACTAACCCTATTTATTAGATACAGAAAATGTATTCATTTATAATCTACAACCACAAATATTATTTTAGTATTAATATGCATATCCTTATTTCTGTTATTTCTGCCAGTTTTTAGAATTTAGTGTTAACCCTACTCTGAATAACCAATTCATTTCCACTTAGACTGAAGTACTTCTTATATAATACCTCCAAAAGCCCATTATCACCATATTGCAAAATATTACTTGTAGTTTCCAGGCGATGCCAAAATTTACTATCGTACCGGTTTTAGCAGATTTCCCCTAAGGGAAATCAGCTATTGAGGTTGTACTCATGACGCGAGTTTCGAAAAATTTCTTCAAATGTCCATCGATCCTACCCAGGAGATGACGAAAATGAGGTCCGTTCAAAATTATATATATATATATATATATATATATATATATTTGTTTGTTAACGATCTAGCGGTCGTAATTTTTATTTGATCGTTACCAAACTCGAAATTTAATCGTTTTATGTAAAAAGAAAGATCAAGTTCGTTAATGGCTGAAATCGGACCAGTTGGAGGGTGGGTTTAGGGGGGATTATTAAAATTTCGAAATATCTCCGTTATTTTACGTCGGATCGAATATTTGTATAGAATCAATCTTATTGTAAATTAAATTTACTATAAATATTGTTTTATACATTTATTCTGTATCTTGAATATTAACCGAGATATTTGCATTTGTATTGTGTGTGTGGTCGGCGGAACCCCGCCATTTTCCGGACTTTCCGCCGAGAGCTCAGGTGGCCGTTTCCGGAACTATTCATCCCTCGTGAATAGGTTTAGAGATCCATTCCTACTACGGACATTTTTATGTAAGTGAAAGCAAAGGTCTTATCGAGGCCATAACACAAAAAATCTGTCACGCAGGGGCTGCGTAAACTAAGCTGATTTTCCTCGTCAAGTTTTACAATAGATAAATCTACATAGTGCAAATTTTAATGAACATCCAATCGAAAGCGTCTGAATTGTAAACAAACAGGTCTACCAAACTCTGAACTGAACAGATACATAAAAATATTCTTCACAGGAAAGGAAAAAAAAATACTGTAATATGTTTGAATATAACATACTAATTTTATTGAAAACATTACTTTATCTGGCACCGTAATTTTTGAAGAATTAGAATCATTTTTATGTCAATCACTTAAAATGTTAGTAATTGAAGATCTAAAGAGGGCGGTGGAAGGCATTCAAAAGAACGTATTTGTATGTCTCTCGTTTAATAAACGTCTCTCGAAAACAATATATGGTATTTTAGCTACGAACAAATAGGTTTATTTTATAACAGAGTATTGTTTATGTGATTTGAGTAGGTGTGGGGTTTTGCTGAAGGCTGAAAACTAAAATAATGTAAAAATTTCAGTTAATATTCAAGATACAGAATAAATGAATATAACAATATTTCGGTAGTACATTAAATTGGAAACATCTAAGAATATAAATTGGTTCTATACATTTCCGAATCCGGCGTATAATAACGGAGATAATTTGACATTTGGAAATCTCCCTCAAAACCCCCTTCCGATTGGTCCGATTTTAGCCGTTAATGAACTTGATCTTTAGTTTTACATAATCAGGTTAAATATCAAATTCGGTAACGATTAAAAAAAAAAATGTGACCGTTTCAGACATATATATATATATATATATATATATATATATATATATATATATATATATATTGTAACGGTCGAGTCTGGGTTCTCCGCTGTCTCTATATCTATGAGATCCGAGTGACTAGTACTAGGCTATAAACGAGGTAGCAGCACCTGTCAAGGGAGGAGAGCGGACCGCTATAAGTCCAAAGGGCAATCTCTCGGAGAGAGAATAAGGCAGTCGACCCTCAAGATGCAACAAGAGCGTAAGTGTTTCTTTAATTAGCTAGCCTAAATGTGCTATCTCTCGGATTAAATAGTTAAATTAGCTGTTATAGCTGAGATGGTGGAAACAAAAATGCTTGCCGTGCAATATATAAGACCCTGAGAAGTAGCCGGTACATAGTTGAATTTAAATATTAATAAAAATTAAATAAACCTTTCATTATATAAAATGGAGCCCAACGTGAAAGGGCACGGCTTAAACATTTTTTTAAATTTAAACTTTTAAAACATTTATTTAGGTTATTCATAAAAAAAAAAAAAATTTTTTTTTAATTAACATAGATTATAAAAATGGATATTAATACTAATAGCAAAAGTTTTGAGGATAGGATTAGTGATGTAGAACAGAAAAGTGATAATTTGGATCTTGAAAATCTATCTATTGAAAGTGAACCGTTAGAGGGAACACAGACCAATAATATCATATATAAAGATCAGGCTAGACATATAATTCAATTAGAGGATTCGGGAATACCGTTATCTACTGAGATAGCAAATTTGAGCTTTTTGGGTTTTGAACAACCGCGAGGTACTTCTACCAGAATAATAGATAATTTAAACGATTTAAAAGGACAAAAAGAGGTCAGTAGTCCTATCGAAAAAGATCAAAACATGTTGGAAGCTATAATGAATTTAATAAAAGCAGGAAATACTAAATTGGAAGCCAAACTAGAAGAAAATAATAACAAACTAGAAGAAAATAATAACAAACTAGAACAAAATAATAATAAACTCGAAGAAAATAATAACAAACTAGAAGAATTTAAACAAGAAGTTAGAAATAGTATTGAATCATTGAAAATAGATATCGAACAAACTCGAGTAGATGTATCAAACGTGAGAAAAGAATTTATGAATGAGATAAATAATCTTAAAAACGACAATGAAATAAACTTAAAATCTTTAGAGAATAGGTTAGCAGGTGAAACAGAAAATTTAAAAAAAGAAACCGTTCAGACTAGAGAACTACTAAAAACGGAATTAATGGATGAAATGGATGCCAAAATAATAGAAACCCGACAAGAATGCCATCAACAGAAAAACTTAATTCGGAATGAATTAAAAGGGGAAATTGAGCATGAAAAGATTATCCAAGGGAAGATAAATGATCAAATAAATCTAAATATTCAGAAAATTACTCACGAAAATAAACAAATAATTGAAGATAGATCGTTAATACAAATAGAGAATTTATTAGAGACAGATTTCAAAATAGGAGGTATAGCTGATGAAATGGAAAATATCCGACAAGAATTAAAAAAAGTTCAGATAGGTCATTTGCCCAACTATAAAGAAATTAGAGTCAATCCTGAAGCGAGATGTCCTAAATTTAGTGATAGTCGACAGGAGAGCCCTACTGACTTTCTCTCTGAATTAGAAAATTATTTTAACATTTATGGAGTAGATACATGGGGAAAACAAGAGTTAATTATTTCAGAGTGCATGAGGGGAGTTCCCAGAACTTGGTGGCTGATTGAAAAGGAATTTATTAGAAATTTCATTCATTTTAAAGAAAGATTTTTAAATAAATATTGGGGAGAAGATAGGCAGGATGAATGTAGAAATCAAATTACCAATGGGAAATATCGCCCAGGAGAAAATTTAACTATGGATGATTATGCCAGGAAATTATTTAAAGACTGTAAATATCTTAATCCACCTTTTCCCGAGTCTTATCAAATAAAATGCATCATAAAACACTTCCCATGGCAAATACAGTGTATCTTGGGGGTCGGCCAAATCAGTAATAAAGAGAAATTTCTTGACCTTTTACAAAAATTACCTGCTCAGGATATCATGAGGGGAACGAATGGCGAAGAAAATCGTGAGAATGAAGGAAACAACCCAAATAGAGTAAAAATTAGACAAAGAGAAATTTCGATAGAGAATAGGGATCGAAATTCATGGAGTAGGCAACCAGGTTATAACAGGAGACATAGTAATTTTCCCCCTAGTAAGAGCTTTCATCCAAGAAACCTGGATAATGTTTCCCGACAATTTTATAATAGTAGTGGGAATTCTAATTACAAACCACTCAATAAAAATTTTGGAAGAGGTAATGGGAGATTTGAAAATAGAAATTATAAAAAAAAAAAAAAAAAAAAAAAAAAAAAAAAATAAATAGAATAGATAATATATTTATTGCTATAAATAAAAAATAATATAATATATCGTGTTAATTAAATATAAAATAATATAATAATAAAAAAAAAAAAAAAAAAAAAAAAAAAAAAAAAAAAAAAAAAAAAAAAAAAATATGTTTAGTAATATTAAAATAAATAAAAACAAAATAAATTATAGTAATATTAAAATAAATAAAAATATATAATATATTTATTTTAAATAAAAAAAAAAAAAAAAAAAAAAAGAAAAAAAATAAATAAATAAATAAGATAAAAAAAAAATAAAAAAAAAATAAAAAAATAAAAAAAAAAATATAAAAAAAAATAATATAAAATAAATTTTTTTTTCTCTCTGGGTGGGCATATGTAACGGTCGAGTCTGGGTTCTCCGCTGTCTCTATATCTATGAGATCCGAGTGACTAGTACTAGGCTATAAACGAGGTAGCAGCACCTGTCAAGGGAGGAGAGCGGACCGCTATAAGTCCAAAGGGCAATCTCTCGGAGAGAGAATAAGGCAGTCGACCCTCAAGATGCAACAAGAGCGTAAGTGTTTCTTTAATTAGCTAGCCTAAATGTGCTATCTCTCGGATTAAATAGTTAAATTAGCTGTTATAGCTGAGATGGTGGAAACAAAAATGCTTGCCGTGCAATATATAAGACCCTGAGAAGTAGCCGGTACATAGTTGAATTTAAATATTAATAAAAATTAAATAAACCTTTCATTATAATATATATATATATATATATATATATATATATATATATATGTATATATATAATTTTGAACGTCATTTCCGACATATCCTCGGTAGGATCTATGGACAATGTGGGAAATTCTTAAAAAACACATCATGAGTACGACCTCAATAGCTGATTTCCCTCAAGGGAATCTGCTAAAAGGAGAGTGAAACTTCCTGGGCATATCATAAGGTACAATGACTTTATCACAAATACATTTGAAGGAAAGGTACTGGGGCAAAGGGAAAAATTGAAGCACAGGAAATCCTATTTTGAAGACATCAAACATCTTATTGATTTCGGTGAGTATAGTAATATGAAAAGAGCAGCTTTCGAAAGAACACAATGGTTGCAACTACAAGGCATAGCCTTTAGATCATAGTGTCTTGTGTCTAAATTCAACACATGAAAGAGATTTGTGATTTTAAACATTAATGGAGCTGGCAAACCGTTGGCTGACAGTTATTCGTGATTTGAAACATAGATGGAACTGGAAAACTGTTGCTGACAGTTATTCGTGATTTGAAACATAGATTGAACTGGAAAACTGTTGGCTGACAGTTATTCGTGATTTGACACATAGATGGAACAGGAAAACTGTTGGCTGATAGTTATTCGTGATTTGAAACATAGATTGAACTGGAAAACTGTTGGCTGACAGTTATTCGTGATTTAAAACATAGATGGATCTGGAAAACTGTTGGCTGACAGTTATTCGTGATTTGAAACATAGATGGAGCTGGAAAACTGTTGGCTGACAGTTATTCGTGATTTGAAACATAGATGGATCTGGAAAACTGTTGGCTGACAGTTATTCGTGATTTGAAACATAGATGGAACAGGAAAACTGTTGGCTGACAGTTATTCGTGAGTTGAAACATAGATGGAACTGGAAAACTACTGGCTGACAGTTATTCGTGATTTGAAACATAGATTGAACTGGAAAACTGTTGCTGACAGTTATTCGTGATTTGAAACATAGATGGAACTGGCAAACCTTTGGCTGACAGTTATTCGTGATTTAAAACATAGATGGAACAGGAAAACTGTTGGCTGATAGTTATTCGTGATTTGAAACATAGATTGAACTGGAAAACTGTTGGCTGACAGTTATTCGTGATTTAAAACATAGATGGATCTGGAAAACTGTTGGCTGACAGTTATTCGTGATTTGAAACATAGATTGAACTGGAAAACTGTTGGCTGACAGTTATTCGTGATTTGACACATAGATGGAACAGGAAAACTGTTGGCTGATAGTTATTCGTGATTTGAAACATAGATGGAACTGGAAAACTACTGGCTGACAGTTATTTGTGATTTGAAACATAGATTGAACTGGAAAACTGTTGGTGACAGTTATTCGTGATTTGAATCATAGATGGAACTGGCAAACCTTTGGCTGACATTTATTCGTGATTTGAAACATAGATGGAACAGGAAAACTGTTGGCTGACAGTTATTCGTGACTTGAAACATAGATGGAACTGGAAAACTACTTGCTGACAGTTATTCGTGATTTGAAACATAGATTGAACTGGAAAACTGTTGCTGACAGTTATTCGTGATTTGAAACATAGATGGAACTGGCAAACCTTTGGCTGACAGTTATTCGTGATTTTAAACATAGATAGAACAGGCAAACCTTTGGCTGACAGTTATTCGTGATTTTAAACATAGATAGAACAGGCAAACCTTTGGCTGACAGTTATTCGTGATTTTAAACATAGATGGATCTGGCAAACTGTTGGATGACAGTTATTCGTGATTTTAAACATAGATAGAACTGGCAAACCTTTGGCTGACAGTTATTCGTGATTTGAAACATAGATAGAACTGGCAAACCTTTGGCTGACAGTTATTCGTGATTTGAAACATAGATGGAACTGGCAAACCTTTGGCTGACAGTTATTCGTGATTTTAAACATAGATAGAACTGGCAAACCTTTGGCTGACAGTTATTCGTGATTTGAAACATAGATAGAACTGGCAAACCTTTGGCTGACAGTTATCCGTGATTTGAAACATAGATAGAACTGGCAAACCTTTGACTGACAGTTATCCGTGATTTGAAACATAGATAGAACTGGCAAACCTTTGGCTGACAGTTATTCGTGATTTGAAACATAGATGGAACTGGAAAACTATTGGCAGCCAGTTATTCGTGAACTTAATCATTAATGGAACTGACCAACTATTGGCTGACAGTTTTTTCTGAATTGAAATATAGATGGAACTGACAAACTAACGACTGACAAGTATTCGTAAAGTGAAACAATGAATGAACTGACAGAATATTGGCTGAAAGTTATTCCTAAATGGAATGAACCATGGAAATGAAAAAAATTAAACTGCATAGATTTTAAAATTCAAAAAAAGTGTTTCCGTTTTGTCCACGATTGTTGCCTCTCTCTTATATTTCATAAAATAATGACATGTTTTAGGAGTACCTGCTATATTTTCCTAGTCCCATTGATCAGTATATAACAAACAAATATAATCACTAATTATACTTTTGAATGTAGTTAGTGTTCATTGTGCCAAAAAGGTAATAACGAGAGTTGAAATAGAATCATAATTGAAAATCCCACTCCACCTCACGTACAGCTCTGCCTCAAATTAACTCGCTTTTTGAAATGTAAAGGAGGGGAAAAAATTATAATTTATAATTTATAATGAACAAATGTAATTTACATTTCAGAGGCTCAATTTCCTTGACGAGCTTTCAGAGATCGTGTTTCATTAATTATCACTGTTTGGTCCCTTTTTTCATTTGCTCATTTTGCAGTCTGAATTTACACACAATGTCATCCAATTCTTAATCACTCAATTTGAATATTTATGTCTATTTTGAACTTTTTTTTATTTTATTTTCTTTGTTTTCTTCTTGTTTTTACGGCTATATTAAATAATATCCCATTGGTGGAATTTAATTTACTGACGTAATTGCTAATCAACTTCGTCTTTTTAATTAGAATTTTCAAGGGAATTTCATTATTTAGAATAATAACTAACAGGAAATTTTATAATTATATTTACGAAACTTGTCGTTTTCCTCACATCTGTGACACTAAGGCCATCTGAATTCCATAATTTTAGCAGGTTTCCAAATAATGGAAACCATCTATTGTAGTCGAATGAAGTGTTTTTAAATAAGTTACTTCTAATGATCACACATAACTAGTAGATTAAGAAAATGGGGTTCGTACAAAATTTATATTCCACTTCAGCTTTTAGCAATAGCTTGCAAATTGGCGTGGGTGAGCGATCCACTGTTTCAGAGGATCTTCCATTATGAAGCAGAGGCAGACATTTGTCTGAGCAGGTTGGACTTGGAAGTTGTTTCCAGAGGGGACACAGTCTTGGTCAAAAAAATTAGGCAGCGTCTCAGAGAAATGTCCTTTGAGGTGTTGACATCATACAAGTGGCAGGGTGTTGGAGTCCACCATTTTAAAGAAAACTCAGGCCTAAACAAGCATATGACCGAGAAACAGTTGCTCTCTGCTTCAGAATGGACAAACTCTGTCAAACGTAATATAAATTAAGCCCTACTGCGTGGTGTTCCGGGAGTTGTCTCGAGGTCAGCGGATGTTGGACCCCCCTGTCGAACGTGTGGCAGGGAGACCGAAACACCGGCCCATGTGGTCGGGAATTGTCCACATAACATGTTGCTGATCACGAGGCGACATCACCAGGTAAAGCACGCTATCATGGAGCTCCTGAAAGCAAAGAATTTTACATGCTTTGAAGAGGCGTACGCTGTCGATGACGCAGGGTCAACGAGGTACGCGGACATCATTGCCTTCAAGGAGAATTGTAAATATGCCTACATCATGGACCCAACGATAAGGTACGAGAGCAACGACCCTGATCAAGCGGAGAAGATCCACCAGGAAAATAAAAATATTTACGACAAATGTACTAAATTTTACTCGGAAAAATTTAGGGAATCATTTGGGGAGCGGGATTTTCTGGTGAAAGGCTTGTGGTTCGGTGCCCGAGGAACGGTCTCTGAACACACCCAGACATAGAAGAATAGATAAGAAGGCTCTGCAAATCGTGGTCGAGGGTATCATTATTGATACTTTAGGCATTATTTCCAACCATATATTTTAGTTTTATCTTTGACCAGAGAACTTATTATAGAACGACGAATCATGTTATTGCAATAATAAAGTTTCTAATTTATATCTAGTGACATTCACCTTTTAGGTTGCTGACTGTATTTATTTTACTTATTGAGCTGACTAAATACAATATGTATTGTTTTATTGTTGTCCTAGGGATTGACTTCAGTTGCTGAGTGCTTCAGCATCTCCATGTAATTGAGCAGCCACACAAACTGTATATAAATTTGTGCAATAAAGTGATTCTTTTTTTCGGTTGGCATTATAATAATAATATTTTAAATTCATTTTAATCTATTATATTATTCATTAGTAAATAACGTTTGTATAGTGTTTCATTTCGCTTCTTCGTTTTTTGTTTTAGTTTGGTTGTAGTATTATTTTTTTTTTCGAATCTTAGCGGTTTTATATTTTTGCATTTAGTTGTTCTTGCTTGATTTTTATTTTTGGGTTTTTTGTGCTTTGTTGTTACCTATTACTTTTTTTTTGTATTTATTGTTCTTTGCTGTTTTCAAGTTGTGTTGTATTTATATTCTGTAAGTTGTTTTCTATTTTTATCTTATGTTTATAATATTTTGTTTTTGTTTAGAGGAAGAATGCCCTTGTTGCGAGGCTCCGAAATATATATATAAAAGAACAGATTTGATTTATGACGTTAGATTTCTAGTAGACAGTAGAGATGAACTTATGTGAACTGCATTGAACATGCCTGGAGAAAAGACAAGAATCCTTTTCGATCTCCATGATGAATCATATCATCGATCAATCATGTAAACCATCATATATCAGATTCGTTCTCAATTAAGGTTAAAATGAAAATACTTTTCCAAGATAGATTTTAATTAAGATTTTATTTACAATTGCTTACAGGATTATACAAATGGAATTGGGGCTCTGTTTATATAAGTGTGTTAATCAGTATTAGTTGTTTTATGATACATTATATAAATATATATAAGTAAAATGATTTCTTGGCTAAACGATAACAAAAATAAAATTAATTAAAGCAACTATAAAAAAAACATAAAAAAAATATTAAAAATAATGAATGCAGGAAAAAAAAAACGTTCGCAAAACCTCTTTATTAGGTTGAATAAATAAAATTAAAAAAATAATGTCACATACACTGAAAAGGAATAAAGAAAACTTAACGTTCAGAAAAAAATATGGATCATAAAAATGAAGTCATTTACATATTAATTAAAAAATGAATCTAGTTCTAGTTGTTTGATTATATAAATTTGTCAAATAAACAGGATTTGGAGGAGCTCTCTAATTTAATTAAACAACTACAGGAGCAGGTATGCCAAGGATTTGATGAAGGAATAATATATAGAGAAAAATAGAAAAAAACTAAGGTCCCTGCCGCACAATTAGAAGACAACTAAAAAAAAATGAATAAGTCTATTAATTCAATTTATAAAGTAGCAATAAACTTTGAGCGAAATAAAAATAATAAGATATAAACAAAAATGTGGTAGATATAATATTCCGTGTTGGGAAACGTACTGAAAATTTATAAAGTCCAGTATTAATCAGATTTGTTTCCGAATGGAAAAAGATAAATGTGTTGAAATCCCCAAAAAATCTTAAAGGAATTTCATTTAGTTTGCCCCCAGATCTTTCAAGGGATGTTAGAGAAAAAAAGGCAGAAACTACTACCTTTTTTATTTTTTTTTTATTTTACGTCCACTTTATGCAACTAGGCTAATCGAGACGGAGAACGTACTGAAAATTCATAGATTAATCAGATTTATTTCCGAATAGAAAAAGATAAATGTGTTGAAATCCCTAAAAAATCTTAAAGGAACTTCATTTAGGTTGTCCCCAGATTTTTGAAGGGATGTTAGAGAAAAAAAGCCAGAAACTACTACCTTTTTTATTTTTTTTTTAATTTTACCTCCACTTTATGCAACTAGGCTAATCGAGATGGAGAACGTAGTGAAAATTCATAGAGTCCAATATTAATCAGATTTATTTCCGAATGGAAAAAGATAAATGTGTTGAAATCCCTAAAAAATCTTAAAGGAACTTCAATTAGGTTGTCCCCAGATTTTTGAAGGGATGTTAGAGAAAAAAAGCCAGAAACTACTACCTTTTTTATTTTTTTTTTAATTTTACCTCCACTTTATGCAACTAGGCTAATCGAGATGGAGAACGTAGTGAAAATTCATAGAGTCCAATATTAATCAGATTTATTTCCGAATGGAAAAAGATAAATGTGTTGAAATCCCCAAAAAATCTTAAAGGAACTTCATTTAGGTTGTCCCCAGATTTTTGAAGGGATGTTAGAGAAAAAAAGGCAGAAACTACTACCTTTTTTATTTTTTTTTTATTTTATGTCCACTTTATGCAACTAGGCTAATCGAGACGGAGAACGTACTGAAAATTCATAGATTAATCAGATTTATTTCCGAATAGAAAAAGATAAATGTGTTGAAATCCCTAAAAAATCTTAAAGGAACTTCATTTAGGTTGTCCCCAGATTTTTGAAGGGATGTTAGAGAAAAAAAGGCAGAAACTACTACCTTTTTTATTTTTTTTTTATTTTATGTCCACTTTATGCAACTAGGCTAATCGAGACGGAGAACGTACTGAAAATTCATAGATTAATCAGATTTATTTCCGAATAGAAAAAGATAAATGTGTTGAAATCCCTAAAAAATCTTAAAGGAACTTCATTTAGGTTGTCCCCAGATTTTTGAAGGGATGTTAGAGAAAAAAAGCCAGAAACTACTACCTTTTTTATTTTTTTTTTAATTTTACCTCCACTTTATGCAACTAGGCTAATCGAGATGGAGAACGTAGTGAAAATTCATAGAGTCCAATATTAATCAGATTTATTTCCGAATGGAAAAAGATAAATGTGTTGAAATCCCCAAAAAATCTTAAAGGAACTTCATTTAGGTTGTCCCCAGATTTTTGAAGGGATGTTAGAGAAAAAAAGGCAGAAACTACTACCTTTTTTATTTTTTTTTTATTTTATGTCCACTTTATGCAACTAGGCTAATCGAGACGGAGAACGTACTGAAAATTCATAGATTAATCAGATTTATTTCCGAATAGAAAAAGATAAATGTGTTGAAATCCCTAAAAAATCTTAAAGGAACTTCATTTAGGTTGTCCCCAGATTTTTGAAGGGATGTTAGAGAAAAAAAGGCAGAAACTACTACCTTTTTTATTTTTTTTTTATTTTATGTCCACTTTATGCAACTAGGCTAATCGAGACGGAGAACGTACTGAAAATTCATAGATTAATCAGATTTATTTCCGAATAGAAAAAGATAAATGTGTTGAAATCCCTAAAAAATCTTAAAGGAACTTCATTTAGGTTGTCCCCAGATTTTTGAAGGGATGTTAGAGAAAAAAAGGCAGAAACTACTACCTTTTTTATTTTTTTTTTATTTTATGTCCACTTTATGCAACTAGGCTAATCGAGACGGAGAACGTACTGAAAATTCATAGATTAATCAGATTTATTTCCGAATAGAAAAAGATAAATGTGTTGAAATAAATAAAAAATCTTAAAGGAACTTCATTTAGGTTGTCCCAGATTTTTGAAGGGATGTTAGAGAAAAAAAGCAGAAACAACTACCTTTTTTATTTTTTTTTTATTTTACGTCCACTTTATGCAACTAGGCTAATCGAGACGGAGAACGTACTGAAAATTCATAGATTAATCAGATTTATTTCCGAATAGAAAAAGATAAATGTGTTGAAATCCCTAAAAAATCTTAAAGGAACTTCATTTAGGTTGTCCCCAGATTTTTGAAGGGATGTTAGAGAAAAAAAGCCAGAAACTACTACCTTTTTTATTTTTTTTTTATTTTACGTCCACTTTATGCAACTAGGCTAATCGAGACGGAGAACGTAGTGAAAATTCATAGAGTCCAATATTAATCAGATTTATTTCCGAATGGAAAAAGATAAATGTGTTGAAATCCCCAAAAAATCTTAAAGGAACTTCATTTAGTTTGCCCCCAGATCTTTCAAGGGATGTTAGAGAAAAAAAGGCAGAAACTACTACCTTTTTTATTTTTTTTTTATTTTACGTCCACTTTATGCAACTAGGCTAATCGAGACGGAGAACGTACTGAAAATTCATAGATTAATCAGATTTATTTCCGAATAGAAAAAGATAAATGTGTTGAAATCCCTAAAAAATCTTAAAGGAACTTCAATTAGGTTGTCCCCAGATTTTTGAAGGGATGTTAGAGAAAAAAAGCCAGAAACTACTACCTTTTTTATTTTTTTTTTAATTTTACCTCCACTTTATGCAACTAGGCTAATCGAGATGGAGAACGTAGTGAAAATTCATAGAGTCCAATATTAATCAGATTTATTTCCGAATGGAAAAAGATAAATGTGTTGAAATCCCCAAAAAATCTTAAAGGAACTTCATTTAGGTTGTCCCCAGATTTTTGAAGGGATGTTAGAGAAAAAAAGGCAGAAACTACTACCTTTTTTATTTTTTTTTTATTTTATGTCCACTTTATGCAACTAGGCTAATCGAGACGGAGAACGTACTGAAAATTCATAGATTAATCAGATTTATTTCCGAATAGAAAAAGATAAATGTGTTGAAATCCCTAAAAAATCTTAAAGGAACTTCATTTAGGTTGTCCCCAGATTTTTGAAGGGATGTTAGAGAAAAAAAGGCAGAAACTACTACCTTTTTTATTTTTTTTTTATTTTATGTCCACTTTATGCAACTAGGCTAATCGAGACGGAGAACGTACTGAAAATTCATAGATTAATCAGATTTATTTCCGAATAGAAAAAGATAAATGTGTTGAAATCCCTAAAAAATCTTAAAGGAACTTCATTTAGGTTGTCCCCAGATTTTTGAAGGGATGTTAGAGAAAAAAAGCCAGAAACTACTACCTTTTTTATTTTTTTTTTAATTTTACCTCCACTTTATGCAACTAGGCTAATCGAGATGGAGAACGTAGTGAAAATTCATAGAGTCCAATATTAATCAGATTTATTTCCGAATGGAAAAAGATAAATGTGTTGAAATCCCCAAAAAATCTTAAAGGAACTTCATTTAGGTTGTCCCCAGATTTTTGAAGGGATGTTAGAGAAAAAAAGGCAGAAACTACTACCTTTTTTATTTTTTTTTTATTTTATGTCCACTTTATGCAACTAGGCTAATCGAGACGGAGAACGTACTGAAAATTCATAGATTAATCAGATTTATTTCCGAATAGAAAAAGATAAATGTGTTGAAATCCCTAAAAAATCTTAAAGGAACTTCATTTAGGTTGTCCCCAGATTTTTGAAGGGACGTTAGAGAAAAAAAGGCAGAAACTACTACCTTTTTTATTTTTTTTTTATTTTATGTCCACTTTATGCAACTAGGCTAATCGAGACGGAGAACGTACTGAAAATTCATAGATTAATCAGATTTATTTCCGAATAGAAAAAGATAAATGTGTTGAAATCCCTAAAAAATCTTAAAGGAACTTCATTTAGGTTGTCCCCAGATTTTTGAAGGGATGTTAGAGAAAAAATGGCAGAAACTACTACCTTTTTTATTTTTTTTTTATTTTATGTCCACTTTATGCAACTAGGCTAATCGAGACGGAGAACGTACTGAAAATTCATAGATTAATCAGATTTATTTCCGAATAGAAAAAGATAAATGTGTTGAAATCCCTAAAAAATCTTAAAGGAACTTCATTTAGGTTGTCCCCAGATTTTTGAAGGGATGTTAGAGAAAAAAAGGCAGAAACTACTACCTTTTTTATTTTTTTTTTATTTTATGTCCACTTTATGCAACTAGGCTAATCGAGACGGAGAACGTACTGAAAATTCATAGATTAATCAGATTTATTTCCGAATAGAAAAAGATAAATGTGTTGAAATCCCTAAAAAATCTTAAAGGAACTTCATTTAGGTTGTCCCCAGATTTTTGAAGGGATGTTAGAGAAAAAAAGCCAGAAACTACTACTTTTTTTATTTTTTTTTTATTTTACGTCCACTTTATGCAACTAGGCTAATCGAGACGGAGAACGTAGTGAAAATTCATAGAGTCCAATATTAATCAGATTTATTTCCGAATGGAAAAAGATAAATGTGTTGAAATCCCCAAAAGATCTTAAAGGAATTTCATTTAGGTTGTCCCCAGAGTTTTGAAGGGATGTTAGAGAAAAAAAGGCAGAAACTACTACCTTTTTTATTTTTTTTTTATTTTATGTCCGCTTTATGCAACTAGGCTAATCGAGACGGGTTAGTAGGTAACCTGTAGAGGTTATCATCCTTTTCTAGCCAGGGTGGGCCTAAGGAGTTTATTTAATGAGGCCGTAATCAAATAAATTTCTACTGCCCAGGGCGGGATTCGAACCCACCACTCTAGGTCTGTCATGGGAGATTAGGACCAACGGCCAACCCGAGCCCCTAAACTACTACCTTTCTTAAAAACATTTCCAAAAACTATTATTTATTGAAACTGCTTTGGCTTACCGTTAGTGTTGGGTTTGGTGAGAGGTACAGTAGAAGCTGTTGAGTTCCTGCCTCCTTCGTGCCTGACCGGAGCAGGGTTGTCGGCATCCGGGGGCAGGAGCTTGGGCACGTAGTGTGGATGTCCTCTCCTGTGCTGGTGGATACTGTTGAGGATGATGTTGCTCGAAGTCCTGGACAGGGCTTTCCTCTGCCTCACCGCTTCCTTGTATATCCTGGAGGATGAATAAACAATAAAGGTTAAAAGGATATATTGGAAATCTAATGAGACATGCTTTTTTTTATAGCAGATTCCTCTTAACACTCCATTAAGCGTGCCCCTCGTCAGTACAAGAGTGGGCGCACGTCATCGATTAGATGACTTACCACCTTTCCTTAAATATTAAAGTCAGATGGTTAGTTTTAATTAAGCCAGTACTAATACTTGTATAAAAGTTATTAATGATTCATTATTATGAAAAATATACATGATTTATGAGTATATAATATGAATGAAAATATTTTACACATTACCTTGGCTTACATAAAAGTCCGTCACGCAGGGGCTGTGTAAACTAAGCAGATTTCCCACGTGAAGTTTTACAATAGAGAAATCCGCCTAATAACAGCTGTAGTAGGAAGGGATCTCTAAACATATTCACGAGGGACGAATAGTTCTGGAAACGGCCACCAGAGCTCTCGGCGAAGAGTCCGGAAGTTGGCGGGGTTCCGTCGACCACACACACAATACAAATGCAAATATATCGGTTAATATTCAAGATACTGAATAAATGTATAGAACAATATTTATAGTAAATATAATTTACAATAAGATTGATTCTATACAATTTGTCGATCCGACGCATAATAACGGAGATATTTTGAATTTTCAAAAATCCCCCCTCTAAACCCCCCCTCCCACTGGTCCGATTTCAGATATTAACGAACTTGATCTCTCTTTTTACGTAAAACGCTTAAATATGAAGTTTGGTAACGATCAAACAAAAATTGCGACCGCTAGAGCGTTAACAGACAAATATATATATATATATATATATATATATATATATATATATATATATATATATATATATAATTTTGAACGGACCTCATTTCGTCATCTCCTGGGTAGGATCGATGGACATTTGAGGAAATTTTCCAAAACTCGCGTCTTGAGTACGACCTCAATAGCTGATTTCCCTTAAGGGAAATCTGCTAATAAAAAATTGATATACACATATGTTATACATACATATAATATAGTCAGGTTTATAAAATAAAATAAAATAGTTAGGTAGGTATATAAAATGAACAAAACACATTAAAATTTTGCAGTATTAGTCTGTTAATTGCTGACCCTGGTACCTATCCGAATAAACAAATCTACAAAGACTTAGAAAAGGTATTGCCCACAAATCTTGTACACCTCTTTCGAGAAGTTATTTCTCCTTCAGGCTGCAGAACTCGAGATTCTTGGTTTGTTGAGGGTGCAATTTCATTAAATCTTGTCAAAAAAGCCGGGGCAATGATAAAATACTCTTCCACTCCTGCGGCTGTTCTTCCAATAACTCTCTCCCTAGTCTTTGGAGGAACAGGCGTCTCGGAGGAACATCATGGTCTCCATTACATAAAATACTTCATTATATACAAAGGTAGTAGCGCGGGATCTCACAGATGCGTCAAGGTCGTGCGCAGTACTGGAGAATCAGAAAATGGTTGCAACAGTACTGGTGGAAGGCTGTAGACATGAGGGGAAGGTAGCTAGGGTGGGGGGCACTCAGGTTCTATCCTCTAAAAGTCTCTCCAAGTCATTTTTCACTTACTATTAGAGTGTTAAAGGAAATCTGCTACTGAGGTTTACTTATGACGTGATTTTTGACAAAAATCCCACATATGCCCATCAAAGGATCAGCTACGAGATGACTAAAATGTGGTCCGTTCAAAATTACAGTTGTCCCTCGATAATCCGACAGTTAAGGGACCGAGAGAGTGTCGGATTACCGAAAATGTCGGATGTACATACATACATATTTACACATTAAAGAAGTCTGTGATTTTACTCTTCTTATTTGGCTGCAATGTCATCATTAGGTTGACTACTACATACCATCAGAGTGATTCTTTCTTTTTGTAATTTTCTTCCAGAAACTTTCTTTTCATCTTCGGTTACAAATGACTTTGTTGGTAGCTGACGCCAATTCAAGCCGGTTTCATCGGCGTTATAAATTTGTTCAGGAACTAGGCCAAGTTCATTGATTTTTGCGTGCAATTTTCCAATGAATTCCTGGATTTCAGACTCGTTTCAAACCACCCGTGACTAGCGCGGAAGTCAGTTTTCTTTGTTATTTCTTGGTAAAAAAACTGGGCTTTTTGTTTCAAAATGTCTCCTGAAATGTCACTGCAGGTTTGTTTTGCTTCCTGCCGGAGCGGTGGGAGGGAGATGCATGTTGCTGCCTGTAGCGCGTCGGACTACCGAGTACGTCGGATTAAAAAGTGTCGGATTATCGAGGGACAACTATGTTGCTAGATAGATTTGTTAGTTTAATCGAAACCAAACTCGATATATAGGTAATTTTCGTAAAATAGAGGATCAAGTTCGTTACAGGCTAAGGGAAGAGGGAGCTTAACGCGGGAGAAATTCAAATCATTTTCGTAATAAATAACGTCGTTTGAAATATTGTCTATAACTAATCTTATTGGAAATGTAATTGCCGATGTATTTCCTTAAGAGAAATCAGCTATTTCATAGAGGTCATACTCATGACGCGATTTTCGAAAAATTTCTTCAAATGTCCATCGATCCTACCCTAGAGATGACGAAAATGAGGTCCGTTCAAAATGTTATATATATAGGCCGTGCGTTTTTGCTTGATCCTTACCAAACTCGTTATTTATACGTTTTATTCAAAAAGAAATTTCTAGTTCGTTGTTGGCCGAAATCGGACCAGAGAGAGCGGGAAGGGGGGGGTCTAGAGGGAGAATTTTTGAAAAATTAAAATATCTCCATAACTATACGTTGAAATGAAAAATTGTATAAAATCAATCTGATGGCAAATGAAATATTCTATAAATATTATATACATGCTTTCTCTGTATTGAATATTACCTGAGATATTTCCATATTTTAGTTTTCGGGCATTTGTGAACCCCCACTCCCACTCATGTCATATTAACAATAAGCTGTTATATCATGAAACCTTTATTTCTGTGGTTGAATTCCAAATTTGGTTTCTATATAACTTTCAATTAGTGGGATACATGATGTGATAACGTGTGTATGAGAAAGCGTCTTAAAATACATTTTTTAAAAAATATTTATTTTATAAATACAACACTCCATATTTAGCCGTTCTAATAATCACTAAATATCATATTTATTATTGGCTGGGATAGACGGGGTTTTGAGGGAGGGGGGGGATTAGAAAATTCATATCTCCGCTATTATGAGCGGAATCATAAAATGTTATTGAACCCATCTTGTTAAACTTTCGATTATCTACAATTATAATTCGTACTATCTTGTTTATACCAGGACTGGGGAAATCTGTTTATATTACGCAGCCCCTGCGTGACCAACTTTTTTTGTTTTCGGTATGACGCTGGTACCTTATCTCTCATTCCTTGGGAATCCGCTACCCTTGGCATAGTTGTCTTCGCCGGTTTAGTATTAGGTCCAAATTTAGGCGCTTACTTCTCAAGCCTGTTCATACCGGCGAATTGGTGAATCTCACCAATCTCCCTTCTTTTCTTAAGATCTTATCCTTCACCCCTTTCCTCTCTACTCATTCATGAGCGCCGTTTCTGACAGAGTAAATGCTCCAGAGGTAAGAAGTATTTCAACATTCTCCATTTTCTACCCTCCGCGTTTCTGCGAATCTGAGCTCATTGGACGTATCTTTTTTTTATCTTTTCTTTTCTTTATCAGTAGGGCTTCTTATCTAACTATAACCCCATAGTCCACAAAACTAAACGGTAGAGCCAATATGAATAAAGCGGTGATTTATTCACGGAATCATATCGTTCTTGTTAAGTTCAGAAAAACTGTTTGAAATACAAGGTGTCGCAATCTTAACTATTCCTCTATAATTAATATATTCCGAGACATCTAGGAGATATATGCAGCAGCATTATATGTGCTAATTAGAAAAACATTAATGGTATACATCTGTCAAGACGGACAATTCCTCTTTGATCCAGGCTTTAATTAATTAATTAAAACAGACTTCCCGACTTCCGCGTGCTTATATTTGGAAATATTCCATAACTTTTGACACAAAGCGAAAGTTGGGCCTAATGAGAAGATAATTGTAGATAAAATAAAGACGGTGACTGACAGAAATGCCGTAAAGGGGCATTTTCAGTGACGTCATGACAAGGCGAGGGGGGAGGCTTTCAGATTTAATGAAAGCCCTCTACCAACCCCCCACCCCTCGTTACCCCTCCCTTTTACCCCCTCCACCACCACCCGTTAACCCCTCCAACACCCTCTCTCATTTCTCCAAGGGATCTGTTGGGTTTTCTCAACTAATTAAAAAGTCTCTCTCTCTGGATCCTCCTCGAGTTTGAATCCTGATTCTGATTACTTAGGTTCCTGACCTATTCTGCTCTTCCGACCTATTTTAGACTCGCTCCGGCATTAATGAAATACATTAAATTGAAAGAGGGACTATTTAAAAATACAAGACGTCCTTCACAGTCCTTCACGTAGGGGCTGCCACTTGTTAGCTCATCTCACCACGTATTCTCTATTTATAATTTAAAAGACCGTCACGCAGGAGCTGCGTAAACTAGCCAGATATCCCAAGTACAGTTATACAATCTCCATATGGGTGCCAAACAGTTACGAAAACGGCCGAACTAGCTTTCGGCGGGATCGAATAGAAGCGACCATAGCTCATCTGTTACACTTAATGAAAATGCAAATATCTCGCTTAATATTCAAGATAGAGAATAACAATATTTAATGTATATAACAATATTTATAGTAAATTTAATTTGCAATGAGACTGGTTCTATACAATTTTTCGATCCGACGTACAGTAACGGAGATATCTCGATTTTTCGAACTTCCCCCCTCCCCTCTAAAAAACAAGGGAGGGGGGGACTCTCCCACTGGTCCGATTTCAGCCGTTAACGAACTTGATTTTCCTTTTTACATAAAACGATTAATTACCGCGTTTGGTGACGATTATACAAAAAATGCGACCGCAAGAGTGTTAACAGACAAATATATGTATATATAGTTTTGAGCGGACCTCATTTTTGTCATCTCCTGGGGGTAGGATCGATGGACATTTGAAGACGTTTTTCGAAAATCGAGTCATGAGTACGATCTCAATAACTGATTTCCTTTAAGGGAAATCTGCTAATAAAAACCGATTAGTAGAAAGCGTTGGGGTTACTAAAGCAGAAAATAAGAAACTACAAATAATAACTCGCTTAATTGTTCAGATACCAAAAAATGTATAGGACAACAATTGTAGAAAATCAAAAAAAATCACAATATTCGTTCTATAACATTTTATCACCCGATTCTTAATAACGGAGACATTTTGAATTTTCTTATTCGCCCTCTCTAAACCACCACTATTCCACATCCAGCCTATAAAAAAATGTTCTTCATTATTGACTGGAACGGACAAATATCGTGTATGTTATAGGTCATATAACTATATTCGAGTAAAGAACGAAAAATCTAAAATTAATAACGTCAACACAAAGTTTAAAAAAAAAACAGTGGAGGACTTGGCCTTCTTATTGATCCTGATCAATTGGTTCCTCTACCATCCAGCATATTCCAGAGATATGACTTCATTTTTGTCATTTACAAGGTAAAATAGATGGAACTTTGTAGAAAATCGTGTCATGGGATCATCGGCTGATTACCCAGGCGGTTCTCTCGTTATCGAAAATTAGGTTTCCAAGTGGAAGTGTTTATGAAAACTACTACTTGTACATTGGATAATTGTCTTTGCTAAAGTCATATCAAATGGCTATAAAGATTTTTGCCACCATCTATGTAGTAACGGGCAAAACGTTGCGCAACAGCGAATTCCACGGCTGACTTTATAATACCTAAGTACTCCGTTTGCACCATTATTGGATGGTAGAACAATAAGAGCTCCATTAGGGTGAGCGCAGAGACTGGGGGGGTTTAGCTGGATTCAGCCTCACCTAAGTATTGACACAAGACACCCACGGGTGATGGCAGGCTGGGCTGGAAGTGCAGTCCAAATATTTGATGAGAGAACAGAGTTCCCCAAGCTCCATCCAGTTAGACTTCAGACCACTAAAACTCCCGGCTAACTTTCCCTCCAAGGGATAAACCACAATTATATATAGTTGTCCCGGGACTTTTCACTAGATAAAACCCTTCCCGAAATTATATATACCTATTTGTGCCTACTTAATATGTGTGATTAGGGTAAATATCGTCCATTTAATTAATATTATTTTTCAACTTCCACTTTTTGCTTCTAATCAAGACAGATAACCTACAGTTTCCCTTCTCTAGACTAGGTTGGACTAAGGATTTTATTTAATGAGTTTGTCGCTACATAAATTCTTATTGACCAGGCGGGAATCGGATTCACCAATCTATGTTTACCATGTGAGATTAAAGGCAAAGCTTTAACTCACATGTCGAACCTGAGCCCCATTTAATTAATAAAATGTCCGTCACGGTTTCCTACGGGAAGGTTTACAACGGGTAAATCTACATACTGGTCACTCCACCGAGAATGTCAGGTGAATAAAATATAAACTGTAATAAGAAATCTTTAGGTCAATTTACAAGTTAATAATATTTACAACGGAAAACGTCTGAATTGGCAAACAGGGCCAACATTGCAGCTCTGAATAGATAGAATCTAGACCGGAAATATGTACAGTTGATGAAATATATCTGAATATAACATATTAATTTTATTGGAAACGACTTACTATATCTAGTACTGTAACTTATATTGTATCAGAATAATTTTCATCCCAATCAATCAAATTTTAGTAGTCCAAAAACGGGTTGAAACGGGGGGGGACACCAGAACATATTTGCATATATTTCGTATAAAACGGAAATATTGCAGCTTTACATTTAAGGCCTGCCTTATAACCCCCACTTCTGTTCTTCTCTGAGAATATTTGTATAGTCTAAAATCTAAGTTGGGTTAGCATTAATACACGTGCCAAGTTTCATAAAATTCGGTTCAGTGGTTTAGGTGTGAAAACGTAATAAATAAACGAACATACACGAAACCAAAAATTGTTGCTTCAATTCCATGTGAACGAAAAGGTATCATGAAATTTCGAGAAAAAAAAATGTACAGACAGAGGTTACAAACTAATATATATATATATATATACACACATATATTTTTTATATGAATGAAATTGACTAATGGAGACGGGAAGTTAGAAATGCGTAAAAAAAAATTAAAAAAAAAATATCTATTAGAAAAATAAATTTTTGCATAAACATTTTTTTTTCATCATAATTGGTCCTAAAAATTACCTTTTAATACATGTTTTGATCCTATTCTTTAAATTAGAAATATTGCGTGTCCATTTAAGAAGAAATGGTTTTAAATGAATTGCGAAGATATATATCACTATTTGCAATTTATTTAAGTTCAAAGGATGTGGAATCAGATTTATTGTTTTTATCGCTCATGATTCTGGAACCCACCTTCCACTGGATTGCTTTAAGTTTTAATCTTGCTGACATTTCTTTTAAAAATAGTTTTCAGTCGTCTCATTATAAAAAGAACAAAAAAACAATGTGTTATCCCACCCTTCATAGTTTTCGGTATAAGCACATTAAATTTATGGATCACACTTGTGGAACCCTGTTGACAGCAATATGGTAAAATGTAAAAACGGAAGCTATAGACAGCAAACACGATGTATAAGGTCTTATACTACAAGGACTAGGTCATGCTTGGAATGCACTCTGCATAACTTGCCGACTAAGTATAGACCTCAAAAGGGTATGAATTATGCAGAAGTCTCCTTTCCAAATTCAATCACCCTCCAATATGCATGCATTTCCAATGGGGATGTGGAAAACTCCATTCGCGACCCCTAGAGCTATTCTTGTCGGGAAGAAACAAGTTTAGTTGTGAGCCTTGCAAGCACAACAGGCTTATACCTGAGCTCAATAGCAGACATATATACACCCATACAATTCAAATTTAAATACAGCCCAAATTTATTTCATTGGAATAGATTCTATAAACAAAAAAATTGTAAGTAAATCGCCTGATTTTAAAATTCCTTACTTAGTATTGCAGACCCTCCTTAATAATTACTTTCAATTTAATTTTACACTGTATACAAAATTTGAACAATGATTAGCAAAAAGATAGCAGTTTGTTTACCGTATAAAGTGTTCTAATTAGGGAGTTGTAAGATTAAAAAGCAGATTTCTCTTTTGATGTTTAACAATAAATAAATCTACATGCCGGTAACACAACACCACCGTGAATATTAAGTGATTAAATACAAAAGATAATAAGAAACCTCATCACAGAAAGCATCTGAAATGTAAACAAACAGTTCTGCCAACTTCTTACTGGAAAGAAATACAATTAATTGACGTATAAATTTGATAGAAAACTATTTACTATATCTAGTACTGTAATTTATAATGAATCAGAATAATTTTAATCTGAATCAATCAAATTTAAGTAATACAAAAACTTAAGAAGTGCGGGGGAAGGGGGTCCCCAGAACATATTTACGTGTATCTCGTATAATAAATGTCTCTTGAAAACAATATTTGGCATTTAAGCTTCAAACGATGTGGTTTGTTACATGGCCAACTATTGTTTATGTAACATGAGTAAAAGTAAGGGTGTCCTGAAGGCAGAAAATTGAAAAATGCAAATATCTCGGTTAATATTCAAGATAGAGAATAAATGTACATAACAATATTTGTAGATCGTTTAATTTGTTATAAGATAGATTTTATACAATTGTTCGATTCGACGGATATTACCGGAGATATCTCGAATTTTCAAAATTCCTTACCTTTAAACCCCCTTTCCCACTGATCCAATGTCATCCATTAACAAACATGTTCTTTTTTATTACATGAAACGAGTTTTGTAACGATCAAAGAAAAATTGCGACCGCTAGAGCGACAACAGACATATATATATAAATATATATAATTGAACGGACCTCATTTTCGTCATCTCATGGGTAAGATCCATGTATATTTGCAGAAATTTTTCGAAAATCGTGTCATGAGTACGACCTCAATATACAAGAATACAATATACTCAAGGTACAATAAGCAGATTTCCCAAGTTCTGGTTTCTTCACAACGTATTCTCTATTTATATGTAAACAACCTTTTACAAGAAGGGGGAGTGGGGTGGGGGTTACTGGAGGAAGAAAACAAGAAAGTACCAATTACTCACTTAGAGCCTTAACAGATAAGTGTATAGATGTAGAATTTTTAACGGACCTCATTTTCATCACCTTGGTAGGGTCGATGGACATTTGTGAAAATTTTGAAAAGTCGAATCACGAGTATGAACTCAGTAGCTGATTTACCTTAAACAAAACTGTAGATGTCACTGCTCCTTTGCACCGTACATAAAAAAAATGTTAAAGAAATTAATATTTTATGTATTTTTTCAGGAAACGACAAAAAATGAAACTAAAGTCAGTTATAGCTGCAGAAGCCTCAGTTGCCACACCACCAGACACCTCAGCAGCCAACTCAGCATTCTTCAATAATTTAGTATAAATACCTCTCGTCTCCTTTCCCATTCTTCATTCCTGTCTCAGTAGTCGAATTCACTTGTCTTTATTATTACATATTTATTAACGTCCACTTTTTGCAACTTAGGCTAATCGGGACGGGTTATCTACAGGTTACCACCCTTCTCTACCCAGGGTGGGATTTTAGGATGTTATTTAATGAATTTCGTCACTAAATAATTTCCTTTGCCCAGGCGAGAATCGAACACGCCACTCTAGGTTTATCATGTGAGATAAAGGTCAACGCTTTAACTCGCATGGCTAACCTCAGCCCCATACGTCTTTATGTAATTATTCTAAATTGTACTGGTGTTACCAATAAAGTTTTTTATTTTAGATTCTGATAGTCGAGTATTTAGTTGTCTAAAATGTCCGTTGCGCGGGTTCTGAGTCAAACTAGCAGATTTCCCACGTGCTGGAATGGTAAGCATCTCGGATTCTATTTTATATTTTTCCTGTAATAATAAATCATTGCAAAAATAAATTTAAATTTAGCAAGAGAGGATTAGAGATACACTTGTTGATATGTTAAACTCTGATGATTAGTTTTGGGGGGAAACTTTTCTCCTGGCCAGATTACGACTTAAACATACTTCCCCTTAAAATAAAAAATCTTCCGCTATAAATTTGTCTTCTGAATATTGAGTTCTGTATCAATCATGCAAATATCGAGAGCTCTAGAAAATATAATCTTTATTGATGGCTTCACATCTCCATATATTTTTAATCATGTAAAAATTTAATGTGAAAGAGACAATTTGAATTTTCTATTCCCCACCCTTCGAACCCTTCTTCATCATCCAATTTTAGCGATAAACGACTTGATCTTTATTTTTACAACAAACATAAATTGACTCATATATAGAATTTGAAGACAATTTTCTAAAATCGCGTCAAGAAGGAATAAACTTTAATTCGTATTTTCAATTTAACTTCGTATTCATTGAAAATTTATTTCACAGTTCCCCGTAAGGTATAGATTTCTCAAAAGCAACGTTAGGGGTTGGACTACAAGTCCTGTCAGAGATATGAAAAATGTGCCGGCACTGTTACACCGCTGACAGTTTATCTGGTCTACTGAAATATGAAGGAGTGAGGCAAGAAGGGCTACTGAGGTAACACTCTCTCAGACATACCTCAGTAACTAATGTACCTCAGGCTATATATACTAGTAAATACAGTCTCCGGAGTGGTGAAGATTGATTAACAGCAGTCTCGGGTAGCGAAATATTTTTGAATTGGAAATTGCGAATCGGTTACTCCATAAAGCATAAGTGGAAGAACTGTTTACTTAGAACCAATTCAAAATGAATATTTAACCCTGGGTCGGGCGCATCAAGAATATTACGTCTTCGGGCGCGTGTATCTCAGAGATCATCCTCAACCGTTTTTACGGAAATACAGTTTTTTAATATATATTTTGCACTAAAATGTTCAGTGTGTGATTAGATACCATAACAGAAAATATAACTTCATTCAAAAATAAGTAGCACGAAATCATTTTTAGATAAGACTTATTAAAAATCATCTAAATTTTAATGTACAAATCCTTTTTAAAATAGCAGTTTAATTATTATTTCTTTTGCAGAGCTGCATTACAATTAGGACAAAGCATGAAACTATGTTGTAATAAAATTTTGCTTTTGCAAATCTCACAAGAGTAATTAGTAAACCTACATTTCTTTTCAGTTTTGCTTAGTTCATATCATTTCCTTTAGTTCGTTGTTGCGGAGGGACTTTTTTTTATGCTGTTCTGGACTTGAGTTCAATGTATGGTCCAATGAGCCTCTGCACTCTTCAAGTTTCGTCCTTAGTTCGGTTGGTAAACGTCTACTGTTGTCACTGTGTCGTACAATATTTTCTTGTACAAGTTTTTTTGAAAGCTCATGTATGAGAAAAATAATAGAACAATAGGCTTATATGATTCCATTTAATAAAGAGAAACTTAATTGATCCATATATTTATGAAATACGGATTTCAAAAAAACTTCCGAGATCGGCCGCGTGGTATCTAGGAGATTAAACTGAATGACAGGTGAAACACACGACTCCATCGAACAAAGTGACACTACTGACCTTGAGGGGGAGACCTATAAACCACATAACTCGAAGCACTACACCACCACTCTCTGCTAGGAGGAGTGGCAAATATTTCTCTAGAAACTGTGTATCTTAGAGATCACGCGTCCGACGGAGGGTTAAGGTTGAAAATGGCACTTGAGAGTTCTAACTATACAGATATTCTACATGTACACTGTTGATGTTACCTACACATTATACACTTTATATCTCACTTTATTATATATAAAAATTATTATTATTATTATTATTATTATTATTTATTAACGTCCACCTTATGCAACTAAGGCTAATTGGGACAGGTTATCTACAGGTACACCCTATTTTAGCCAGGGTGGGACTTAGGATGTTATTTAATGAATTCCGGCACTAAATAATTTCCTTTGCCCAGGCGAGAATCGAACTCGCCACTCTAGGTTTACCATCTGAGAATAGAGTCAACTCTTTAACTCACATGGCTAACCAGAGCCCGAAAAATACAACATTAAGCTGCAAAAATAAAATATTATTATTATTAATAATTATCGTCCACTTTTTGCAACTCAGGCTAATTGGGACGGGTTATCTACAGGTTACCACCCTTTTCTAGCCAGGGTGGGATTTTAGGATGTTATTTAATGAATTTCGTCACTAAATAATTTCCTTAGCCCAGGCGAGAATCGAACTCGCCACTCTAGGTTTGCCATGGGTGATAAATGTCAACGATTGAACTCGCATGGCTAACCTGAGCCCCAAAAATAAAATACATTATTTTATTACTTGATGTAGATCATATGTTTTGTAATATACGTATTATTGAAAGGTGAAAAAATGTATGGGAAAAAAGACGTTTATAAAATTTATTTATTATTTATTAACGTCCACTTTTTGCAACTTAGGCTAATCGGGACGGGTTATCTACAGGTTACCACCCTTTTCTAGCCAGGGTGGGATTTTAGGACGTTATTTAATGAATTTCGTCACTAAATAATTTCCTTAGCCCAGGCGAGAATCGAACTCGCCACTCTAGGTTTGCCATGGGTGATAAATGTCAACGATTGAACTCGCATGGCTAACCTGAGCCCCAAAAATAAAATACATTATTTTATTACTTGATGTAGATCATATGTTTTGTAATATACGTATTATTGAAAGATGAAAAAATGTATGGGAAAAAAGACGTTTATAAAATTTATTTATTATTTATTAACGTCCACTTTTTGCAACTTAGGCTAATCGGGACGGGTTATCTACAGGTTACCACCCTTTTCTAGCCAGGGTGGGATTTTAGGACGTTATTTAATGAATTTCGTCACTAAATAATTTCCTTTGCCCAGGCAAGAATCGAACTCGCCACTCTAGGTTTACCACGTTTATAAAAGTGGTTGTTGTTAAAAAATAAAGAGTTTATCCAGGTGAAAGAGTAGAAACAGGTTAGCCATGTGTGTTACAGCATTAGCCTTTTAGGAAAATAGGAATCTATTTAATATTTTGTTTAGTTTTAAATTATTTATCGTAGGGGAAGATGGTAAGCAATTTTTTTGGAGAAATCTCATGGGAGATCCATGGATTTCTGTGGGTATGTTAACATAAAAAAAGTTACTTTCTTCAGAACCAGTGTAGCCTTTGTCATGCATTTGTAAAATGACGTTAATGAAGCATAATCGATTTTCAGTAAAAGAAGTTTTTTTTTTTTTTTTATTTATTCTCAATCCATACTGCGCTTACACTATCTTTTGTGGTGAACTGACAATTCAATTAAGGACTACGAATATCTCGGATAATATTCGCGAAAGATAAAAATCGTTTTATATAAGAACATTTATAGAATTATCCGATTTTGATCTGGAGATGTTTCAAATTTAAGAAATTTCATTCACTGACTCCCCCCCTCCACTAGTCAGATTTTAGCCATCGATGAACATGACCTTCAGAATTAAAAAAAAAGTTCATGTTTAGAGTCTGTTAACCATAAAAAAATTACGACTTCTAGATTGTTAAGAGACAAATATATATATGGTGTTGTTATTCTTTTTGGAGGTTCGGTCAATGTTGGTGAAAAAATCATAGTTTATGCCGATATTTCGAGAATCTTTATTTTCTGTGCTGTGTAAACAAAACATGGAAGGTTACTATAACCCTAGTCCTAGTGCAATAACCCAGTGTAATAGTTTGTAGGTAAGTAATAATAAGGAAAAAAAAACACCCTTTTACAATAATGTCTAATAACAATGTGCAATATTATAAAGTAGTACCTGTTATTTTACAGCCCTGAAAAAGAGAAAATAAATATTCTCGATATATCGGCATAAACTAAGATTCTTTCACCAACATTGACCAAAAGTCAAAAAAAAAACAATAAAAACATCACATATAAATATAACCTGGTCGAAAACATCAATACAATTAAATATATATATATATATATATATATATATATATATATATATATATATAAGTCCGTCACGCAGGGGCTGCGTAAACTAAGCAGATTTCCCACGTGAAGTTTAACAATAGAGAAATCTGCCTAGTAATAACCTATTCTCACGAGGACGAATAGTTAGTGAAACGGCCACACTAGCGCTAGTGCGCTCGGCGGAAACTCCCGAACATAGCCAACCACACTCACAATACAAATCCAAATATCTCGGTTAATATTAAAGATACATAATAAATGTGTAGAACAATATTTATAGTAAATGTAATTTGCAATAAGATTGGTTCTATACAATTTTTTGATCCGACGTATGGTAACGGAGATATTTCGAAAATCCCCCCCTCTATACCCCCCCCTCCCACTGGTCCGATGTCAGCCATTAACGAACTTGATCTTCCTTTTTACATAAAACGATTAAATTCCGAGTTTGGTAACGATCAAACAAAAATTGCGACCGCTAGAGCGTTAACAGACATATATATATATATATATATATATATATATATATATATATCTATATATATATATATATATAAAATTGTAACCTCTGTCTGTACTTTGATTTTTACTCGCGAAATTTCACGATAACTTTTCGTTTCACATGTCCTAGACACCATATCTGCATTTTGTTTCTTTCGTGTATGTTTGTTTGTTTGTTTGTTTGTTTGTTTGTTTGTTTGTTTGTTACCTTTTCACGCATAAACGGCTAAACCGAATTTTATGAAACTTGGTATGTATATTACTACTAACCCAACTTAGACTTTAGGCTATATTAATTTTCTCTGAGACGAACAGGAGTGGGCGTTATAAGGGAAGCCTGAAATTAAAAATAGCGATATTTCGTTTCCTATTGGTTTTTTGGCAAATATGCATATAACAAAAGTTGTTTATTTTGTTATTTAGAATAACGTTTGTTATATACACTTTTTTTGTATACCGAACTATAAAGGCGTTATACGCTAAAACTTATAGCGGGAGTCAACAATATTATTTGCCAAAAAAGACTCAACCGAACTAAACAAAAATCGGTATGTGTATTAGCAGTGAGGCCTTCATTATAATAAGCCATACCAACATTTCTATGGACGGGCAGGAGTGGGGGTTGTAAGAGAAGCCTGAAATTAAAAATAGTGATATTTCGTTTCCAATTGGTTTTTCCGCAAATGTAAACATAACAAAAGTTGTTTATTTTGTTATTTGGAGTAACTTTTGTTATATACACTTTTGTCGTATACCTAAGTATAAATGAGTTATACATTAAAACTTTAGCGGGCACTAACGGCTGAACTGAACTTAACAAAACTCGGTATGTCAATTAGCATTAATTCTTCCATGATTATAAGTTATATTAAAATTTTTAGGTTCGAACGGGAGGGGGGTTATAAGGGAGGCCTGAAATAAAAATTCACCATATTTACATGTATAAGTGACGGGAAATTTAAAAATATCGAAGACTGTGAAGCCTTATCGAAAAAATAATTCTATTATTAGCAAATCACCGGCAACGACGGGTATCAATCCTAAACACTGGGACGGGTAAATGTCAAAATATTGCGCAAAGTAAAGCCTGCTAAAAAATACCATCACCATTCAGCCCCAAATGAATTCCCGGGCGAAGCCGGGTATCTGAGCTAGTATATATATATATATATATATATATATATATATATATATATATATATATATATATCTATATATATATAATTTTGAACGGACCTCATTTTCGTCATCTCCTGGGTAGGATCGATGGACATTTGAAGAAATTTTTCGAAACTCGCGTCATGAGTACGACCTCAATAGCTGATTTCCCTTAAGGGAAATCTGCTAAAACTGTATAACTGTTTTTGACCAGGTGTAGATAGTGTGGTTGTCTGTTGATGCGTGTAGTCAATATTTCGAGTAATTTATTTTGGAGCTGTAAGAAGGTACTGATCTTAGAAATTCGCTCAACAATTCTTTTCAATATGAGCTGCCAGGTACCTCACCGGGAAAAATTAAGAAAGTACAAGTAATATAAACGCCACTGTAGTTAAAAATAGTAATGTGTGATATTTATAATGTAGTATCTGTTTGCAGCTCTAAGGAGAATAAAATAAAAATCACGAAATATTGGCCAAAGCTTCTTTCGTAAGCACTGACAAAAAGCCTATATATACGTATATGTGTGTGTGGTTATCAATAAAATTACAATAGCGTATTTCCCTGTGGGGAAATCTCCTAATAATTATTTGGTGGATTCTGAATTTTTTTGGGTCAATACGAGTGGAAATTAAAAAGGTCCGTCACGCAAGGGCTGCGTAAACTAAGCAGATTTCCCCTGCGAAGTTTTACAATAGAGAAATCTGCATTCTGGTAACACAATACCACCGTGATTAGATAATGAGAAGTCTTTCAGTTAATTAAAATAAATACCGAACTGAAACGGCTTCTGAATCGTAAGAATAATTTATATTCTAATAACTCAAATTTTAGTAGTCCAAGAACTAAAGAAGGGGTGTGGGTTGATGAACAGAACGTATTTGCATAAATCTCACAAAGTAAGGATATAAATCTCTCAGGGTAAGGTTAGAAACGCCAGTTTAGAAGAAGCTTCCGCCTGAGCCGAGAAATGACGAAGATGGCCGCCGTAATCGAAACTATAACCGACCACAGACTTTATAAAAATGCAAATATCTCGGTTAATATTCAAGATAGAGAATAAATATATATAACAATATTTATATTGGTTCTATACAATTTTTCTATCCGATGGATAATAACGGAGATACTTTGAATTTTCGAAAATCCCCCTCCTCTAAACCCCTCCTCCCTCTTGTCCGATTTCAGCCATTAACGAACTTGATCTGTATTTTTACATAAAACGGTTAAATATCGAGTTTCGTAACGATCAAACAAAAATTGCGACCGCTAGCGCGTTAACAGACATATATATATATATATATATATATATATATATATATATATATATATATATATATATATATATTTATATATAATTTTGAACGGACCTCATTTTCGTCATCTCCTGGGTAGGATCGATGGACATTTGAAGAAAATTTTCGAAATTCATGAGTACGACCTACATAGCTGATTTTCCTGAAGGGAAATCTGCTAAAAGTCCGTTTCGCAGGGGCTGCGTTAACTAAGCATTATCCCACGTGCATTTATCTCAAAACGTAAAAGATCATTGAGAACAATATTTGGTGTATATGCTTCAAATAATGTGCTTCATAATATAACAGCTTATCGTTAATATGAAATGAAGGGGTTTATTGAAGGACAACAACTAAAACATGCAAATATCCCAGTTAATTATCAAGATAGTGAAAAAACGTACATAACAAGATTTATAGAATTATACATTTTCGTCACCTCTTCCGAAGTATTAATGACAAGTTTTTCGAAAACCACCTCAATTGCTGATATCCTTTAAGGGAAATCTGCTAAAACTGTCAGAATAGTAATAGAATAACTGAAGTTACTGTTGTATAATTGTTTTAATGGAATATTTTTAAATTTCAAATGAGACATAGGATTTGCAAACTAAACTTGGAGGCGTAAGGTAAACATAGATTGTGTATACTCCGAAGTGACTGAATGTAAAGCCAAGTGCACTTAGCATATATATACTTAGCTCTGCAGGCTTCAAGCCCATAATCTACATATTACGCAAAGCGTCAAATTATAATATACTTTGGAATTCCGTCATTTCACTATTACTCTGGTAACTTATGAAGACGTTTTCGGAATATTAATGTACTTATTATCCTTTTGAATTTAACCTATTTTTTTTATTTCAAGTTTACTCCCTTATACAATGCAACAAAAATAAAATAAAAGAGAAGCCAGCTAAATGATTGCTTTCCTAAACTTCTGAATTATTGGGAATGATTACGGTAACTCTCAAAACAATTTTCATGAGATAAAATAGAATTAACCAATTCGCTCCACTTTTTCCAGAAAAAGAGAGAAAAAAGATACTTATCTTAGTAAGACATTGAATCTAGAATATACCTATGTTTTTTTATTAACCCTCCCAGTTTCTAGAAAAATATTTGCCACACCTTCTAGCATAGAGTGGTGTTGTAGTGCTTCGAGTTATGTGTTTTAGAGAACTCCCCCTCAAGGTATGTTGAGTCACTGTGTTTAACGGAGTCGTGAGTTTCACCTGTCATTAACTTTTATCTGCTAGATACCACGCGCCCGATCTCGTAAGTTTTTTTTGAAATCTGTATTTCATAAATATGTACATCAATTAAGTTTCTCTTTAATAAATGGAATCATATAAACCAAATATTCTATTATTTTGCTTTTTTTCAAACATGAGATTTCAAAACAACTTGTACAAGGATATATTGCACGACGCAGTGACAATAGTAGACGTTTACCAACCGAGCTAAGGACGAAACTTTTAGACTACAGAGACTCATAAGAGTGCACTAGTTCATTGGACCATACATTGAACTCAAGTACAGAACAGCAAAAAAAAATTTCCCTCCGCTACAACGAACAAAAGAAAATGATGTGAACCAAGCAAAACTGAAAATAAATGTAGGTGTACTAATTACTGTTGTGAGATTTGCAAAAACAAAATTTTTTTAACAACATAGTTTCATGCTTTTTCCAAATTGTAATGCAGCTCTGCAAAAGAAATAACAATTAAACTGGTATTTTTAAAATTTGTTGATGATTTTCATTAAGTCTTATCTAAAAGTGATTTCGTGCTACCAATTTTTGATTGAAGTTATATTTAGATAATTTTTTTATATTGTTCACAAACTGAAATGAAATATGTATAATTAAGGCATGTGCATTTAAACAATTCCTTTTGATATTTGTGCTTTTTAATTATATTTTAAAAATTATCGTCCATCGTTTCTTTATATTATAATACTTGTCAATTTTAAAAATTATTTACTTCTTTCAAACAAATACTTCCTCTTTTATGGTTTCTAATCACACGCTGAACATTCTAGTGCAAAATATATATTAAAAAACTGTATTTCCGTAAAAACGTTTGAGGACGATCTGTGAGATACACGCGCCCGATGGCGGAATATTCTTGACGTGCCCGACCGAGGGTTAACAAAACTATAGCCAGTAATATGTAATATATGCGTCAGCGTTATTGTACTGGTGGACTTATTGTATCATTGCCCGAAATTCAAACGAATAAGGAATGAATACAACCTAAGAGCCCCAAATCAAAGACATTTATGGCTGCAATGCAATTCGGTTTGGAGATTATTTAATTTTCAGAAAAGTCAGGCTTGTTTAAAACATTGTTGCCAAAAGTCAACTGTAACAAGCCTACAAATATATGCTTAAATAAAAATTGTATGCATACCATTTAGAGGAGGGATTCTCTAACTATTTTGGACAAGAGAACAACTTTTTTAACATCAACCGAAACCTCAGACCTCCATATGCAAATTACTTTAAAAAGCATAACTCAAGTTTTTTTTTCCTATTTCATACAAAACACTTACCAATTTAAAAAGTCCGTCACGCAGGGGCTGCGTAAACTATGCAGATTTCCTATGTGAAGTTTTACAATAGAGAAATCTGCCTAATAACAACTGTAGTAGTAAGAGACCTCTAAACCTATTCACCAAGGTACGTATAATATATATAATATAATAATATATCACGAGGGACGAATAGTTACGGAAACGACCACCAGAGCTCTTGGCGGAAAGTCCGAGCATAGCACCGGCCGACTACAGGCAGAATACAAATGCAAATATCTCGGTTATTATTCAAGATAGAGAATAAATGGATATATCAAGTTATAGTTATAGTACATTTTATTTGCAATAAGATTGATTCTGTACAATTTTTCGATACCACGTATAGTAACGGAGATATTTTGAATTTTCGAAAATCCTCCCCTCTAAACCCCCCTTCCACTGGTCTGATTTCAGCCGTTAACGAACTTGATCTTTCTTTTTACATAAAACGACTAAATATCGAGATTGGTACCGATCAAACAAAAATTGCGCCCGCTAGAGCGGTAACAGACAAATATATATACATATATATATACAGTTTTGAACGGACTTCATTTTCGTCATCTACTAGGTAGGATCGATGGACATTTGAAGAAAAATTTCGAAAATTCCGTCATGAGTACAACCTCAATAGCTGATTTCCCTTAAGTGAAATCTGCTAAAAGAGCGAGGTTGGCTAAAGAGCTGCTAAAGAGTGAAGTTAATATCATTTTCTCATCAAAATATAACAAAATGAGTAGACATACAATTCAGTAATTCTCAACAGTATATACGTGATATAAGGCAAAACGTGCCTGAAAGGTTGTAGGATCGAACTCATTATCTTTCACGAACTCTTCCATTTTTATCCACTTGTTAATTTTTTTAATAGTACAGCAATCATTCTTCCTAACATTATTAGTCATACACGTATCACAACTTGACTGTATCTTAACAATTTCAAATATGAACTTGCGTTAATTAATAGTGTTCGATTTTTAAGTCTTGTTGATCCCTCCCCCCTTTCCCAAATCAGTTTTCGTTTATGTCGACCTCTGTGGAAACCGTCTTGAGAATCCTGGATTTTGAGTTACGAATTCATTATATTGGCACACGTATGAACACACGATAATGATTATTTTGATAATTGGGTAATGATTTTTTTTTTCAATTTACTTATTTTTTATATATGTTTATAAAACATTCTATTTTCTATATTATTACTAATGTTGGTGGCAGGAGTTTCCCATTTAAAAACTTTTTTTTTAGGTATCCATAGAGCTACAAAAATTTGCACAGTAAAGAGTACCATTAGAGCAAAAAGGCGGCTTGGAGAAGAAAAACTCATCCAAAAAATGAGTCTACGAAATCATATTTAAAAATATTGTTCAAAATTAAAAAAAATGTTAATTATATATATATATATATATATATATATATATATATATATATATATATATATAACAGAAATACGACTACCACCTAATGACTTCACATTACTAGATGGACAAAACACATTGAATTCAATAAATCACAGAATAGAACTTGGCGGACAAACAAACCTGATCTTCTACACAGATACAACATGGGATTTAATTAATTTATTCAGGAGTTTTACATAAAAAAAATAAGCAATAATGCTACATAAGAACACGTAACGTCTAATTACATTATGTAAAACTAGAGAAATGCGTGTAGTATTCTAAGATTGGGTCACGCAATATAAATATAATCTTAGTCTGTAAAAATGGAAAATAACTTGTTATGCATTATTGTTTCTCACTAAAATGCTACTTTATATAATAACAATTATTTATTAACGTCCACTTTTAACTACGAAGGCTAATTATGGCGGTTATCTATAGGTTACCACTCTTTTCTAGCTAGGGTGGGACTAAGGATTTCTTTTAATGGATTCCGTCACTAAAGAAATTCCTATTGCCCAGGCAGAATCGAACTCGCCCCTCTAAGTTTACCATGTGAGATTAAGGCTAAAGCTTTAACTCACATTGCTAACCTGCACCCCTTTATGTAAAAGAAACGGACTAGAATTAACAACCATTTTTACATTTTTGGGTGGTTACATTTTTAGGTGACCGATTTAATGTTTATTTATAATCTGACCCAGAACTTTTTGTCATTCTTCGGTTGCAACAGACCAATACTCGTATACCCATAACTCATATAAGTTTAGATCCGTTGAGTAATATATTCTACCCAAGACAACTTGCATTAAAAATAAAACATTTACAGAAATTCAACCATATCTAACTGATTCTTTAGTGAAACATTCAGAATTAATATATTTTAAAACTAAAAGAACAACCTGTTAAAACATTTCAAAGAGTAAGTATTAAATAGTTTTCAGCGGAGATATTTTTTTGGCAGCTGCAACTTTTGTTTGGAGATTTGCTGTCAGTCTATATTCAATGATACTATTATTTTAACGTCAGTTCTTCTGGTATTTTTTTTGCTTCAAAAAAGTATACTGGATGAGATTAATGACAGGTGTCTTGCAAAAAATAGACATCGCTGGATCTGCAGTTGTCTATTTATTCTTTATCACGTGAAAAGTTTAGAAAAATCATTTCAATTATTCGTACATTTTCTCTGAAAACTTCAATTCTAATGTATAAATTAGTAACATAATTCATTCCTCAGGTCTCTGTGACTTCAATGAAAAATATTGTAATTAAAGTTAATCTGTCGCCTGTCGCCTAGGAGTTGGTCTTATGACACAAGAAATCATTATGTTTTTTGATCATTAAGGAGACTTCAAAACCTAAAAACTTTAGTCACGTAGGGGCAGCGTAAGCTAAGCAGATTTCCCACATGAAGTTTTGCAATAGATAAATCTACATACTGGTAACACTTAACACTACCGTGAATATTAAGTGATGAAATACAAATGACAATGAGACAATCTGCGTCTGAATTGTGAACAACCAGATTAGGAGTAGGTCTCAGGGTTTATCAATTTTAGCAGATTTCCCTTAAGGGAAATCTGCTATTGAGGTCGTACTCATGATGCGAGTTTCGAAAAATTTCTTCAAATGTCCATCGATCCTACCCTGGAGATGACGAAAATGAGGTCCGTTCCAAATTAAATATATATTTGTCTGTAACGCTCTAGCGGTAGCAATTTTTGTTTAATCTTTACCAAACTCGGAATTTAATCGTTTTATCTAAAAAGGAAGATTAAGTTCGTTAATGGCTGAAATCGGACCAGTGGGAGGGGGGGTTTAGAGGGGGAATTTTTGAAATTCAAAATATCTCTGTTATTATGCGTCGGATCGAAAAGTTGTATAGAATAAATCGTATTGCAAATTAAATTTACTGTAAATATTGTTCTATACATTTATTCTGTATCTTGAATATTAACCGAGATATTTGCATTTGTATTCTGCGTGTGGTCACCAGTAGGCTATGTTCGGACTTTCCGCCGAGAGCTCTGGCGGCCGTTTCCATAACTATTCGTCCCTCGTGAATAGGTTTAGAGGTTAGAATAACTGTTTTTTGGGGCTAGAAACTACTGGGCTATTACGCCCTAAATAATGTTTTAGGTTTAGAGGTTTCTTACTACTACAGTTGTTATTAGGCAGATTTCTCTATTGTAAAACTTCACGTGGGAAATCTGCTTAGTTTACGCAGCCCCTGAGTGACGGACTTTTATTACAGCTAGAGCAGTATTAGTTTAATAGACCAGAATAATTTTCGTATCAATCACGCTAATTTTAGCAGTAGAAGAAAAAAAGACGGGAGCGGAGGGGGGGGGGGTCATTAGTACGTATTTGCACCTATCATATACAAAAACGATTTTTTGAAGACAACATGTGGTATTTCGGCTTGAAAGACGGTTCACGATATGTTGGATTATTCATAACATGATGAAAAAGATGGGGGATCTATTGAAGGCTGAGAATTTAAAAAATGCAAAGATATCTGTTTTTATTTGAGATAGAGAAAAAATGTAAATGACAATGTTTATAGGTAATTTAATTTGCAATATGATTAGTTCAATAGAATGTTTCGATCCGACTTATGGTAACGGGGATATTTCAAATTTTCAAAAATTTCCCCCTAAACCCCTCTTCTACTGGTCCGATTTCTGCTTTTACCGAACTTAATCTTTCCTTTTACATAAAAAAAAGGTATTTTTTTTCCAAAGTTTGCCATGAGTGCAACCTCAATCTTTTAAGGGAAAACTGCAGGGGATAGAAGTGTGTTGTCATCATTTAGGCTCTTACAACCTCCTACTTCTTAGCCATTATATACCCCACCATAACTAAAGAACATATTTGGCACAAACATCACATCATTAAGATTATCAGCTGCTTTAGGAAGCTATTCTTTTCGTATTATTAATCCGATCTAAAACCATTGGGTGTTTTATGTTTTGTTTTTTTTTTAACCCTAGAATGGTAGTGATATTATTTCCCGCTTAGTGGTATTGATACGTAAATTTTACGTGTGCAACTGATAATTGTTGAAATTATTCAAAATTTGTTAATGTTTGGGACAATTTTTTTTATTTTATTAAAAGATACACTTATCTTTAACTTATATCTAAATTAATATCTAATAATGTGCACGGCAATCCTTTCAGGCGCTTGGTTCGAAACACGTTCCGGAGGTTGTGTGTTCCATTCATATCCATTCTTACCAAGGACTACCCCACCTTCTACATTTACTGTAACTGATCTGTCAATATTGTGTGGTTGAGAGGTTTTAGGTTTTTTTTGCCTCTGTATTTCTTCTCTTTCTACGATTGCCTTGATGTTTTCTAAAATTTGCTGACTCTCATCGCTATCTAGCCCACTCTATATATTAAAAAATAAAAGTTAAAAACATTAAAAGAAAATAAATTAGAATATAAAAATAAATTGGAAGAAAGTAAATTGAGAATAATATTAACTAAGTTATAGCATAAAAACCGGTTATTAGTAGCGATACGTAAATTTTACGTGCCAAAATGTTGCAGTTAATAGTATTGATACGTAAATATTACGTGTCGTTTTTATTTCAAAAAATAGTATTGGATGAGTGTGAAGGTTCACTTAGCTGCACTAGGCTGCACTAGGAGGTCAAGTCCGAACTGTCTGGAGGGCTCATAGCTGAGGGATGGGGGTGGTGGGGTCGTTAACGGCCCTTTGATAACTGTTCAAACCAGATCATACGTAATTTTTACGTTCACTGCCATTCTAGGGTTAAATGACTTTTTGGGCCTCTTTCTTCCCCCATACCCAACAACCTTACTTTCAAATACATTTGTGACGAAATCATTGTCCTTTATGATATGCAAAACCAGTTTCACCTTCATTTTATCCCTTGGCCTTAACAATGCTATTAATTTCCTTGTTTAGAACCTCCAAGATACAATTCATTTTTTAGTACAAGTTCCTCCGGTGAAACTTCATCAAATCCATATTTTCAATGCTTCCCGTATATTATATTCCTTTTCGTGAAGACTGCAATATTTCATGGTAGTGTTGTTGGAAGTGAAGAATATTGTGTACTTGCAGAGAAAGAAACGTCCAATTCTTCACAAGTTTTTTTACTTCAGTTTAAGTATTCTTTCGAAGACTATTGCCTCCATCTTTAGAGCTACACATAAAAACAACAGCTATTTCTCGGAAAATGGTAAGAAGCTTCGTTGGTGCGCCAATCCGTATTTAGGAAAACGTTCTTAAAAAATGGAATACATATTGAATTGGAATGGAGTGGGAGTAGCCTATAAGAGTGGACCGAATCTGGGCGATATGCTATGCAGGGCCAAAGACACTATAGATATAAAAGACACGTCTGGTGTGTACAAACTAGTATGTGGTGCATGCAAAGGGTGTTACATCAGCCAAACAGGGAGAAAAATGAAAACCCGTTGTAGAGATAGATGTCGCTCGGATTCGTAATTTTTCTCCAACCAAGAACAAGAAAGCCATAGCTAAGCTGCTCATGAAGTGTGGGTCTTACACGAGGTCAAGAAGGAGGGGGGGGGGGCTAAGTTTTTTGGAAGGTCTGGAGATTGCGATGTACAAGAGAATTATTGGTAATCACTGTCTGAACAAGAAGACCGATTGCTATAAGTCTGCAATGATGGGGGTACTGGGTCTAGATCTTATCTCCCGCGCACCAGCCAGTCGCTTGCTGTTTTTCCCTACTAGCTACATGCAAGTAGGTCAGTCGATTTTTTTTAGCTATACTCCCATGGATCTCTGTTATTATCTGTGTTTATTTATATTCACTTCATTTAGATATTTATTTTGTATTTTATTTATTGATACTAGCATGATTAATGACCTTGTTATAATGTACATATATTCTATTGACGTTGTTATTTTATGTGTAGCTCTGATGATGGAGGCAATTGTCTTCGTTAGCGCTTAGTGTTGAAATAAAAAACTTTTGAAGAATTGGATGTTTCTTTCTCTCCCTGAACTACAATATTCACTCCAGTAAAGCGTTACACTCCGAACGAAATACTTAAATTTTCACCCCACGTTTCTTCATTAATTAAACCTCCGTCGGGCTCGTGATCTCTCAGAGACACGGTTTCTAGAAAAATATTTGCCACACCTCCTAGCAGAGAGTAGTGGTGCAGTGCTTGGAGTTATGTGCTTTATAGGTTTCCCTCTCAAGGTATGTTGTGACACTGTGTTTAACGGAGTCGTGTGTTTCACCTGTCATTAAATTGTATCTCCTAGATACCACGCGCCCGATCGTAAGTTTTTTTGAAATCTGTATTTCATAAATATATACATCAATTAACTTTCTCTTTGTTAAATGGAACCATATAAACCAATTTTTCTATTAGTTTGCTCATACATGAGCTTTCAGAAGAATTTATTCAAGAAAATATTTTATGACGCAGTGACAACAGTAGATGTTTACCAACCGAACTAGGGACGAAATTTGACGAGTACAGAGACTCATTGGACCATACATTGAACTCAATTACAGAACAGCATAAAAAAAAGTCCCTCCACTACAACGAACTAAAGCAAATGATGTGAACCAAGAAAAACTGAAAAGAAATGTAGGTTTACTCATTATTCTTGTGAGATTTGCAAAAGCAAAATTTGTTTACAACATAGTTCCACGCCTTGTCCTAATCGTAATGCAGCTCTGCAAAAGAGATAATAATTAAACTGCTATTTTTAAAAGGATTGGAGCATTAAAATTTAGATGATTTTTAATAAGTCAAAATTGATTTATCTAAAAGTGATTTCGTGCTACTTATTTTTGAATGAAGTTATATTTAGATATTTTGTTTATATTGTTCACAAACTGAAATGAATTATGAATAATTAAGTTTAGTGCATTTAAACTATTTCTTTTGGTATTTGTATGTTTTAATTATAATTTAAAAATTATCGTCCACGGTTTTAATAACAATGAATCTATAACCAACTTGGTTATATTATCTACCATGATTTTTTTTATTATAGCACGTGTCAATTTTGAAAATTATTTACTTTTTTCAAACAAATACTTCCTCACATATGATTTATAATTGCACACTGAACATTTTAGTACAAAATATATATTAAAAAACTGTATTTCCGTAAAAAACGGATAAGGTTGTATCTCTGAGATACACGCGCCTGAAGGCGGAATATTTTTGACGGGCCCGACCGTGGGTTAAATGCTGAAAATTCGTGAAGAAAAATTATGGCTATGCAACTATCTATATATCCCTACCCTCATTGAAGCCAGAGGGTTGCATACGCCACATGTCACCATACTGTATAACACAACGACTGCATTTATTAATGCATAGGGGATTTATTTTAATTCACCGACTTATTTTAATGAAAACGGACGTGAAACGTGTAAAATAAACAGAATGCATTAGTTAATTTATGCAGGCGTTTAGATGAAGCTATGCGGTTATAGCTTTCTATTTAATGATCAAATATTATTGGGTTGGTTTTTATACTCCAACTCGAGCATGCACACGTGCATTTAATGTGATGGATTAGATTTAATCAGAGCTGTTCTGAGAATCTCAGAGGTTTAAAAGCTCAAATATGTCCCACGATCATGTTTGAAATTCTGTTTTTTCTACTACTTGCTACTAGTATAATAGCTATATCAACATTTCTATGTATCAGTTATTCATCTGTATACCTAGAATATTGGCCTTTAACTTGGTTAACACGTGTTCAGAGCTATAGCGAATTTTTTTTTTCGCCGCAGGACTTGTATTCTAAGGCGGTGTTGGTGTTTATCCGATAGAAGCAGTTGTGTGGTTAGGAGCGATCCTATTCCAGAGTGGAGCCTACGAGGACTGGATGTGTAGACAACTGCAGAATTAGATCTGGCCCAGTGGACTACATCCCTTACCCACAACTAGGGCATTGTTCTCTCTCCCCGTGCCACTTCACTCCCTCTCTCTCTAAAGCCCCCCCCCCCCACCCCTCTAAAGCTGTCTCTCACCATCACACTATCTCTTCTTCTTTCTAACACCCTCTCTCCTTCTCTTTCTGCAATGCTCAATTTCCCTGTTCTCTCTCACTCTCACATTCTCCCTCGTGTCTCCTTTACTCTCTCACTTTATTTATCTTTCATTCATCAAAGACTCTCTCTTTCACCTATTAACTATCGCAACCGAACTCATTCTTTCTCTCTCTCTTTCTCTCTCTCTCTCTCTCTCTCTCTCTCTCTCTATCATCCCCCCTCTCTCTCTCTCTCTCACCCCCTCCCACTCTCTCTCTCTCTCACACCCCCCTCCCACTCTCTCTCTCTCTCTCTATCACCCCAGTCTCTCACTCACCCACTCACCACTCTCTCTCTCTCTCTCTCTCACTCTCTCTCTCTCTCTCTCTCTCTCTCTCTCTCTCACACACACACACCCCTCCCTCTCTCTCTCTCTCTCTCTCTCTCTCCCCCTCCCTCTCTCTCTCTCTCCCCCCTCCCTCTCTCTCTCTCTCTCTCTCTCCCCTCCCTCTCTCTCCCCCCTCCCTCTCTCTCTCACCCCTCCCTCTCTCTCTCTCTCACCCCCCTCCCTCTCTCTCTCCCCCCTCTCTCTCTCCCCCCTCTCTCTCTCTCCCGTCTCTCTCTCTCCTCTCTCTCTCTCTCTCTCTCTCTCTCTCTCTCTCTCTCTCTCTCTCTCTCTCTCTCTCTCTTCTCTCTCTGTCTCTCTCTGTCTCTCTCTCTCCTCTCTCTGTCTCTCTCTCTGTCTGTCTGTCTGTCTCTCTCTCTCTGTCTCTCTCTCTGTCTGTCTGTCTCTCTGTCTGTCTGTCTGTCTGTCTGTCTCTCTCTCTCTCTCTCTCTCTCTCTCTCTCTCTCTCTCTCTCTCTCTCTCTCTCTCTCTCTCTCTCTCTCTCTCTCTCTCTCTCTCTCTCTCTCTCTCTCCTCTCTCTCTCTCTCTCTCTCTGTCTGACTGTCTTTCTGTCTCTCTCTCTCTCTCTATATATATTTACGAATATGGTACTTCATATTTTCACTTCTCCTCCAATTATATAATCAGGTTCTAATATAACCCCTTTCCAAGTTTATAAACCTAACTTTTTTTAAAAAATATGGATATTAATAATTAGTATTTTGACTTCGGCCCAGCTAATCTTGAGTGTGTGTGGTCCAAGGTGCGGCGACATGTGATACACTTCTGCAACACCGCTGTGCATGCCTGATTAGCAAACTCTGATAGGCAGTCCCATCTATTGGAAATGCCTTTTCTTTCAGGACTCCGGCTTCTATCTGCAACTCTAAGAATTTTGAGATGCCTCGTGTATAACGTTATATTCCATGACGAAACATATTTTTTTGTAATTTCCAGACATTGGAGGGCTAAGTCGCTGCTCGCCCTGAACGATTGCTTTCTAGTACACAATAAACAACTCCGTATAGTACTATACATTGACCTTATGGTACTATACTTATTAAGAAATCCGTATAGTGCTTAGTATTACATCCGTATAGTATATACTTAGTACTATATCGGTATAGTATATACTTAGTACTATATCCGTATTATATCTACTTAGTACTATATCGGTATAGTATCTACTTAGTACTATATCGGTATAGTATATACTTAGTACTATATCGGTATAGTATATACTTAGTACTATATCCGTATTATATATACTTAGTACTATATCCGTATAGTATATACTTAGTACTATATCCGTATTATATATACTTAGTACTATATCCGTATAGTATATACTTAGTACTATATTCGTATAGTTTATACTTAGTACTATATCCGTATTATATATACTTAGTACTATATCCGTATAGTGTATATTTCGTACAATATACGTATAGTATATACTTAGTACTATATCCGTATAGTATTTACTCAGTACTATACCCGTATATTATATACTCAGTACTATATCCGTATAATATATACTTAGTACTATATCGGTATAGTATATACTTAGTACTCTATATTAGTATAGTATATACTTAGTACTATATTCGTATAGTATATATTTCGTACTATATACGTATAGTATATACTTAGCACTATATCCGTATAGTATTTACTTAGTACTATATCCGTATAGTATATACTTAGTACTATATCCGTATTATATATACTTAGTACTATATCCGTATAGTATTATACTAAGTACTATATCCGTATAGTGCTATACTTAGTCCGTATACTAATATATTTACTATAGTACTTAGTAGTATAGTACTTTATAGTAATATATAGTTATATATTACTTCATAGCTCATCTCATCTTCGGGGGCCTGGGCACCCGTCACTATTGTATTCAGTGTCTTGAACGGGGATGCGATTGGGTTACTTTTTTTTACAGACATATCTTATTCCCAAAACATTTCGTATTCATGTCATGTGAGATCTCTACTGTGGGCTGAATACAAGAAAGTACGAATAACTCGCGTAAAATTACGTTAATTTCGATTTACGAAACAAATTCACAGAACCACCATCCTCATGAAGGCGTAGATCACCTTTAGTTTAATAAGATTGATTTTACATCATTTGACGCCCCCACCTTGAATTTTGGAATTCCCCTTTCCAATTTCAGCCAATAACAAATATGATCTTTAGTGTTGACTGAAACGGCTAAATATTGAGTATTAAATAGATCAAATAAACAAATTTTATAGACAAGAGTGTAAAATCGTTATTGGTGACGTCATGACGAAACGAATTTGTGTCTATGTCACAACGTAAATGTTCCATGAAAACCATATTTGACATTTAACTTTGGAATGAAGTGCTTCATAATATAACAGCTTATAGTTAATATGACATGAGTAGGAGTGGGGGTTTACGGAAGGATGAAAAGTAAAAAATACGAATGTCTAAGTTAAAATGGATAGACCAACATTTATAGAGCGTAAAATACGATTTGTTTTATACAATTTTTTGATCCGATTTATAATAGAAGAAATATTTCAAATTTTTAATATTCCCACTTCTAACCCACTTTCACTGGTCCAATATCGGCCATTAAGAAACTTCGGCTTCCCTTTTCCAAAAAATGATTAAATATGGAGTTCCGTAACTATCAAACTTTAATTGCGATCGCTAGAGCGTTAGCTGACGATATATATATATATATATATATATATATATATATATATATATATATATATATATACTAGCTCAGATACCCGGCTTCGCCCGGGAATTCATTTGAGGCTGAATGGTGTTGGTATTTTTTGGCAAGGCTTTACTTTGCACAATATTTTGACATTTACCCGTCCCAGTGTTTAGGGTTAATACCCGTCGTTTCTGTGGATTTGTTAATAATAAAATTATTTTTTTATGTAAGACTTCACTGTTCTCCATATTGTCATATTTCCCATTCCTGTGCATTATGCATAGATTTAAATTATTTAGGACAAAATATTATAATAATATATTATAATTTGAATTAATTTTTCCAGGTGAGGTACCTGGTAGTTCATGTTGAAAAGAATTTTTGAGCGAATTTCTCTAAATAACAACTTTTGTTATCTGCATATTTCCCGAAACCCCAATAGGAAACGAAATATCACTATTTTTAATTTCAGGCTTCCCTTATAACCCCCGCTTCTGCCCATCCCTAGAAATGTTAGTATAGCTTATTATAAGGAAGGAGTTAGTACTAATACACATACCGAGTTTTATTTAGTTCGGTTGAGTCTTTTGTGCCAAATAAATTGTTGACTTCCGCAGTAGTTTTTAACGTATAACTCATTTATACTTAGGTATAAGACAAAAGTGTATATAACAAAAGTTACTCTAAATTACAAAATAAACAACTTTTGTTATGGACATATTCGCTGAAAAAGCAATAGGAAACGAAATATCGCTATTTTTAATTTCAGGCCTCCCTTATAACCCCCGCTCCTGTTTGTCTTAGAGCAGGGGTCTCCAAACTTTCCAGACTTAGGGCCATGCTGATTACTCCAGGAAGTTCCGCGGGCCAAAACCATATTATCATTGTTGCCGGTGGTAAAAAGTGAAATAGTCCACTGATGAAATAAAAGACCGAAAAAGTATGCAACGTTTAAAAACGGCTAAAAATTAAAAATTAGTCTACAACTACTACTATTGTCAGTGGAAAATCTCAATTACATAAATCTCATTAGTATTTCATATGTCAGTATGCTTGTTATAAGTTATGTTTTTATTTAAAATGTATAAAATGGTAGTTGGATTCATTTCAATAATTTGTTAGTTATTATATACTGAAGTTAAATTTTCTGCATAATATACATGTCTTTACTCATTACAGTTCTGTGTTTCTTTATCCAACTTATCACAAAAACAATAACAATAAGCCTACAACAATGTTATGAGTAGTTAGCCCATGACCATATCAATATAGATGTCATATTAATAATTATTCAACATAAAATTAAAACACTTCAGTAAACTATATTTAATTTGCTATAAAAAATATGTTCTCTAAAAGGAGTTTTCAAGTATGCTAGCTCTCTGCGGGCCGGACAAAATACATCCGCGGGCCGGATGTGGCCCTCGGGCCGTAGTTTGGGGACCCCTGCCTTAGAGAATATTAATATAGCCTAAAGTCTAAGTTGAGCTAGTAGTAATATACATACCAAGTTTCATAAAATTCGGTTCAGCCGTTTATGCGTGAAAATAAACAAACAAATAAACCAACAAACAGTTATGGTTTCTATGACATGTCAAACGAAAATTGATCGTGAAATTTCGCGAAAAAAATCAATGTACAGACAGAGGTTACAATTTTATATATATATATATAGATTAAATTTGTAGCGGACCTCATTATCATCATTTACTAAGTAGGATTGATGGACATTTGAAGAGATTTTTGGAAAATCGCGTCATGAGTACAACCTCAATAACTTATTTCCCTTAAGGGGAATATCTCTAATATCTGATTTGCGTTTATAACTGGTCGCCTTGCCTTAAGTAAGCTCAGTGTCACAAGGAACTACCAGTCTGGTTTTGACTACAGTCTCACTCTCGTCAAACTGATAAACATTTATTATTATTGCCAGGAAAACGACTAATAGTTATATATTATACATATAAAATAATTAAACCTACCTCCGTTTTGTCATTTCATAGACATTCTATTGTCGCAACGACTATGTTCAACTAGAATTGTCAGTTACCACGTGCGGAGAGTAGCTTGCTGAAGTTAGATTAAACACATTAAGAAAGTTCATTATAAACTTGAAACTTCATAGCTAATGAGTCGGCAACTATACTCGACTAAAGTTTGTAATTATTAGTGCAGTGACAAACGAAAGTTTAAAGTTAGTTATTGGGTTGTCAACTACCCCTCACTATTCAAAAGTGAACATATTGACGTATTAATATATTTCGCAGCGAATAGGAGATTTCCTTTAAGGGAAATCAGCTATTGAGGTCGTACTCATGACGCAATTTTCGTAAATTTTCTCAAATGTCCATCGATCCTACCCAGGAGATGACGAAAATGAGGTTCGTTCAAAATTAGATATATATTTGTCTGTTAACGCTCTAGCGGTCGCAATTTTTGTTTGATCGTTACCAAACTCGATATTTAATCGTTTTATGCAAAAAGACAGTTCGTTAATGGCTGAATTCGGACCAGTAGGAGGGGGGGGGGTTTAGAGCGGGAGATTTTTGAAAATTCGAAATATCTCCGTTACCATACGTCGGATCGAAAAATTGTATAGAACCAATCTTACTCCAAATTAAATTTACTAAAATATTGTTTTATACCTTTATTCTCTATCTTGAATTTTAACCGAGATATTTGCATTTTTATTAAATTTGGGCCGATAACGGATGAGTTTCCCGCCAAAAGATAGTTCGGCCCTTTGCCGTAAATGTTCGGCTCTCGTATGGAGATTTCTCTATTGTATAACTTCACGTGGGAAATCTGCTTAGTTTACGCAGCCCCTGCGTGACGGACTATTTACTGTATCTCGACTTATTTATAAGAGAGGGAAAAGTGAAATATAAATAAGTTTAATCTGGATAAAGATTGCGGCAAGATTAGTGGTTAAACATTGAAATTCCTATAAATCCATATAGATTGTTTTTTACGTAATGTGTTAAAACTGGTTGCGTGTTGTAAATATAAGAGATTTGAAATATAACGGATTTTTTTTTTGTAATGGATATTTGTAAAATCCTTCTTTTAGCAGATTTCCCTTAAGGGAAATCAGCCATTGAGTTTGTACTCATGACGTAATTTTCGATTTTTTTTTTTCAAATGTCTATCGATCCTATCTAGAAGATGACGAAAATCTGGTCCGTTCAAAACTGTTTATATATATATATATATATATATATATATATATATATATATAAATCAATCTATATATTTGTCTGTTACTACTCTAGCGGTCGCAATTTTTGTTTAATCGTTACCAAACTCGATATTTAGTCGTTTTATGTAAAAAGAAAGATCGTTAACGGCTGAAATCGGACCAGGGGGAGGGGGGTTTAAAGGGGGAGAATTTTGAAAAATCGAAATATCTCCGTTACTATAAGTCCGAACGAAAAAGTCTATAGAATAAATCTTATTGACTATAAATGTTGTTATATACATTTATTCCCTATCTTGAATACTAACTGAGATATTTGCATTTTTTCGTTTTCAGCCTTCAGTAAACCCCCCACTTCTACTAGTGTTACGTAAACAATGCTCTGTTATGTAATAAATGATAATAATTGAAACCTAAATACCAAATATTGTTTTCATTGAACTTCTACTTTGTGAGATATATTGTTGTGTATGTTCTGTTAACTCCCCCCCTCTTTTGTTTTTAGATTACTAAAATTTGAGTGATTGAGATAAAACTGATTCTGATTCATTACAAATTACACCACTAGCTTTAGTAAATTGTTTTCAATAAAATTAATATCTTATATTCAGATATATTTCATTAATTATTTGTCTTTCCGGTCTATCTATGCAGTGCTACAAGGCTGGCTTGCCTCTATGTTTACAATTCAGCCTTGTATTGTACATTTATTGAGCATTCATGGTTGTATTCCCTGTATGTATATTTATCTATTGTAAACCTTCGCGTAGGAAATCTGCTTAGTTTACGCAGCCCCTGCGTGACGGACGTTTTTTTTTTATGACGTAGCCGAATATTTTGTTTCAGACATGGAGCTTTATTTCGAGTTTGTTTTTTTCCTTTGACATTTGTTTCCGTCACTGTTCAATCGGAATACCTCTTCTCTATTTTATTTTTTTACCCTTTTCTACACAAAGCACCCAACAACGAGACCTGAAGTGGTTTTCAAAGCGCCGAGAGCGCTCTATACTTCCCCGTGATAATTGAACTTACTCAAACTAGAATTCAAACGCTGTCTGACTTCAGAAGGTATCTGAGATAAAATACTCAAGCTACCTCGGCAGTCATGTGTAAAATTACTCCTGCACTATTCTTTTAGTCCCCCGCCCCAATTTCCTGGTTCAATGCCTTTATTGTATTTCATTCGTTGTAACTGACAGGTGGCTTTTATCAAAAATCCCAAAGAAGAGAAGCATTACGGAACGTGCGAAAAATCCTCCAAGGGTGAAATTCCTTTGAGGAACCCACTAGCTCTCATTCCTTTTTCATTAAATTTATTTTCCATTTTTTTTAAACCGCAAATAAAATTAAGTTTACAACATTTAAACGTTATGTACATTTTTCCCCATAATTAATTTTATACACAGGAAAGATGCTTTAAAGGTATTTTAATTTTAGTTTTCCTAATAGCAAAATAATAACCAACATTTGATATATTAAAAAAATATTTTTTTTTTTCTGTAATCGTTGAATAATGGTAACATTACTAAACTGAAATGAGTGAAGAAAGTGAATTGCCTTCTTAATTAGTAATAAGTATAAATTAAAAAATAATTTGAAGTTGGAAATTAAATGCTTTTAAATGTTTCTTAACATTGTAAGAATTTATTTTAACAAAATAAATTGAAATGTGAATGAATTATCGGTTGATATAATCAATATATTTTAAAATTTAAATATAATAATAATTGCCTTCCTTGTTTATAGCCTGCACTTGTTTATAACTGCACTACTTCACAATCATGACTAGTTGTTTTATAACTATGCTTATAACCTTTCACAACCATGCTTATAACCTACCAACAACATACCATAATCTTCACAACATCCTAATTTTGTTCATATTCTGGTTAGATCTGATCATGTATTACACGATTACAGAAAAAATTTAATATTACACTCGTGACGAAAGTAGAATTTACAACTCTCGTGAAATTACCACACTCGCTTCGCTCGTGTGGGTAAACGTTTCACTCGAGTTGTAAAATGATCTACTTTCGTCACTTGTATAATAAACAACTATTTATTCCCCCATTTTAGCAGTTGTACAAGCAAGTTCTCTCTAACGCTCATCAAAATAAGGCGCCGGAGATGGAGTAGTTTCTCTGAAAGAGCACTCTGTCAAAATAAAACGTATTTTAGAAGATCACAAGCCAATTGTATACATCCAGACTATTTGTTTATTTTCAAAAACAATCATCTCTTCACAGATTCTTAAATTTTTATTTGACGGAACTAATAGATTTTATGCACTCTTTCAAACATGCAATAAGGGATTTTCGAATAATATTTATTTACTTTGTTTATTCTTACAGTAATCGTATTTCGCAATTGGGATGGTTCGGTTTAATTTTTTATCACTAGTTTATCTTATGTAAGCAAGTATGCTCACTTCTCTGCAAATATTTTCAGTATTGACCCACATTATAAGTTTTTGAAAAGGTTCTTAGGTTGAAAGTAGTGTAATGTGCTGCCATGTAGTAATTCAATCAAATTGTATGGTAGGGCTATGTGAGTCCTTAGATAGCAGTCAGTAAGTTTATGTTTTATTGTAAGTCTACAGTAACAGTGTTGCCAGTAGGGTTCGTCTTCTCCAGCAGTAAGTGTGAGACAGTCCTTCTTAAATTAATGGCAAATTCTTATCCTCGTTAAAACTACTACTTTTCTAAATAGTCTTTGTTAGGAATGCCATTCTTGAAGTATATGTTTCCGTTTGTTACCGTTTGTGGCAAACCATAATTTCTACCATGAGTTGAGTATCATATGTTTTGCTTGGGCTTGAATATCTTGATGTGTACAATATGTGTCTTAAGTACTTTTTTGAGTAGCTGATATGGCGAGTTCATCTACTTTTGTGTTTTGCTTAATGTTTGTATGTCCTGGTAACCCGAACATGATTATTCTTTTGTTGTCTGGATTTTGTGTAATATGTACGAGATGGGTGAGTGTGAACTATATATGTTTTTTAATGAATGTAATGAGCTCAGAGAGTCCGTGGCCGTAGTTTCAGCTATATTGTCTATCGCAAGTTTCAGGACTTCAAGCTCAGCTGTATATATGCTAGTCCCATTTGGGAGTTTTATTTGAAAGTTAGCTGAGCCAACAATTGCAGCTACCCCTACTCCTTGGTCCGTTTTGGATTTTCGATTATGAAATACACAATTAACGTAGGTCGTATCATTAAGTCTAGCTACAAGACTGGAGGAAATAAGATAATTAATATCGCGATAAGTTTTGAATAAAATTGAAAGTTAATTCAGCCCCATTAACGCAATACAGAAAATATATTTAGTGACCTTTGCGTTCATTATAAGAAGCTCTATAAAATTTGTCTCACGACCATTGATTGTAATTTTTACTTTTTACATCTTCACCAAAGTAGAGTTCACTTTCAAATTGCAAAAAATAAAATAAATAAATAACAAAAATTAAGGAATTGATGATACTTGGTGATGAAAATACACTTCATTTGAATTATCGGATTGTATAATGGATGCAAATATTAAGAGGTAAATGAATAAGAGTAATTACTTAGTCTCAAAATTTAGTTGTGAAAAGGATATTTTCATATCACTTCTTTCTGAAGTAGGCAACAATTATTTACTTCCTTGTATGGAGCGAAGGGTATGTTGTTATGAAAAATTCGAGTGTTCATATCTCTATGGATTTGTTCACTTGCACCTTCTCTGAACCCATTTTGAAAAGTTTCGCTGTGGCGTGTAAAGTAGAGGCATAGAAAGGTAGTGTGGAAGTTTCGACAATTTGATAAATCTTTGCTGTTATACGGCGGGTCCAAAAATTATATAGAAACACTCTTATTGTAAATGTTGTGTTCTTTAAATGTTATTATATGCGTTTTATCTCTATCTTCAAAATGAACTAAGATATTTGCAATTTTTAATTCTACAGTAAACCCCCACAAAATTGTTATATCATGAAATATTTTATTCAAAGCTTAATTACCAAATATTATTTCCATTTTTCCCTTTGTGCGTGACGTACGTGCAAATTCATTAGTGGCTGAAACCGAACGAGAATGGATGGGGGGGGGGGGTTAGAGGGAGGAATTAGAAAATTATGTTAGTTATCAAGAATTGTGTCATGAATGTTATGGATCCAATCTTGTTAAACTATCGATGCTCTGCAATTGTTGTTCTGTACATTTTTTCGTAACTCAAATATAAATCGTGTCGAAATGAGATCATACCTGAACGGGGAAATAATTTTGAATGCTTGTATAAGATTTACATACTTATAAATAAATCCTTGTATATAAATTATTACTAATTATACTTTATTAACTTATATAAAATACTTTAATTTTTCGAATTTAATATTTATTTCGTTTTTTTTATATATCAGTTATTCATGTTCTGTTTCCTTTCCATAACTTTCTGTGTTATAGTTTTATTTTCTGCTAATGTTATCGCCCAGCAGAAGCTATGAATTTTTATTAACTACGATTATTTTCAATAATTTGGAGTAATTTTTACCACTTGGTTTGCATGATAAAGGGTGTAAGTCGCTATAATTGCGAGACACAAAACAATTAAATAAATGAACTTGGAAAATCTGATTAGATTACGAAGCCCCTGCGGGTGACGGGGTTTTCGATCGTTGAAATACTAGAGATTCAAAATCTCGCATCTAAATATGAAGATCGCAAATAGTTTAATATGCATTAAATTTCAAGTATTTTTATGTTTTGTTTTGTTACTAAAGAAGAAATAGAGGATATAATATTACGTGACGTCAAGTGTAAGATAGCAGACGGAAAATCAGTAGTGGGTATCCCTCCAACGATCGATGGTCAGACATTTAATTGTTCCTGGATCGGTGGGAATGTTGGAATATGATGATATAGTGCAGCCGAGTGTGAAGAGAGAGAGAGGGGGTGGAGAGAGAGAGAGAGAGAGAGAGAGGGGGAGAGAGAGAGAGAGAGAGAGAGAGAGAGAGAGAGAGAGAGAGAGAGAGAGAGAGAGAGAGAGAGAGAGAGAGAGAGAGAGAGAGAGAGAGAGAGAGAGAGAGAGAACTTGAGCGAAAATGGATTGTGTTATCAGTTGGTGATAAGACGCTTTCATCTTGCCGGGTTTGCCTTGATAGAGTTATTGAGGATCCCCGCACTATCTTCCCAGCCCCGTCTTCCCCTTCCTAATTCTACCGTCTTGTTCTATATATATCTATTAATGGAGTTTCTCTTCATTCTATTCCATTATACGCATTGGTGGGATTTAGATTTTAAAACTACAATTGCATTTGCCTAATTGTGAGTTTCCCGGAGCCGTACGAATATAGACTATTTTACAGATCCTGTGAGAAAGAAGAGTATCGGAAACATAGAATTTTCGTTTTACCCTTTCTGAATCCATCTAGACTAGTTTTAGCAGATTTCCCTTAAGAGAAATCAGCTATTGAGGTTGTACTCATGACGGAATTTTCGAAATTTTTCTTCAAATGTCCATCGATCACACCTAGTAGATGACGAAAATGAGGTCCGTTCAAAACTCTATATATATATATATATATATATATATATATATATATATATATATATATATATATTGGCCTGTTACCGGTCGCAATTTTTGTTTGATCGTTACCAAACTAGATATTTAGTCGTTTTATGTAAAAAGAAGTGGATTATAGGTTCTGTTTGCTTAACAGAAACTGTCTTATTTAACTAGAGGAATATCTAATGTCTTCTCAAGTACTTTTGATAAGCGGTTCCCGGCCCTAGTTACAACCGTAATATCCATATGGTTAATAAATTTATGTACAAAAGTGTATTGAAACTTACGTAATTATACATTAAAAACCATTCCGTTCCCATGAAATATAAACTGCCGTGACAGCAAACTGATAAAATTCTGAAAAAAAGTCCTCCACCGCGAAGATGAATCCCTCAGCGGATAGTGTCGGGCCGATAAAGGATGGTGTATGGTAGAAAAAGTGAGGCCATAACGCCGGCCGGCCTCTCCAAAAACACTGAGGCCATGAATAAGTAAATTTGGCTTTTCCCTCGGGCAAGCGTTTTAATTAATGCAACCGGCGGAGGTGTCTTTTATCCCTGGAAATCGATATATACACTGTGCCTCAAGGCTATTATATTTTCTCACTTCAACGGTATCTTTTTACAACTCATTTTCCTTCCGTTGGTTTACCTTTATTATTAATTTTGAAACTAAAGTCGGAACCGGTGAGGGGGTCTCATAAAAACTTTTCCTGGTGTTATAGGTTATAGATTAAAGCTTGCACGGCTTATGGTATAAGCCCACGACATGTTAATTAATAGCAGAAAAACTGGTTGGTGTTGAAGAAGAGTTAGCGCGCAGGACCACAACTTAGTGCTCACTTTAAATAGATGCATGATTTGGGCAAAGGGTGACGTCGTTTTGGGAGTATAGTTTGATAAATGAACATTGCGTAAAGTAGTATGTCCTACGCCTCACAAAACAAACACATTATGATTTGCAAAGATTCTTTAGACACCCTTCAAACACTACCAAATATTTACACAAATCAACCAAAGCTGAAAATATACAACAAGAGATTATAACTTAGGAGTGAGTGAATCTGCGTACAAGGAGTGAAAAAAAGTACTTTTAGAGTTTCATATGAAAATGCGAAAATTCCAACAAGCAGGGACTGCGTTAACTAAGTAGATTTTCAAGGTGCGTCACGTATTTGCATTTATCTCAAAACATAAATGTTCAATGAGAACAATAGTTGGTATTTGGGCTTCAAATGAAAGCTATTTACTTAATTTATTTAAGCTTATAATGAATCAAAACATTTTTTATCCCAAACAATCAAATTTTAGAAGTCCAAGAACTTAAGAAGGTGGGGGGGGCATGTATCTTGTACAATAAATATCTCTTGAAAACCATATTTGGCATTTAACATTCGAATAATGTGGTTTATTGTATAACAGAGAATTGAAGGGTTTGCTGCAAAAAGAAGGTAGCTCCAATTTTTCCAGTTTTTGGGAAACCAAAAAAAAACGTTTAAAAAATTCAAATTTTAAGTTATGTAAAAATATTGTTGTTGCTTACTTTCAATTATGGTGTTTACATATTAGAACAGTATTTTCATTCAAAAAATATCATCCAAATGTTGGTGGTACGTAGATAATCCTTGGAGCTACCTCTTTTTTGCCCAAAAGAATGGAATAAGAGGAATTTAGGAATATGTTATGTCTTGGAAAAATGTCTAAAAATTATTAGAATGTACTATTATTATGTATTTTTATTCAAAGAAAACTGAAAATAAAGTACAGCAAAATTATTGCTTTTAAAAACAGAAAATAACATCATTATAACGAATAACATAAAATACGAAAATAACATAATTATAACGAAATAACATCATAACGCATCCTGATTCCGTATAACGATTGAAAGCTGCATCCTTTTGGGGCCAAATAAAAGAGGTTTTTTTTTTTTGGCACATGAAAGTGTTTATAACTCTCAACAGCTATGGGATGGAGCTATCTCCTTTTTGCAGCAAACACTTCAATTCCGTTAGGCGCGTGGCTACGGGTGTAGCCATGACAAAGTTTAAATGTTCGTAGCAAGTGCATGCATGGGCTGGAAGCTTTTGGCGGACTAATACCTTCCTAGGCAGGATATGTCTACAGTATGCAAGTGACCTTGACCCTGCTTACAGCAGATCTTTAATTCCTAGTGCGTTACCGGTGTAGCCAACGCGTCCAACGGTGTGACCAGCTACGAGAATTGGCAATTTCAGTTTATCGTTTTGTTTTGTTGTTTTTTTCAATGTTATCATAACAAATAAAGTTAAGATGGCTTTTTCCTCGAGCCAACACAGTTCTGGGAAACGCACCAGTGATCCAGATATTCTTTCTCAATGGTTGCGAGAAGTTTCATTGAGTGAGAAGTCTGAGAAGGAAGATCTACCAACAAATTTGAAGCAACGAGGGAAGGAACTCTTGAATTCACTAGAAGAACATACCCAACCCATTATAATCCCTATAGACACTATAAGAAGATGCAATTTCTGTGAAGGACCGGCAAAGAAAAAGAAAGCATCCAAAAACATGTGTGCAAAATGTAAAAAAAAAAAAAAAAAAAAAAAAAAAAAAAAAAAAAAAAAAAATATATATATATGTAAATATCATATGTGGCAAATTTGTCCCGACTGTTTATAAAAGCGGCTGTATATGTATTTACTATATTTTGTACGTAGTATTTTATTTTCCATTAATAAGTTTTAGTAAAATCGAGCTCCATTACGTTTTTTTTTTTTTTTTTTTTTTTTGCTTATAGAAAGTATATTAATGTGTTATCATTAAAAAAAACCAAAAAAAATATTCACTTCAATAAAAACTGATTTCGATTTGTTCACCGATATAATTGCTTAATAATTGTATACATTAAATTGTTTTATAATAAAAATTCATTAATTTTGATTTTTTTCTTATGTAAATAATTTTTAAGTAATGGCTACACCTGTAGCCAACGCGCCCAAGTGTGTCATTAACTAGGACGCGCCTGTCAGAGGGTTAAGTAATATGAACAGAAGTGGTGGTTTGATAAAGGCTGAAAACTGAAAAATGCAAATATCTCAGTTAATATTCAAGATAGAGAATATATGTATATAACAATAATTATGGTACATTTAATATGCAATAAGATTGGCTCTATTCAATTTTTCGATCCGACGTATAGTAACGGAAGTACTTTAAATTTACCAAAATCCCCTCATAACCCCTCCCCCTCTCCCACTCATCCGATTTCCGAGTTTCGTAACGATCAAACAAAATTTGAAAATCGCTTGAGCGGTAACAGACAATTTTTTATATATACAATTAAAAGACATTTTTTGAGAATGGCTTGATGACTACGACCTCAATAGCTGATATCCCTAAAGGGAAATCTGCTAAGTAAAATAAAATCCCTTTTATTGTAATAATGCAGTAGCTGCACTGTAATGTCTACTGCAAAATTTTAAACGAATTTTTATATGAAGGACAGGCAGAAATATTGTTGGGAAAGAATAAATGTCCCCGATTTTTTTTTTGTCAAGTTATTAAACTGAGAGAAACATATTTTTTCTGAAATTAAATGCCAGAAGAGTCCTCTAACTGGAAGGGGGTTGTAATAAGAGACGCTATCCAACTAGAGAACAGAACACATTTTGCTCACAGTCAACCGACCTACGTTCTGAATTATATTAAATGATCATAATTCATCCTGCTATTTCTTTTTTACATATACACATATACTTTTTTTGTTATGCTTAATTGTCTTTACCTGACATTCTGTATTTAATTGCTTCGGGAACTGAAAGGCTTTGTCCCTCGGGGTCTCTAATCAGCATTTTAATAGAGGAATGGATTTTATTCGGCCGACGAATGCGTACAACTAATTAATTTGTTTAATATTCCGGGTTCGGTGGGCGAATTGAATAAAATCATCCGCTCAAATGGGCTCTCTAGTGCAAAAACTAATGAACTGATCGATTCCCTCCCTTTGAAGTTTGATTGCAAACAATGAAGATTTTAGCCCCGAATAAAATGTAGATCAAGCATATCAGGCAGGCAATTGCATCCACTATCTTACCCTTAAGGGAAATCAGCTATTGAGGTCGTACTCCTGACGCGATTTTCGAAAATTTTCTTCAACTGTCCATCGATCCGGCCCATGAGATGACGAAAATGAGGTCCGTTCAAAATTATATATATTTACACACATATATATATATATATATATATATATATATATATATATATATATATATATGTCTGTTAACGCTCTAGCGGTCGCAATTTTTGTTTGATCGTAACCAAACTCGATATTTAAACGGTTTATGCAAAAAGACAGATCAAGTTCGTTAATGGCTGAAATCGGACCAGTGGGAGGGGAGGGGGTTTAGAGGGGGATTTTCGAAAATTCGAAATATCTCCGTTACCATACGTCGGATCAAAAAAATGTATAAAACTAAGTTTATTCTAAATTAAATTTACTATAAATATTGTTCTATACATTTATTCTCTATCTTGAATATTAACCAAGATATTTGCATTTTTATTAAATTTGGGCCGATAACGGATGACAGTTTCCCGCCAAAAGCTAGTTCGCCTAACTATTTGGCTCTCGTATGGAGATTTCTCTTTTGGATAACTTCACGTGGGAAATCTGGTTAGTTTACGCAGCCCCTGCGTGACGGACTTTTTGTACTATTAGCGGTTTTACTACAGAAAATAAGCTGTTGAGACTGCTCAATTGACAAATTTTAACTAACATAAATATTTACGGATCATAGTAAATGAAAAAAATTATTTATTAAAGTCCACTTTTTGCAACTATGGCTAATTGGGAAGAGTTATCTACAGATTACCACTCTTTTAGTAGATTTCCCTTAAGGGAATATATATATATATATATATATATATATATATATATATATATGTCTGTTACCGCTCTAGCGGTCGCAATTTTTGTTTGTCGTTACCCAACTTCATATTTAAGCGTTTTACGTAAAAGGAAAGATCATGTTCGTTAATGACTGAAATCGGACCAGTGGGCGGGGGGGGGGTTAGGGGGGATTTTTGAAAATTCGAAATATCTCCGTTATTGTGCGTCGTATCGAAAAAGTGTATAGAATCAACCTTATTGCAAATTAAATTTACTATAAATATTGTTCTATGCACTTATTGTCTTTGTTTATTGTTTATTTATCTTGAATATTAACCGAGATATTTGCATTTGTATGCATGTGTGTGGTCGGCAGGAGTCGGCTATGTTCGGGACCCTCCGCTGAAAGCTATTGCAGGCTGTTTCGGTAACTATTCGTGAATAGGTTTAGAGATTCCGTATACTCGTGAATAGGTTTAGATATTCCATACTACTACTGTTGTTAATAGGCGGATTTCTCTATTGTAAAACTTCACGTGGGAAATCTGCTTAGTTTACGCAGCCCCTGAGTGACGGACTTCTCTAGCCAGGGTGGCACTCAGGATTTTATTTAATGAATTCCGTCATAAACTCTTTTGTCCTGGCGGGAATCGAACTCGCCACTCTTGGTTCACCATGAGAGATTAAGGTCAGCGCTTTAACCTATTGATTGTAAGTGTCATAAACAAGATCAATTTGAGTATGAAAATTGGACATCCATTTATCCATCGGTGTATATATATATATATATATATATATTTCACATGTATCCATCAGGTATTCTCACAAGTCCTTTATCAACTCCCATGATTTTTTTTTAAGCCCTTTCTTTGGTAATAGCAGATTCCTATGTATCATGTACATTTCCTATTAGTTATTTTCAAGAATCATGTACCATTCATAATGACAGCTTTCCATGTACCATATAGATCTGCTAATAAAAATCCCCAAGAATGGGTATTTATCAATTCCCAGATATGTTTTTAGATTTCTAATGTACGCTTTGGTAATAATAGGTCCCATGTATTACGTAAATTTCAAATCATTAGTTTTTAAGAATCATGTATCGGTCACAAAGACAGGTTTTTCAGTTTTCATATACATCTGAGATACTCTCGTATTCTTCATTAATTCCCATATATCATGTAAAATTTCCAATGTATACTTTGGTAATAGCAGATTTCCATGAATCAAATACATCTCATATTATTAGTTCTCATGAATCTTGGCACAGATATCGACAGCTCTCGATGTAATGTATACATCTCATAATAGCATTACTCATGTGTACTTTAGAGGTTCCCATGTATCTTTATGCACTTACAGTGGTATATATGTTGGTAACAGCAGATTTCCATGAATCATATTTATGTAATGATAATAGCTATACAAGTATTATATGTTAACAAGGGTTTTGATATAACATATTCCTATTTCTAATAATGATGGGATATTTACTGCTCCATTAGCCATTCTGGGAAATTGGCAATTTCCCATCTCTCCACAATTTTATATTTCAATCCGAAAAGAATATTATAAAGCAGATAAAAACCATTTTTCATTGAGCTATACGTGAATGATGGAATAGAAAAACGAAACGCAATCAGTTACAGATATCCTTGACCCTGTATGACAGTAACAATAAAATGGTTCTCTATTCGTTCCTTGGCCAAATGTAATCTTAATAAAAGAGCTTCGTTCCTCGAACACAGTTTATTAAATCCTTATGACCTTTTTTATGGCCAAAATTCTAGCGCATGGTCTTCCACCACTTGGTCAAACCGAGTTATATAGTTAAGACCCTCTATAACTTGTGGCCGAATAATAGCAGATATATAGTATGGGAAAGGGTTTTCCTTGATATCTGACTCCCTTTTATGTTTTCCAACCTATACAGCTTCAAGAAATTGATCATCATTGTATTTGTGTCCCAGTATCCTACTGACATACATTTACGAAAATTGTTGTTGTTGTTGTATAGGGTTTAAGGGCGAAAAACTACCAGGTTATCATCGCCCTGTAATATTTATAATTCACATTTTGGTATCCTCATCCATATCGCCATTTTAACAATATAAACGAGGATACGAGCAATTGCACTTTAAATTTCTTTGTATAAACTCGTGTTTTTTACAAAATTAAACAATTTATCGAGTTCTTTCGGGTCATCTCCAAGGGCCACTTCTATACTATTGGAAATATTGTATTTGTTTCTAATATCTGTATACTTATGGCATTCCATTAATATGTGATATATAGTCAGTTCTGTGTTACATTTCTCACAAGTCGGGGGTTGATCTTTTGTCATAAGATAGCCATGCGTAAGTCGTGTGTGCCCAATTCGGAGTCTTCCTAATACAACCTCATCTCTTCTGTTGTCTCTTGTCGAATATTTCCATGGACGGATGGTGGTTTTAATAGTTTTTAATTTATTGTTCTGGGTTTCATTCCACATGTGTTGCCAGTTTTTATTAATTTCTTCTTTGAGTGGTTGGTAGAGTTCTGCAGATGTAGTTGTTGTTGGGGTGATGGAGTCGAGTTGATGGGCTTCTCTGGCTGCTAAATCTGCTTTTTCGTTTACATCTATTCCCACGTGGCTTGGAATCCACATGAAGTAGACGGCCCTTTTTAGCTCTCGGAGCATTTGTATTTGATACGAAATTTGGCATGCGTTTGTTCATTGCTATTGTAAATAGTTGGCGTCTTATTACCTACAAAATAAAGCCATTAATTATCGGAAGAGGGAAGTTGGTACTTTGTTGTTATTGACGACCAAGTTGTAATACCTAACCTGATAACAATCGTACAGTACCCCAGACGAAATTCATTTCCCTTCAGTTATAAATTTTAAAATGGTTTATATCCGGTAGAGTGATTATTCTTGAACCTCTAAATTCAGCTGACTGTGTATTAGCAATTTTACTATTTGTATGTGAAGAAACAATTATTTTATCGAGAGTATTGGACAATTATTTTCGAATTGAATATTAAAGCTTTGTCATCCATAACAATGTACCAACCGCCTCCTCCTCAAATTTAATGGCCGAAACACGTAAGTAGTAGGACGCTAACTGTTAATAATAGCAATTAACAGACTCATCCCAAATTCCGTAAATGTATGTCAGAAAGGCTCAGCGACAATGACGGAAAGACTCAACAAGGTAACATCGTTGAGGCTGAATTTGGAATTATACTAACCGCCACACACTGGAGCGATCCTTCAGTAATGTTGGACATTGGGGGAAAAAATAAAAGTTTTAATTTGGGATTTTGATTGTTTTGTTAGTACCACATAAACCCTTTTCAATTGAGCAGATTGATTTTTAGCCATATTAAAGCAATGGTTTTTACATAATGCCTGGTTATAATTGCTAGGTTAAAAAAAGCCTTGGTTTATTTAATTTGTCGTGAATTCTTATTTCATTTTATAAATTATTGTTGCTTCCAGTACACATTAAGGGCATTATAACAAATTAAAAACTGGCACAAAAGGTTTTTAAAATTCCACTAATTTTTTTTTTTTTTTTTACATCGAGCTGAAAATAAGTTTATTTAATTGAATTCGTAAATCGCTTGTATTTGCATGAAAAAATACCACTTGGTATTTTAGGAGTATATTGTCTTATTTACAACGTCGTCAGATCTTGCCTAGACTTGTCTATTCATTAAATATTTTACTTTTAGTGTTAACGCTTTCGGTGCGGAAGACGTATTATACCTCCCGCGGACCTTTCCCAACTACGTACGATGTAAAACGTCTCCTCCTCTATGAAACTGACGCCGCCAATCGCGTTCGAAGAAATAGTCAAATACGTTTTTTTCTTGTCTAAATATTTTATATGTTGATATTATGTGTCTACAAATCACAATTATCTACTTAGTAAGCGATGCATAATCTGTATGTTCACATTTAAAATTCATCCTACCGTTATATCGCAACTGGCAAAATTGCTTAAAAAATTGCTGATGAGCTAGTTCAATAGAGTATTCGATGTGCTTTAAAATGACACAAGAATAAATATTCTAGGACCAGTAGAAACGGAGATATTAATGAATGTCCGGCTTACCCTATCACTCGCTCCAGTGTGCGCCACCGAGGGGCTCGGAATGGCCAGGTGAGTTAAAGCGTTGGACTTAATATGGTTCACTTAGAGGGGTGAGTTAGAATCCTACCTGGAATAGGGGTAGGAATGGCCAGGTGAGTTAAAGCGTTGGACTTAATATGGTTCACTTAGAGGGGTGAGTTCGAATCCTACCTGGAATAGGGGTAGGAATGGCCAGGTGAGTTAAAGCGTTGGACTTAATATGGTTCACTTAGAGGAGTGAGTTGGAATCCTACCTGGAATAGGGGTAGGAATGGCCACGTGAGTTAAAGCGTTGGACTTAATATGGTTCACTTAGAGGGGTGAGTTCGAATCCTACCTGGAATAGGGGTAGGAAAAAATTTAATGACGAACTCTTTAATAAAACACTTTTGCCCTACCCTAGAAAAGGGTGGTAACCTTTTGACAGCGCGTCCCAATCAGTAGCTGTAAGTGGAATTTAATAAATAATAATAATAATAATATCCCCAACGCTATTTTTCGCTATATTAGCAATATAATTTCACGTTTCCCTATTGGAGCAAAATCTTGTTGCTCCAAAAATGTTTTCGTTTTTTTACTCTGAGAATAGTGATTAAATTATTTTTCATTTTTAGCTAATTCCAAAATTTTTATAACTGAAATATAGTAATAAGTAATTTTGGTTTTACCGAATTCCTCCCTCCGGCACTATTTTACCATCTTTGAGCGAGGTACTTTCATATATTACTGGTTATATAACAGCAAAAGTATGTAACTCAAACATATTTTGGTTCCATTATTTTGAGAATTTAGAGCTAAATCAGTCAGATCTATTACAGAAAATTGATATTCATTCTTAAACGGCTACATAGAATAGGTAATGCATATAGTCTATCACTCCATTAAAAATGTTAAGTATTGACTGTCCTTCGTCGTTTAGGGAATAAAGCACCTCGTATATATCTTGAATGAGGTGTCAATCTTCCTCATTTTTTTAGGCATGATGTTTAAATTACTGTAGAGGATATTGACTTATGATTTTAATTAGAAGACGAAATACTGACTTTCATTAAAAATGACTGAAATTAACAAGCCAATCTTCTTAACAGTAGTAAGGCACTGTTCCCTTCCAAAATAATGTGAAAGAAATTGAATTCTTGTGCACGTAGAGACCCAGTCAAATTTCATCAAAATATAAAATATACTAGTCAATCTAATTGACATTAATTAATATCTGCCTTTTCTGAAATAAATCTAAAATTGCAGGTGTATGCTATTAGGATTTTTTTTATGTATTCAATTACTGATAACATTTATTTTTGTTTTAGGCCCCAAGTCGAAGTGTTACAACGAATCTCTGTTTAAAGTAATATATTTACTGTCTTGTAAAACTTTATTTATATATTATGAAAAAATCACTTTAGTTTCTGAGGTTTTCTCAGACCCGTACTTTGCCTAATAAAATATATAACAGGTTATCCCTTGTAAATCTTCGTAAGTACGTTTTAGACTTATTTTGTATTTTACGTAGGGCACTTGCAAAATTTTACAATAGGACTTTATTTTTTACATTTTTTCAAAATACTTTCCACCGCATAAAACACACTTTTCCATCCTCCTAAACCAGTTTTCAAAGTAGCCCTGCCACGTTTCTTCTGGGATCTGGGCACACTCGAAGTCCCAGGCCTTCAATAGGTCCTCATCGCTTGAGAAATGCCTCCCTTTCAGCCTGTTTTTCACGTGAGGGAAAAGCGCGAAATCACAGGGAGCTAGATCTGGGCTGTAGGGAGGGTGCTCTAACAGTTTTATTCCAGTACTGGCCAAATATTCTGTGCAAACTCTGGAACGATGCGCTGGAGCATTATCCTGGTGAAGGAACCATGTGTCCATTCTAGAGTTTGGCCGATTTTTTTTCAGAGCTTGCACTACTTTAGGGAGGCATTTCTCGGTGTACCACCTGCCTGTGACAGTTTTCTGAGTTTCTAGCACCAATCCCTCCACAACGCCCCTCCTACTAAAAAATACCGCCACCATTCTTTTCTTAACAGATCTGGATTTCCGGACATTGACGGGGGTGTCCTCATCTTCAAACACCCATAATAGTAAAGCCAGGTTTCATCACCCGTTACTACGCTGTTTACATTGGAGGCATTCCCATTTTTGAATTTCTTGAGCATTTCACGGCACCACGAGACCCGATTCGCCATCTGTCCTTCAGTCAAGTTATGGGGCACCCAAAGAGTACAAAGCTTCCTGACATGAAGATGATCATGCAAAATGCTACGAATCGCTGGTGCATTTCTACCCAAGGACTCCTCTATCTGCAGATAGGTAGCTCCCCTGTCTGCCTCCAGCAATTTACGAACAGCATCAATGTTCTCTTCGGTCACCGATAAAGCTGGACGACCTGACCTTGGAGCGTCCTCAAGCTCAAAATTTCCTCATTTAAACTCTTGGTACCACCTAAATATCGTTGTACGGTGTGGGCAATCCTCTCCAAGCACTGGCAGCATTTCTTCAACACAGTTAACGCACGTGCAAAGTTGTAGCGTAAAATCGCTCTGTACCAGGACTCTAGACCAGGATGACATTTCTCACACCTTTCACTAGCACTGTCAAAAGGAAAATGACTCTAGCCCGGTGACTCAGCTAGCTACTGTGCAAGCTTGAACAGGTCTAAGCGTGTGCCAACTCGTCCCCTCGTCCTGCGATCCCATCCCTCATGTTGCAAAACTTTCCTAGTGCCCTACGTATTTATATATGTTTTGCTATACATCTACATGTTTTATATGTGTGGTATGGTTACGTTAGTATGTGTTGTATATATTGGCTACTGTGGGTTAGAAGTTCTGTCATAACGTGGGGAGGGCCAAGGATTTTTTGTTGAATGCACTCTATTTTTTATTGGTAGGTCCTAGTTACACTATTTGCATAAAGGGATGTCTGTTCTTGTCATTAAGTGTCTATGTGTCAGGTATGTGTGGCCGATCCTGAGTCTGACAAGAACTACTTCCTCCCGTCCAGTACACTTATGGCTCGATGGCCACTCCTTAATTGTACTTTTGATTCTGCGGAGGTGGTTGTTTACTTCCATCCATTCTGATTGGCATTTGTTTAGGATTCGGTATATGTCTGACTATGTCTTCGTAAGAAAAGTTTGTTTGTGTTGAGTTTTTTGGGCTAACTTAGCCTGGTGATTCGCTGCCCTACAGATAATTGTAAAATAATCAGCAAATACTCAGGTGTATTATAATGTAGCTGTAAACTTTCAGTAAATTTCCCACTATATATATGTTATGTCTTTTAACGCTTTAGCGGTTGCAATTTAGTCGTATTATGTAAAAATAAAGATCAAATTCATTAATAGCTGAATCCGGACCAGTGGGAGGGGCGGTTTCGGGGAGAATTTCGAAAATTCGAAATATCTACGTTGTTATGATTCGGATCAAAAAATTGTACAGAAACAATTTTATTGAAAATGTAATGTTCTATAAATGTGATCTTGTACGTTTTTTCATTATCTTGATTTTTAGCCTAGAAATTTGCAATTTTTAGTTTTCGGCTTTCAGTAAATCTCCACTCCTACTCAAGTCGTATTAACAATAATGTTATATTATTAAACAAATTATTACACATACAAGACTAAATACCAAATATTGTTCTCATTGAACTTTTGAACGTTTTGATTTAAACGCAAATTTTGAGGTGACTCACGTTGGAAATCTTAGTTAACGCAGCCCTAGTGTGTCAAATTTTTTTTTTCTTCTTGTTCTAATATAATTGCATATGATCTCACTTTAATATTTTCCATATTTTTTTTATATAGAATAAAACTAGAAAATTAACCTTGCCATAAGCAAATATCCCCGAGATTTATCGTTTTCACAAATACAGGGTCCGGCAAAAAAACCTCCCCGGTTTGAGCAAGCCACCGCGTGAGTTGTAGTGGGGGTAGAGATGTGGAGGGGGTATTGTTCCGTAGCGGCCTACGTGCCATTTTCAGTATTCAGATTATGAAACTCGCAGGCTGCATGTGATGACATTTTGCAAAATATTCCCCAGATGCTGTCTTCATTTCTTCTGATGAAGCCCACTTCCACTTGTGTGGAACTGTTAACAAACATAATTTCCGCTACTGGGCTGCAGAAAATCCTAGGGAACTCCACCAACAACCACAACACAGCCCAAAAGTCACAGTTTGGTGCGCCGTTGCGGAATTTGGTGTGTGGGGACCTACTTTCTTGAAGAAGATGGACAAACAGTAACGGTCAATGCCGATCGCTATTGTCACATGATTACTCCGACCCAAGATCGACCAGTTTGTTTTAGACCATGAGGAAGAAAAAGTTTGGCTCCAAAAGGACGGAGCCACAGCTCACACTGCTCGGCGGTCCATGGAAATGTTAAGAGAGTTGTTCCCTGGACGTCTTGTTTCTTTAAGAGGAGACATTTCCTGGCTCCCAAGGTCACCCGACTTATCACCTTGTGATTTCTTTCTGTGGGGCTACCTAAAGGCTAAAGTGTACAAACATCGTCCCAGAACTCTGCAAGAACTAAAAGATGTCATTAGGCAGGAAGTGGCAGCCATTCCAAGGGAAGGTACATGAAGAACTATGGACAACTTCAGTGAGACTTCGTGAATGTCTTAACAATGGGGGACATCATTTATCGGACGTAATTTTCAAAACCAAGTAAAGTATACTAGGTGATGTAAAATGACATTATATGGCTATTCACAAATATAAGTAATTGTTCTGTATGTTTCTTATTATTTATGCAAATGCCTATTGAAATCAGGGAGGCTTTTTGCCGGACCCTGTATAGTATACCAAAGAATAAGAAGAAGCCAATGAAAGTACTGTAGTTCCTATAAATCCGTTATGTCACGATCTAAGCCCTATTACGTCACTGTATAGATAAAAATAGTTGACAGCTATTGAGGCATGAAAGGCTAGTTCTGTAAGCATTTCAAAGAGGTCGGTACTTACAAGGGAGGTTTGGGACCCGAAAATTCAAAATATTTCTGAAACTATGTGTGCAAGTAGAGTATTTCATTCCTAAGACTATTTTTTTATACACATATTGTTTTGTATAATGGATATTGCAGGTCAAATTTGGATTTTTAGCAGATTTCGCTTAAGGGAAATCAGCAATTGGTTGTACTTCTGACGCGATTTGCGAAAAACGTTCTCAAATTTCCACCGATCCTCCCCAGAAGATGACGAAAATGAAGTTCAAGTCAAGTATATATATATATATATATATATATATATATATATATATATATATATATATATGTATATCCGTTAACAAGTTAATCGCCATCTCAGTCATGTGTGTCACACGCTAAGAAGTTCTACATGAGCCATGTCAGACGTACGCGATTTGGTAGAAGGCCACGTCAATCACAGATGTCCGACGCAAACGATACATTTGAATTACTTTTCGAAAGCTTGGCCTATCAGGAACAAAACTTGAAAATTTCTTGGCTTACTACAAACAGTAAAATGAAATAAACATAGCTATATCATGGTATATTGTTTCAGTTGAAATATTTTTTTTTGGAAAAATATTGTTGTGAAAATGTTTCTGATATTATCGTGGCGATTAACGTATTAATGCTCTAGCGGTCGTAAGTTTTGTATGATCTTAACGAAACTCGATACTTAGTCGTTTTAGCAGACTTCCTCTAAGTTAAATCAGCTATTGAGGTCGTACTCATGACGCGAGTTTCGAAAAATTTTCTTCAAATGTCCATCAATCCTACCCAGGAGATGACGAAAATGAAGTCCGTTCAAAATTATATATTACATTTATTTATCAAGAAAAACTGGGACCGCAAGAGCGTTAATCTAGCGGTCGCAATTTTTCTTGATTGTTACCAAACTCCATATTTAAACGTTTTATGTAAAAATAAAGATCTAGTTTGTTAATGGCTGAAATGCTACCAATGGGGGAGGATAATTTTCGAAAATTCGGAATATCTCCGTTACTGTTCGTCGGATCGAAAAATTGTACACGACCAATCTTATTTCAAATTAAACGATCTATAATTATTGTTAAGTATATGTATTCATTATCTTTAATATTAACCCTAATATTACCGACCTCTCCCAGTTCGCATGGATTACCAACGGGGGGGGGGCTCCTTGAGCCCACAACCTTAAAAAACTTTTATTTTGGTTCTATAATTTTTATAAAATTTTTATTTCTATTGGATTATGTTAAATGGACGTTTCTTATGACACCTGTGAAAAAAAAAATTAAATAAAGAATTAAAAAAAAAATTTAATAAAAAAGTTCGGATGGGGAAAAAAGGATGACTTTAAATTAAAAATAATCTTATTCTACTAGAGGAACATATCTAAACATTGTTAGAATAAAAAGCTATCTATATCTAAGTTATTATAACATTATAATAGAATAATAATTTAAGAATAGTTATTTATTATACAAGTGACGAAAGTAGATCATTTTACAACTCGAGTGAAACGTTTACCCACACGAGCGAAGGAGTGGTAATTTCAAGAGAGTTGTAAATTCTATTTTCGTCACGAGTGTAATATTAAATTTTTTCTGTAATCGTGTAATACATGATCAGATCTAACCAGAATATGAACAAAATTAGGATGTTGTGAAGATTATGGTATGTTATTGGTAGGTTATAAGCATGGTTGTGAAAGGTTATAAGCATAGTTATAAAACAACTAGTGATGATTGTGAAGTAGTGCAGGTTATAAACAAGAAAGGTAATTATTATTATATTTAAATTTTAAAATGTATTTTTTAATTTATACTTATTATTAATTAAGAAGGCAATTCACTTTCATCACTTGTGAAGAAAGTGATTACTTTCTTCACTCTATTCAACGATTACAGAAAAAATCGAATTATCAAATTCGTAATTGCAATTATATAAATCAGTTCAGGGGATAAATCAGTTCTCGCCCTAGAGCATGCTCCATGGCCTTCACTGAAGATCTAGGAATGCCCACAAGATTTTCACTCCTTTCAGAAACACACACTTTTACTAAACTCTCAGATAGTTCTAATAAAAAGTACTTTCTTCGGCCAGCACTATTTCTTCTCCATGTTGTGTTTTTAAGAGTAAATACTGTATAAGAATTGAGGGCTGTTATGTCCAAGAGGGAGTAGAAAAGAGATAATGGCCACCTTCTTGTCCCCCTTTTTCATGAATATTGTCTCACCATGGAATCGATTGTATCTATTCCTCCCTTAGTATCATTATAAAATAGATTTATGTCTGTTTTTTTCTTAGGATTTTGGGGGTCAATATGAGGGTCTTGATGTTGAGTGGATAGGAGCAGTAAATGTCTAGTTGGTCTAGTTCGGGTTATATACGATTGAAGTGTTCAGGGGGTTTGTTTGATTTTGGACCAGTGTATAAAAATAGGCAAGAATAGAGCTCTCTTCCCTTGACAGTTTTCAAAATTTTGGGAATATGTTTCCTTCTGCTATGTAAAGTTCCTACGTAAGTCAAATTATAGTTTTTGTACAGATCTCTTTTCTAAAAAGTATCAATCAAGAGCAATAATTATATATTATGTATATTACCATGTCAGAAATATATTTTTATATGAAAAAAAAATATATGGAGAGAATATATATATTTTTTTATTGGGGGAAAAAAACTTGAGAAGGTTTGTGTATGTAAAAATTATATCAAAGTAATTATTATTTGAGCAACATAATTAATAACACTAGAATTACTAGTTAAAAGTAGTATTAAATACAGTAGGCTCGAGAAGCCCCACCCTTGGTACTTCTAGGATTAACCCAGATATTTGCGATTTTTAGTTTTCTGCCTTCAGTAAGCCACAAGTCCTACTCATGCCATATCAACAATAAACAGTTATATTATGAAGCACTTTATTTGAAGCCTAAATACCAAATATTGTTCTTATTGAACTTTTACATCATGAGATAAATGCAAATACGTGACGCAAGTGGGAAATTAGGTAACGTAGCACCTGCGTGACGGACTTTTAAGTATAATAAAAGATCAAGTTAGTTAAGGGCAGTCATTCCAACATATGGGAAATCTGCTTAGTTTACGCAGCCCCTAAGTGACGAACATTTTTAAAAAGTAATCTTACAATAAATTTCAAATATTCTCATTAATCAGTATCTAAACAATTCATAAGAATATATAGAACAATTGTGTCATGAGACAAACTTAATCAAATAATATTTCATAATTATGACTAACCTACTTTTCAACCCAATGCTCTTATATCTTTTTAACAGTTTATTTTTTTTTATTTGAAGTTCTTAAGGAGGCTATGTGGCTCAAGGTAATTTATTTAAGGACATAAGTTTTCGGTTAGTCAGTAATCTCGTTCGGTCGTTCCCAGATATATTTGGAAAGAGAATAAGCACTATGATACTCATAGAGGCTTAGGTAGGCAATTCCGAACCAAAGAGATATAAAGTAGCACCCAAAGAGGCATGAGATACGATTTGTGAGGCCTTTGATGCTTTGATAGAAGCCTAGTTGGAGATAAGATAGAATGTCTTCCTATAAATTCCCCCATATCCCTTTTACCTCTTTATTCCCTGACTATAGAGAAAAACCAATTTTTATATGTGTGTATCGTGTTTTTGTTTATAGGTTAAATAAAAAATACGTATATAACTCAAAACGTGGTTGGGAATAAGAAATATAAAGCTCTAACAAAATTAAATAGGCTTAAACGATACGAAATATTAAAAATAATCCTGTAAAATGTTCATAATGTACATTTTTGAGGTGCTGGATGGTGAAGGAATTATTATCTCAGGTAAGAAAAAACGCCTCGTTCCTTCACTATTCTTTATTCGTTGTGACAGAGCGCTTTCAGAGCATACGCTCCATCTGATCCTTTCGATCAGAGTCTTAATAACGAGGATATTTTGAACTTTGGAATTTCCCTCTCTTTATTCCTGGTCAGATTTCTGTCATTGATGACTATGGACTTTAGAATAACATTAAATCACCTTAATATGAAAAATCGCGTACATCAAAAAAGCATTTTCTAAAAGGAACGTGGAATCTTATTTAACGACGTTGTGTGACAACGAACAGAATGTATTTCACACAGCAGAAGTTCAATGAAAACAATATTTGGTATTTAAGCTTATAATAAAACGGTTCATGATATAACAGCTTATTGCGAGAAATGAAAATATATCGGTTTACGGTCAAGTTAGGAGAAAAGTCCGTCACGCAGGGGCTGCGTAAACTAAGCAGATTTCCCATGTGAAGTTTAGCAATAGAAAAATCTGCATACTGGTAACACAACACCACCATAAGGTAAATACAAACGGTAATGAGAAATCTATCAGTTAATTTTAACTCCCAACTGAAACGGCTTCTGAATTGTAAGAATAATTTATATTTTAATAACTCATATTTTAGTAGTCCAAGAACTAAAGAAGTGGGGGGGGCGATAAACCGAACGTATTGGCATAAATCTCACAAAGTAACGAAGGTTAGGTAAGGTTACAAAACGACAGGTGAAGTTAGAAGCTTCCGCCAGGGGCGAGAAAACGGCCAACTAACCCGAACAACACCCGACAACAGACTTCATAAAAATGCAAATATCTCGGTTAATATTCAAGGTAGAGAATAAGTGTATATAACAATATTTATAGTAAATTTAATTTTCAATAAGATTGGTTCTATACAATTTTTCCATCCGATGCATAATAAATGAGATATATTTCGAATTTTCGAAAATCCCCCTCTAAACACCCCTCTGGTACGATTTCAGCCATTAACGAACTTGATCTGCCTTTTTACATGAAACGATTAAATATCGAGTGCCCTAACGCTGCAACAAAAATTGCCACCGCTATTGCGTTAACAAATTTCAAGTATATATATATATAAGTATGTATCTTATATATATATATATATATATATATATTAATATATATATTTATATGTATATATATATAATTTTGAACGGACCTCATTTTCGTCATCGCAATTATATCGAAATTAAATTTTCCAGAAGATTGGTTCTATACGATTTATTGGTACGCCGTATATAAAGGAGATATTTCGAATTATTGAAATCCCCCTCCCCTTAAACCTCTCCGCTCATCCCATTGGTCCGATTTCAGCAATTAATAAACTTGACCTTTAGTTTTCTTTGCAATATACAAAATTTTGATATGACACCATTTTCGTCATGAACTTTTTAGTGCATGATATCATTTTCATCAACGACATTTGAAATATTTTCAAATTGGCTTCATGACCTCAATAATATATTTTCCGGACGTGACTAATCTGTGAGTTACGGAAGGTAAGAATTGGGTTGAAGAAAAAGAGGAATGTCCTTGAAAACTCGAAGCCGAGTTCGACCTCGCTAAACCGGAAATGAGACCTAGATAAAATAATTTTCGCCTCACCGGAGTGTACGTGACACCACAATCTAAAAGGAATAATAAAACTTCCTAGGGAAGAGTTGACCTTTAAAACAACTCCAGTATTGGGAGGGGAGACTCTCTTAAGTCTGGGAGGACTTGTTGATTAAACCGACGTTCAATGATTGCTTTTGATTGGAAAAATTAAGAAGTTTATATGGAGGATTACTAAGAATATTTGCTCAGTAATGATTGAATTATCCTTCTTTGATTATAAAAAAAGTCCGTCAATCAGGGGTTGCGTAAAATAAGCAGATTTTCCTCTTGAAGATTAACAATAGCTAAACCTACATACTAGTAACACAACACCACCGTGAATATAAGCGAAAAAATTCAGACATTAATAAGAAATCTTTTCCCTCCCGGCGGGAAGCGTTTCAAATGTAAACAAACAGGTCTGCTACGGCTCAGCGGAAAGAAAAACAATAGCTCAAACATATCAAAACATAACGTATTCAATTTATTGAAAACTATGTACTATATCCAGTGCTGTAATTTATAATGAATCAGAATAATTTTTATCTCAATCAACAAATTTTAGTAGTCTCAAGAATATAAGACGGGTGGGGATGTAGTCACAAGAACATATTTGCACCTATTCCGTATAGTAAAATGTATCTGGAAAACAATATTTTTGGTATTTAAGCTTCGAATAATGTGGTTTATTATATAACTGAGTAGTATTTATGTAACACCATTAGAATTGGGATTTTACTATAGGCTGAAAACTGATAAATGCAATATCTCGGTTAATATTCAAGAGAGAGAATAAATGTATATAACAATATTTATACTACATTTAATTTGAAATAAGATTCAGTTTATATACTTTTTGGATCCAACTTATAGTAACGGAGATGTTTCAAAATTCTCTCCCTCGTCCGATTTCAGCCGTTAACGAACTTGATTTTTAGCAGATTTCCCTTAATCAGCTATTGATATTGTACACATGACGCGAGTTTCAAAAACATTTCTCGAATTTCCATCCTTCCAACCCAGGGGATGATGAAAATGAGGTCCGTTCTACATATTATATATATATATATATATATATATATATATATATATATATATATATATATATATATATGTGTGTTAACGCTCTAGCGTTAGCATCTACAGATGACGAAAATGAGGTCCGTTCAAAATTATACAGTGTGTCCCCAAACCAAACGGCCGAACTTCAGGGATCGATAGAGTATCAAAACCTAAGAAAAAAAGTCCTCTGGCATATGCCTCGTTTTCGCTTCGTTTTTGAAAAAATCACAAAAAACTGAAAATAGTTGTGCAAAAAGTGTATTTTTTTTTAAATAAAGTATTTAAATTACAAAAAACTGTTGGCTTTTTGAGTAAGCTTAATTTTTTAATTTACGAGGAGTAAATTTAGAAAACATGACTAATATCACGCTTTCCTTATCAATAAAACGTCTAGGTTGAGTGTTTAAACTTAAAAAGAAAGGATTAAAATGTTTACTATCATTTTAATCCTTTTTGGGGGGAATCCAGCCTCGCATTCTCACATTAGTGGTGTTGCTAGTAATGTTCAGTGAAGTCAACAAATATGGCTAGATTTTTTAGAGGTTTGTAACGATCAAACAAAAATTGCGACCGCTAGAGCGGTAACAGACATATATATATATACAGATTTGAACGAACCTCATTTTCAGCTACTATCATCTACTAGGTAGGATCGATGGAAATTTGAAGAAATATTTCGAAAATTGCGTCATAAGTACGACCTCAATAGTTGATTTACCTCAAGGGAAATCGGCTAAAATACAGAAAAAAATTTTATTTAGAATTAGGAGTCCTGGCTGCTCATTTAATATCACTTGTCACTGTAATACGGGTATGCTTATCTTGAAAATGTCTATTTGGATAAATTATCTATTACAACTTGTCAAATACTACATTGCTCATTACATGCTAAACACAATATAGTTTGGGTACAGTCAAACCTAGTATTTATTTTATATATAAATCAAGTTTTGATTTTATTTTATATTTGTTCAATGTAATTCTAAACATAGTTTTGCTCACATTGGGACTATGGCAGTAGCTATTCATTGAACAACTCCCAAATATACTATTGCCTGAGAAAATTAAAAGTATTTATAAAAGCTTACATATCAAGTTTTGTATTTGGCATACTGAAGAACTTAAGATAAAGTTAGGTATCCTTGATCATGAAAGTATTTAGCATTATGCGCCCTGGTGGCTTCTTGAGTACATATATGACTATTTCTTGGAAATCTATTTCTGGATAAATTTCATTCAATCCTAGCGTGTATTTTCGTTTGCGATTTAATATTTAATGATGTACAATATGTATGTAAACTTCCCCAAACGAAGTTGATGCTACATTAGTGTTAGACATAGTTTTGGACTGTATATCTGTTAATTTGACACTTTGATTCTGTTGATAACCTAATAAGCTTTTCTAGAAGTTAAAATGACATTAACTTGTACATAATGTGGGTCTTCTAAAAACTCCTAAACCAACACAAGTTTGGGGAAGCTTACTTATTGTTCATTATGAAATCTCGTGTGACAGCAAAAGTTACAAATAAATGTTTGGGCTTAATTAAAAATACGCAAACGAAAATACACGCTAGGACTGACTGACAGTTTATTAAAATAGAAATATCCAAGATATAACCATATATGTACCCAAGAAGCCGCCAGGGCGCATAATGCTAAATACTGTTAATACTTTCATGATCAAGGATACCTACATTTATCTTCTACGGAGAAAACAGTCTTATTATGCAAAATACAAAACTTGATATATAAGCTTTTTAGCTGATTTCCCTTAAGGGAGGTCATCATATTTATGATGCGATTTTCGAAATTTTTCTTCAAATGTCCATCGATCCTACCCAGGAGATGCCGAAAATGAGGTCTATTCAAAACTATATATATATATATATATATATATATATATATATATATATATATATATATATATATATATGTTACCGCTCTAACAATCGCAATGTTTGTTTGATCGTTACCAAACTCGATATTTAATCGTTTTAGGTAAAAAGGAAAATCAAGTTCGTTAATGGCTGAAATGACCTGTGGGAGGGGTGGGGTCTAAGGATTTTCGAAAATTCAAAATATCTCCGTTGCTATACGTCGTATCGAACAATTGTATACAATAACTGTTATTGCAAAATAAATGTACAATAAATATTGTTATGTACATGTATTCTCTATCTTGAATATTAACCGAGATATTTGCATTTTTATGAAATTTGGGCCGATATCGGATTTTTGAATTTCCCACCAAAAGCTAGTTCGGCCCTTTGCCGTAACTGTTCGGCTCTCCTATGGAGATTTCTGTATTGTATAACTTCACGTGGGAAATCTACTTAGTTTACGCAGCCCTTGCGTGACGGACTTTTTACATATTTTTAATGTTCCCTAGCCATTACCCCTATGTGAGCAGTTTGCTATAGTTACTTAAAAACGACATTTGAAGTCGCCCGGCGGTTGTTGTCCAGGCTACACTGTTTTAATCAGCAGGCACTGACGATGGAGCGCTGACTCCGAAAGTGCACTCTGCATAATATTAAAAACAGTAGTAGAGGACAAGGCCGTTTTATTGATCCTTATTCAGTTTTTGAGTTTCTACCTCAGCTAAATATCGAGGTAACTGCAACTCTAATAAGGTAGCTAAGGCTTTTAAACTATTATCATGTGTAACTGAATTTCTATAAGTATTCTTTAGAAGAATTTATCATGGGTATTTAGTCTAAATGGAATGTAGAAGTAAGAGTTCCAGAAATTTACAAACGTACCTTTGGTCAATAAAACATTATCACTGATAATAAATTAATTTAGTTTTACACAGCTATCAATAGGTAATAAATGAAATTTCAATTTTAATTGAAAACTCATGAACATTCCTAGAACTCAATGAGTGACCCAGAAATGTACCTCGATGCTTATCGATTTAAAAGGAAGAATTGAGGGCAGAAGGGAAGCCATTTCATATTTCATGCTATTAGCAGATTTCCCTTAAGGGACAGCTGATTAGTGAGTTTGAGGTCATGAAGTAATTTACATCTTACACCAAAAATTCTCTAATTGTACTCAGTAGATGTCGAAAATGAGGTTATTTCAAATTATAAATGAACTAGTAAACGTGTGTCTTTATTTTTTACGCTATAGAGGAAACGATTTCTATTTTAACGAAACGACTCTTGATTTTAACTTAAAACGAATGGACAATATATATATATATATATACACAGTTTTGAACGCACTTCATTTTCGTCATCTGCTAGATAGGATCGATGGACATATGAAGAAAATTTTCGAAAATCGCGTCTTGAGTACGTCCTGAATAGCTGATTTCCCTTAAGAAAGTCTGCTAAAATGTATGTGTCTCAAAATGTTTGCTTTTGACTAACTTCGTGTGAGACTTTATAATTAGAAGAATTTAAAATTGGACAAAAACCTCCGGAATCGACGGGTCTTTAAGTCAGCGGAGGAAAGAAAATAAGTGGAGTGAACTTGTAAAGATTGACTGATAAAAAACGGAACTGCTAAAACATTGATGTTAAGTAAGAGTGTAATACAAAAGGCGGATTAGAGTAGCTCGGTGGTTGGTGTTGTGGGTTTAGTAATTGGGAGAAACGCGGATCAACCGATATATTATTGAGCTCTCTTACAGACCAATTTTCTCCGATTTTTTTCCCTTGTGCTAAACTCTTCTCACTCATGTAATCGCGCCTTGTCCCTTCGATCAGGACAACGGATTAATAAAGAGTTGATTTTTTTGTTGTTGTATTCCCTCCATTAGAAAGCGAGATTTCTGGAAGGGTTTCTACTCATTTCCTAAACCAACATATCTCTTATTTAGTTAGTTGTTAGCAATTACCTAAACGAACAACCCTTGTTGTAATGATAAGAGATAAGAACTATTCGTATGCATGCTGCAGTGCACCTGACTTATTACTCTAAATAAATGCTTAGAAGTGATAGATTGTGAGTTCAATGGAGGTGGCCAAGAATAGGTTGGATTAAGAACAGAACTGTTCTCCAGAAATGTTTATTTATGAAAACCGACAATGCACACGGATTACTTCATGCGCTTTTACATCCCTAAAATTTATCTGTTTTTATTTTTGCATTTTATTGGTTATTAATACGATTAATAATCTTATGTTAATTACACCTATTATTTTTTGTTTTGGAGGCAAAGTTAAAACATTAAGTCCAACCCGGGTATATACAATACGGTACTCTACCTCTGAACTAAAGGCGCGCTACTGCTTTGCTACCGAAACTTTATTTTCTAAAATTAAAACATTAATTTTAAAGTCTAAAGTTGTCGTCAAATATATTCTATGTACTCCCATTAAATAAAATAAGGAGCCCCAGGTTAGGAGACTAAGGCTAGTCGATTTAATATTAAGCAAACTAAGCAACAACTAAATGACACAATAAACTAGTCAAACCGGATCCTCCACGACAAACTGAAAATCTAAAACCCGTTGTTTTTTTGAAAATACAAAACTTCCTTCACTTGGTAAAATGAAGTAAAAATGTTACAAAAGTGACAGTGAGATTATACGAAAATAACAATCTAAATACGTTGGAGATAATCTAAGTTATATAATGAAAAAAATAAAATATTACTATCTATATAAATGAAACTGGAATATTTTTCGGAAGGGTGAAATGAAAAATATCAAATGTCTCCTTTATCATAAGCCTGATTGAAAAATGTTACGTAACTAATCTTGTTGGCAAGACAATCAGCATCAGTTTTTTTTTTTTCTTTTCTATTAATTTTTTTTCTACTCAAATATCAACGGCGTTATTTGTACTTCCGGTGTGAAGGAACTCTACAGTTATGCGATTTCCAATATAAGCTGGCATTTCGTCTAATGCCGAGGTTAAACGTTACATTATTTATAGAAAGGATTCTTATTGAGATTGTAAAATAGGAACTGAGATGAAGTCGTATCCAGGTAATACCAACAAGTGGGACATTTTGTTGCATAGCATTAGAATTTAAACAGATTTCTCTTAAGGGAAATAAGCCATTGACGTTGTACTCATGGTTTTCGAAATTTTCCTTCAAAAGTCCATCGATCCTACCTAGGAGAAGACGAAAGTGAGGTCTGTTCAAAATTGTATCTATCTATTTGTCTATATATTTGTCTGTTACCGCTCGAACAGTCTTAGTTATAGTTTTATCATTACCAAATTCGATATTAACCCTCCGTCGGGCGCGTGATCTCTCAGATACAAGGTTTCTAGAAAAATATTTGCCACTCCTCCTAGCAGAGAGTGGTGGTGTAGTGCTTCGAGTTTTGTGGTTTATAGGTCCCCCTCCCCTCAACGTCAGTAGTGGCAGTGCGTTTGATGGAGTCGTGTGTTTCACCTGTCATTCAGTTGTATCTCCTAGATACCACGCACCCGATCTCGGAAGTTTCTTTGAAACCTGTATTTCATAAATATATACATCAATTAACTTTCTCTTTATTGAATGGAATTATATAAACCAATTTTTCTATTATTTTGCTCATACATGAGCTTTCAGAAGAACTTATTCAAGAAAATATTGTATGACGTATGTGAAAACAGTAGACGTTTACCAACCGAACTAGGGACGAAACTTGACGAGTACAGAGACTCATTGGACCATGCATTGAACTCAAGTACAGAACAGCATATAAAAAGTCCCTCCACTACAACGAACAAAAGCAAATGATGTGAACCAAGCAAAACTGAAAAGAAATGTAGGTTTTCTCATTATTCTTGGGAGATTTCCAAAAGCAAAATTTGTTTACAACATAGTTCCACGCCTTCTCCTAATTGTAATGCAGCTCTGCAAAAGAGATAATAATTAAACTGGTATTTTTAAAAGGACTCGTACATTAAAATTTAGATGATTTTTAATAAGTCTTATCTAAAAGTGATTTCGTGCTACATATTTTTGAATGAAGTTATATTTAGATATTTTGTTTATAATGTTCACAAAGAACTGAAATGAATTATGAATAATTAAGACATGTGCATTTAAACTATTTCTTTTGGTATTTGTATGTTTTAATTATATTTTAAAAATTATCGTCCACGGTTTTAATAACAATGAATCTATAACCAACTTGGTTATATTATCTACCATGATTTTTGTTATTATAGTACGTGTCAATTTTGAAAATTATTTACTTATTTCAAACAAATACTTCCTCACATATGATTTCTAATTACACACTGAACATTTTAGTGCAAAATATATATTAAAAACCTGTATTTCCGTAAAAACGGTTGAGGTTGTATCTCTGAGATACACGGCCCGAAGGCGGAATATTCTTGACGCGCCCGACCTAGGGTTAAGTGGTATTATGTAAAAAGAAAGATCAAGTTTGTTAACGGTTGAAATCGGAGCAGTGGGAGGGGGGGGGGGTTTAGAGGAAAATATATCTCCGTTACTATACGTCGGATCTAAAATTTCTATAAAACAAATTTTATTGCAAATTAAATTTACGATAAATATTGACATATACATGTATTCTTTATCTTGAATATTAACCGAGATATTTGCATTTTTAATAAGTGTAACGGACGAGCTGTGGACCGCCGACAGCTAGTTAAAAAGTAGCTAAAAAATTATAAAACAAAATTTACACTAATTAAAAAAGTAAACAACTTATGTTATGTGCACGATTGCCGAAAAACAAATAGACGATGAAATATCGTGGATTTTTATTTCAGGCCTCCCTTATAACCCCCATTCCCCTTTGAACCTAAAATTTTTAGTATAGCTTATAATCATGGAAGAATTAATGCTAATTTACATACCGAGTGTTGTTAAGTTCGGTTCAACCGTTAGTGGCCAATGAAATAGTTGCTTCCGATTTATATATATATATATATATATATATATATATATATATATATATATATCGTATATACTTTGTTATAAAACAAAAGTGTATATAACAAACGTTACTCTAAATAACAAAATAAACAACATTTGCTATGTTCATATTTGCCAAAAAACAAATAGGAAACGAAATATCGCTAATTTTAATTTCTGGCGTCCTTTATAACCCCCACTCCTACCCGTCCCCAGAAATATTGGTTTGGAGGACAGTGAAGACTTACATAAAAAAATTAATTTTATTATTAACAAATGCCAACAAAGGGTATTAACCCTAAAAACTGGGAAGGGTAAATGTCAAAATATTGTGCTAAGTAAAGCCTTGCCAAAAAAATACAGCGAAGCCGGGTATCTGAGCTAGTATATATATATATATATATATATATATATATATATAATTGCGCTGACATATACACATATATATATATATATATATATATATATATATATATATATATAAAATTGTAACCTCTGTCTGTACATTGATTTTTTTCGCGAAATTTCACGATAACTTTTCGTTTCACATGTCATAGACACCATATCTGCATTTTGTTTCTTTCGTGTATGTTTGTTTGTTTGTTTGTTACCTTTTCACGCATAAACAGCTGAACCGAATTTTATGAAACTTGGTATGTATATTACTACTAAACCAACTTAGACTTTAGGCTATATTAATTTTCTCTGAGACGAATAGGAGTGGGGGTTATCAGGGAAGCCTGAAATTAAAAATAGTGATATTTCGTTTTCTATTGGTTTTTCAGTAAATATGCACATAACAAAAGTTGTTTATTTTGTTATTTTGAGTAACTTTTGTTATATACACTTTTGTCGTATACCTAAGTATAAATGAGTTATGCGTTAAAACTTTAGCGGGCACTAACGGCTGAACGGAACTTAACAAAACTCGGTATGTCACTTAGCATTATTTCTTCCATGATTATAAGTTATATTAAAATTTTTAGGTTCGAACGGGAGGGGGGTCAAAAGGGAGGCCTGAAATAAAAATTCACCATATTTACAAGTATAAGAGACGGGAAATATAAAAATATCGAAGACTGTGAAGCCTCATCGAACAAATTCTATTATTATATATTATTAGCAAATCCACGGCAAAGATGGGTATCAATCCTAAACACTGGGACGGGTAAATGTCAAAATATTGTGCAATGTAAAGCCTGCTAAAAAATACCATCACCATTCAGCCTCAAATGAATTCTCGGGCGAAGCCGGGTATCTGAGCTAGTATATATATATATATATATATATATATATATATATATATAGATAGATAGATATATCAATATCTAGATATATAGATTCACGATTGTGTTGTGATACCAATATGTAGATTTATGCGTGACGGACTTTTATTTCATTTAATGTTTAATTTGAATCACAATAGAACGCACACTTATGTTAACACAAGTAAACAAAGAGTAAGGAACACATTCTTCTTTTTGCAAGATTCCCACAAGACCCAATTACGTATGCAGACTTGCTACGATTAAACGATTCCTAGCCATCTGTTATCCCAGCCTTGGAACTGTGTAATATTTTGCTTGAAGCCATTATATCAGTCGAGTAGCTACTGTAATAGTAGCTGTTACTAATTGTGACTAGTTACTGAGCATTGTCGGCAGTTATCCAGCTGACTAATGCCCCAGACATTGTTCAATGAGTAAACCCCTCATATCTGCATATCTCATGGCCGGATCGGCCTCAGCTTACCGACACGCAACCGGCCGCACTAATCAAAACACATGTAGTCCAGACGTCCTCGCTTAAATTAGCGATAGAGGATCTTAATAACTGACTCCATCAACTGGACGTCCAGGATATCCTTACTGCCCACAGCATACACATCAATGCTGGCATGTAGTAGACATTACTGAGGAGCTGAATGATGAAGGAAGTTGAGGACTGGTTCCTTCAAAAGGAAATGAAAGATCATGCAAAATGAAAGATCAAGTTCGTTAATGGCTGAAATCCGAGAAGTGGGAAGGGGTTTAGAGGTTAGGAATATCGGAAATCCTTAACCCTAGGATGGTATTGAACGTAAAAATTACGTATGATCTGGTTTGAACTGTCATCAAAAGGCCGTTAACAACCCCACCACCACCATCCTTCACCTATGAGCCCTCCAGACAGTTCGGACTTGACCTCCGCCAAGTGCAGCTAAGTGAACCTTCACACTCATCCAATACTATTTTTTGAAATAAAAACGACACGTAATATTTATGTATCAATACCATTAACCGCAACTTTTTGGCAGGTAAAATTTACGTATCGCTACTAATAACCGGTTTTTATGCCATAACTTAGTTAATGTTATTCTCAATTTATATTCTTCCATTTTATTTTTTATATCATAATTTCTTTTCTCTTAATGTTTTTAACTTTTATTTTTGAATATAAGAAAACAAAGATGTATAAAAAGAATATAAATAATCTGTTTATAGTTTCGGAAAAATGGAGAAAAAATATTCATTGGATGAAGAAATCAGAAATTTGTTGAAAGAACTCTCCGATGACTCAAATGGGGAAAATGACAATTATGTAATAGATGGATATGGATAGGACAGCGATGATGATCCGGAGTATTCTCCAAGTGATGAGGAGGTTGAGCCTTCGGAAATAATTGCAACACAGAGTGGGCAAGATAGCGATGAGAGTCAGCAAATTTTAGAAAACATCAAGGCAATCGTAGAAAGAGAAGAAATACAGAGACAAAAAAAACCTAAAACCTCTCAACCACACAATATTGACAGATCAGTCATAATAAATGTAGAAGGTGGGTTGTGCTTGGTATGAATGGAGCACACAACCTCAGGAACGTGTTTCGAACAAAGCGCCTGAAAGGAATGCCGTGCACATTATTAGATATTAACGTAGATATAAGTTAAAGAAAAGTGTATCTTTTAATAAAATAAAAAAAATAGTCCCAAACATTAAAAAAATTTGAATAATTTCACCAATTACCAGTTGCAACCGTAAAATTTACGTATCAGCACCATTGAGCGGGAAATAATATCACTACCATTCTAGGGTTAATATCTCTGATAGTATGTGTCGTATCGAAATATTGTATAGAACCAGTCTTATGGCAAATTTAATTTCGTTATGTACGTATTTTCACTATTATGATTAATATTTGAGATCTTCCCCCCCCCCCCTCTCCTAATGAGGGCATATTGGCAATAAGCTTTTATATCATGAGGTCATATATTTGAGGCATTGGACGTTTATATTTTGAGATAAATGCGAATACGTGACGCACAAAGGAAATCTGCTTAGTTGACACAGACCCTGCGTGATGGATTTTATTAGAAGATTTAGAAGATATATATATATATCATTTTCGTCATCTACTAGGTAGGATCGATAGACATTTGAAGAAACATTTCGAAAATTCCGTCATGAGTACAACCTCAATAGCTGATTTCCCTTAAGGGAAATCTGCTAAAAGAAGAAATTATCAATAATTCCTTTATGTCGAATAGAGTTATATTAATAAAAACTAATAATAATAAAAATAGTATTGGGCCTTGGTGAACTCAGAAAGCTCCATCACATAGGGGCTGCGTTAACTAGCCAGATTTCCCAACATGCGTCGTGTATTTCACTTATCTCAAAACATAAAAGTTCAATGAGCACATTATTTGGTATTTGGGTTTCATATAAAGTGCTTCATAATATAACTCACTATTGTTATTATATAATGATTAGGAGTAGAGGGTTTAGACAATGCCGAAAACTTAAAAAAAAAATGAAAATATTTCGGTTAATAATCAAAATAATGAAAAAAACGTATATAATTATATTTTTCTTTAATCGTTGAATAATGGTAACATTACTAAACTGAAATGAGTGAAGAAAGTGAAACATTTTGCAATAGAGTGAAGAAAGTGAATTGCCTTCTTAATTAGTATAAATTAAAAAATAATTTGAAGTTGGAAATTAAATGCTTTTAAATGTTTCTTAACATTGTAAGAATTTATTTTAACAAAATAAATTGAAATGTGAATGAATTATTGGTGGAAATAATCAATATATTTCAAAATTTAAAGATAATAATAATTACCTTCCTTGTTTATAACCTGCACTTGTTTATAACTGCACTACTTCACAATCATCACTAGTTGTTTTATAACTATGCTTATAACCTTTCACAACCGTGCTTATAACCTACCAACAACATACCATAAACTTCACAACATCCTTATTTTGTTCATATTCTGGTTAGATCTGATCATGTATTACACGATTACAGAAAAAATTTAATATTACACTCACTCGAGTTGTAAAATGATCTACTTTCGTCACTTGTATAATAAATAACTATTATATAACATTAAATTTGCAAAAAGATTGGTTCCTTACAATTTTTCTAACCGAAAATGACCGATTTTCTTGGACATAATAACCGAAATGCTAAGAGTTTTCGAAATTTCTCACTCTATACCCTTCCTTTCCCACTGGTCGAATTTCACCCACTAACTAACTTGAACTTCAGTTTTTTTTTTTTAAAAAACGTTTAAATATGGTATCGATAAAACAAAAATTGTGACCTTTAGGGCGTTAACAGACACAGGCAAGCACACTGACATATATACCGTTTTAAACGAATTTGATTTTCATCATCTCAGGGCTAGGATCGGAAAATTGAGAGAGAAAAATCGCGTCATGGGTACATCCTCAATAGCAGGTTTTCCTTAACACATCAGATACAGTTAACCTCTAAAGCATCGAGAATATAAAAGTATGATAGAGGTAAAGGGAAGGAAAAAGGGAAGTCTTCAAGGTTTAAAGGAAATTGGGTAATAAATCTACTAGTCTAGACTTTTAGTGATGATTATAACTATAAAATAATTAAATTATAAAAAAAAACGGACAGTTTATTTAGCTGTATTTAATACATTTTGGAGTAATCTTGAATATTGGAAAAAAATCGTTTGGAAGTTTGAGCAATAAGTAATGTTTCCTACTAAGTTTCAACTTCTTCTAACATCTACTTTTTTATCAAACTAACATGATATTCTAAATTATAATATTAAAGATGCAGGGAGATAATTTAAATTAATCATAAGTTAACATGGTTTTTAAAATAAGCTATTTATTCTGTTTTCCAGTAAAGTAAACATTTATTAATATTTCAGTAGATTTACTTTATAAAATTATTTATAGCAGTAAAGCGTTTTACGTTACATATTTAAAGAAGGAATTAATTAATTTTTTTTGAACAGTTTTCTCTCACGACTAAATATTTCAGTAGGAGGGACTCTTACTAAAAGTTTCTAAAACAAACTTTGTGGGATTTAGGGATAAAAGGGATTTAAATTTCTTTAAAAGAAAGCCATTTCTTAATAGGTTTCTCAGTTTAGGGAATAAAAAAATTGGATGATTTAGAGACATTTACTTTAATTAAAAATGTTTATTTCTAATTTCCATAATGCTACTGATTAACAAATAAAATACATTTAAAAACATTAATTTTGTAGAACATCATATGTCTACTTCTAAAAAAAATCAGCTTTCGAGGTTGTAATCATGATGCGATTTTAGAAAAAAAAATCCTGAAATTTCCATCGAACATACAAAGGAGATTACGAAAATGAGGTCCGTTCATTTCAATTCAGTTTTAGCAGATTTCCCCCAAGGGAAAGCAGCTATTGAGGTTGTACTCATGACGAAATTTTCGATTTTTTTCTTCAAATGTCCACCGATCCTACCTAGGAGATGACGAAAATGATTTCCGTTCAAAACTGTGTATATATATATATATATATATATATATATATATATATATATATATCTATATATTTGTCTCTAACCGCTCTAGCGGTCGCAATTTTTGTGTAATCGTTACCAAACTCGATATTTAGTCGTTTTATGTAATAAGAAAGATCAAGTTCGTTAACGGCTGAAATCGGACCAGGGGGAGGGGGGGGTTTAGGAGGGAGAATTTTGAAAATTCGAAATATCTCCGTTACTATAAGTCGGATCGAAAAAGTGTATAGAATCAATCTTATTGAAAATTAAATACAATATAAATGATGTTATATACATTTATTCTCTATCTTGAATATTAACCGAGATATTTACATTTTTCAATTTTCAGCCTTCAGTAAACCCCCACTTCCACTTATGTTGCATAAATAATGCTCTGTTATATAATAAAATATATTAATTAAAGCCTAAATACCGAATATTGTTTTCATTGAACTTTTACTTTGTGAGATATATGCAAAAACGTTCTGTTGACCCCCAACCTTCTTTTGGTTTTGGATTACAAAAATTTGAGTGATTGAGATAAAACTGATTCTGATTCATTACAAATTACACCACTAGCTATAGTAAATTGTTTTCAATATAATTAATATGATATATTCAGATATATTCCATTAATTGTTTTTCTTTCCGATCTATCTGTGCAGCACTACAAGGTTGGCCTGCCTGTTTGTTTTCAATTCAGCCTTGTATTGTACATTTACTGAGCATTCACGGTAGTGTTACCTGTATTTTATCTATTGTAAACCTACACGTGGGAAATCTGCTTAGTTTACGCAGCCCCTGCGTGACGGACTTTTTTTCTATAATCTTTACCAAACTCGATATTTAAACTTTTTATGTAAAACTGAAGACCAAGTTCTGCAATGGCTGAAATCCAACAAGTGGGAGGAGGGGGGTAGGTTAGAGGGAAAAAAATCCAAATTTCTCAATATCTCTGTTATTTTGATTCGAATCGGAAAATTATATAGAAACAATATTATATAATATGTACTTAAAATATTGTTTATACATTTATTCTGTATTTTTAATACAATATTAACTAAGATATTTGCGATTTATCAGATTTTCCTCAAGGCAAATCAGCTATTGAGGTTGTACTCCTGACGTGATTTTCCAAAAAACAGTCCGATCAAACTTGTATATATGTAAATATATATATATATATATATATATATATATATATATATATATATATATATATATATATATATATATATATATATATTTGTCTGTTAGTGCTCTAGCGGTCTTAAATTTTTTTAATCGCTACCAAACACGATATGAAAATGTTTTATACAAAATTTAAATTTTTTTTTATTTCATGAAGCACTTCATTTGAAGTCTAAATTCTAAACATTGCACTCATTGAACTTACGTTTTGAGACATTCTTAGAAGACGCTGTTTGAAAACCGTTGACTTTGCAGCCTCTCTTTTTCCCAGAATACGCTACTCTTTTTATTTTATTATTATTAGTTCGGTATTTATCAGTATTTTTCAAATCTCTAGTAAATTCTTACGTTTTTCTTAGCACACGACTCTATGAGAGAAGAGTTCATTCACAAATAAACCCGTACAAGGGATGAAGTAATTCTCTATAGACTTAGAACAAGCCACACAAAATAACAAACACATATTTAATTACAAAGACTGACAGACCCGCTTGCTCAACGTCTAATATTCTCAGGACTATAAGACATGTACTGACAGAATGCCGAAAACGACAACACCAGGACTTCCCCAATGACTTTTGACCTTTCAACTTCTGACGGAAGGCAGCCCATACAGTAACAATATAATCTCATACCTACACAAAATTCAAATGTACGACCAAATTTAGACTGCTTTGTTATAACGCAGCATAACAAACGTTTTAGCAGATTTCCCTTGTGGGAAATCAGCTAATGAGGTCGTACTTATGACGAAATTTTTCTTCAAATGTCCATTGATCCTACCTAGGAGATGACGAAAATGAGGTTTTTTCACAATTGTATGTATGTATGTAGTATATATATATATATATATATATATATATATATATATATATATATATATATATAGTGTTGTTGTTTTCAACCAGGTTATATTTATATATGGTGTTGCTATTCTTTTTGGAGTTTTGGTCAATGTTGGTGAAAAAATCTTAGTTTTTGTCGATATTTCGAGAATATTTATTTTATCTTTTTCAGGGCAATACTAAAGTTAATTGAAATCTATTGCACATAACTATTGCACTTAGGACTACTGGTTACAATAACCAGTAGGACTACAATATTGTAACCAGTAGTCCTAAGTCCAAGAGTTATGTAATTATTTTAAGTATCTTTAGTCTTGCCCTGAAGAAGAGATAATGAATATTCTCGAAATATTGGAATAGGATTTTTTCACCAACATTGACCAAAACTCCAAAAAAAAAAAAACACCATGTGTGTGTGTGTGTGTGTGTGTGTGTATAAATATATATTTGTGTGTGTGTGTGTGTGTGTGTGTGTGTCTGATACCGCTCTAGCGGTCGTAATTATCGTTTGATCATTACCAAGCTGGGTATTTAGTCGTTTTATGTAAAAAGAAAGATCAACTTCGTTAACGGCTGAAATCTGGCTAGGGGAGGGGACGTTAAAGGGGGAAAAGTTTGAAAAATTGATATATCTCCGTTACTATAAGTCGGATCGAAAAAGAGTAAAGAATAAATCTTTTTTTAAATTAAATTCACTTTAAATATTGTTTTATATATATATATATATATATATATATATATATATATATATATATATTCTCTATCTTGAATATTAGCAGATATATTTGCATTTTTCAGTTTTTATCCTTCAGTAAACCCCCACATCCAGCATTGTTATATAAACAATTCTTTGTTATATAAAAAACATATTATTCGAAACTTAAATACACGATATTGTTTTCAAGAGACTTTTATTATACGTGATACATGTAAATATGTTCTGGTGACACTCCCCTCCCCCTGGGGTTACTAAAACTTGATTGATTGAGATAAACATTATTTTGATTCATTATAACTTATAGTACTAGATATAGTAAAAAGTTTTGAAAAATTAATATGTGTTATTCTGATATATTTCAGTAATTATTTTTCTTTTTGGTAACAGGTTTGCAGGCCTGTTTGTTACATATCAGAAGCCTCATTCACTTAACCCTAGAATGGTAGAGTGCGTAAAAATTACATATGATCTGGTTTGAACTGTTATCGAAGGGCCGTTAACGACCCCACCCCCCCCCCCCCGCAGCGATGTGCCCTCCAGACAGTTAAGACTTGACCTCCGCCAAGTGCAGCTAAGTGAACCTTCCCACTCATCCAATACTATTTTTTGAAATAAAAACGACACGTAATATTTACGTATCAATTCCATTAACCGCAACTTTTTGGCACGTAAAATTTACGTATCACTACTAATAACCGGTTTCTATGCCATAACTTAGTTAATGTTATTCTCAATTTATTTCTTCCAATTTATTTTTTATATTACAATTTATTTTCTCTTAATGTTTTTAACTTTTTGAATATAAAAAAGTCAAAGATGTATAAAAAGAATATAAATAATCTGTTTATAGTTTCGGAAAAATGGAGAAAAAATATTCATTGGATGAAGAAATCAGAAATTTGTTGAAAGAATTCTCCAATGACTCAGATGGGGAAAATGACAATTATGAAATAGATGGTTATGGATAGGAGAGCGATGATGATCCGGAGTATTCTCCAAGTGATGAGGAGGTTGTGCCTCCGGAAATAATTGCAACACAGAGTGGGCTAGATAGCGATGAGAGTGAGAAAATTTTAGAAGACATCAAGGCAATCGAAGAAAGAGAACAAACACAGAGGAAAAAAACCTAAAACCTCTCAACCACACAATATTGACAGATCAGTCACAATAAATGTAGAAGGTGGGGTTGAGCTTGGTAAGAATGGATATGAATGGAGCACACAAGCTCCGGAACGTGTTTCGAACAAAGCGCCTGAAAGGAATGTCGTGCACATTATTAGATCTTAACGTAGATATAAGTTAAAGATAAGTGTATGTTTTAATAAAATAAAAAAATAGTCACAAACATTACCAAATTTTGAATAATTTTACCAATTACCAGTTGCACACGTAAAATTTACGTATCAATACCAATAAGCGGGAAATAATATCACTACCATTCTAGGGTTAATATTGTCGGCGTTGTTATGTTACCAGTATGTAGATTTATCTTTTGTTAAACATCACGGGGGAAATCTGCTTAGTTTATGCAGCCCCTGCGTGACTGACTTTTTACTTTTTTAAGGTAAATCACCTTTGATGCGGTGTCCATATATAAAAATATCTTCCCACGAGCACCCTTTTTCGAGTGGTGCTAAAAGGGTTAAGGCAAGCTGCAGCCGTGCGGAGGACATTTATTATTATAATGTCTCTCTAATTGATAGTTATATTGTTAACCCCTTTATCATAGCTGTGATGATTAGAGAGAGAGAGAGAGAGTGAGATAAATGAGATGATCTGTCATATATGGGCGGGATATGGATTGTAGGAGGTGCTCCATTGCTGTCAGCTCCGTGTTGGAACAAGGGCACTCTCCTAGTTCTGCATATTCATAAATCTACTCCTGCATATCCCTACATCATATCCACTGATGGTCTAACCCCTCACAGCACACACACGGGATTAAAGCCGAGTGCCAACGGTGCCAACGATTAGTAATTGAATACACACACACACGGAGTAAGGGCGTGAGAAGTATTTCGTAATACACATTCATGCATTAATGAACTCTCCGAGAAATTTACAACAATCACCCAATAGCACTGAACACAACACAAGAACTTTATGAACAACACACATACCAAAAAACGTCCGCCACGCAGGGCTGCTTAAACTAAGCAGATTTCGCTCGTGAAGTTTTGCAATAAGGAAATTCCACGAGAGCCGAACAGTTACGGAAACGACAGCACTAGCTCTTGTTACGACGACTAGACCCGAAGTTAGCCTTTCTCACCTCGACCGTTACAATTAATAAAACGTCAACAACATATTTCCCACGTGTAGTTTTACAATAGAGAAATTTCACGAAAGTCAAGCAGTTAAGGAAACGGCCGAACTAGCTTTTGGCAAGAATGTCACCCGTCTGTTAGCGGCCCATATTTAATAAAATGCAAATATTTTGGTTAATATTCAAGATAGAGAATAAATGTATAGAACAATATTTATAGTAAATTTAATTTTCAATAAGATTGATTTTGTACAAATTTTTGATCAGACGTATAGTAACGGAGATATTTCGAATTTTCGTAAATCCTCCCCTCTAAACCCCTCTCCTACTGGTCCGGTTTCAGCCGTCAACGAACTTGATCTTTCTTTTTACATAAAACGACTAAATGTCGAGTTTGGTAACGATCAAACAAAAATTGCGACCGCTAGAGCGGTAACAGACAAATGTTTTGAACGGACCTCATTTTTGTGTTCTACTAGGTAGGATCGATGGACATTTGAAGAAAAATTTCGAAAATTCCGTCATGAGTACAACCTCAATAGCTGATTTCCTTTAAGGGAAATCTGCTAAAATGTTATTGTTGTTGACAATGGTGATGGAGCATAGAACGAATTTTAATACAATCCTCTCTAGATGATATTTTGCGATTCTGTTCAGTCAAATAGGAGCAGTTTAGGAGACGATTGATAACATATTTAACTTGATGATATGAGATATAAGTCAGTGATGCAAGGCCAAACACAATGAACATATAGCTCTAAAGTGTAAAACTGTAAAAGAATATTTTTATGTCTAGAGCTAGTAAATTTTTAATATCTTTATTATTTGTAAAATAAAATAATTACAAATAAATGGGTAAAGCTTAATAAAACCGTTTAAAAATATTAACAGCATATCCGTATTCAATTAATAGTGATATATTTTTTGTATAATATTATATACTTCCTTATACCAATTATATTTTTGACAGAAAGTATTCAAATTTTCTTTAAATATATGGAACAAGTTAAAAATTAAATGTCAATAACTAAAAACAATTTAATAATATTAAATAAACGCTCTAGAAACAAAAAGTAAAAATAAAGAAAAAAAAACTAATCCAGAAAAAAACAGTCGCTCCCTATGAGATTTGATCCCGAAATCACTAAGCCACTCATTCCTTTTGAAATAGTTACCTTAGCAACACCACAAGACTTTCCGGCAGTCTTTAACATTTTTTGTAGACTTATGGGTGAGAAGTGCGTCCTCTCGCTTTATCAATTTTTCAGATCAAATTTTCATTAAGCACTCTATACCGAAAAAGTTTCGTTCAAATCAATGGTGGAAGGCCGTGCACTCCCCTTGTTTGTACGACAGCAGACGACTAAACTAGTTACTGATCAAACTCAATACACACAAACCAACTTACTATACGAAGACATAGTGAGACATATAGGACACCATATCCTAGATAAATGGCAATCAATGAAAGAAAACCACCCACCTCCGCAGTAAAAGTACAATTAAGGAGTATCAATCAAGCCATAGGAGTACTAAACGGTAAGAAGTAGTTCTTGCCAGAATCAGGATTGGCCACACATACCTGACAGAGACATTTAACCCTAGAATACTAAACCTTCGTCGGTTTGACGACTAAGATCAAACAATTCTTGGTAAAACCCTTTCAGGTAGCGGTTGGAGGTTCAACACTCAGCAGTGCTTCCCCCACTCAGTAGCCCTTGAACCGTAATAGTGAAAGGATCACTGCTTGAGTTTGATTATAACCAGGTAAGTTTAAACAAAATTTACATCGTCAGTTAGACTAAAGTTTAGGATTAAAAGTAGAAATTTGTTCGACGTTTCGTCGAAGGATTAGTAATAATGAATGTACGTCGGTTCAGTAATACAAAACGGTTATTATTGCTTTGCCTATAATTCTGCTTTCACTATTCCATATTTCATTTACATTTTGACTCAAATTTTAGTCTTTTAGCCAGGACAACATCGGAATGTGAAAGAAAGGATCGATGCAGTCATAGGTCCTTTGCCTTCTGTTTCAGGGGTGGAAGTGGTCCCAAACACAATACAAAAAAAGAGAAGAATATGTTCAAAGTGTGAGGTATCGTGTGTGAAATGTTCCTCGGCCATTTGTGGTGAACATCAAGTCGTGTTGTGTCAAATATCTTCAAAAAATTGACAAGTAATTATAAATTTTTAATATTATTTATTTTATTATAAGATTGATCTTGGTCTTTGTATTAGTTTTAATTTAGACAGCTTTAGTTACATAGACTCAGTTGTTCGTTATCATATTCTCATGTGTATCAGAAAGAATTTTTACGTAATTCAGCTTTGTAATATTTTTTTTATTTTCATGTTTTCTTTTGTGCATATTGTTTTTATTTTTTTTGTTTATGTACGATATTTTAATATTTAAACAATAAAAGGTTAAATTAATCATTATTTGTCTTTCATGATTCCTTTACAGCTCCCAAAATTGCAATTTTTGTTCCAGTAGTCGCAATGACGAAGGTTTAGTAATAAAGTACTTGAATTGAGGTTTAGTATTCTAGGGTTAATGGCAAGGACAGACAATCCTATATTACTGTAACAAGTACCTAACGATAAAACATATACTCACGGACTGCATTCGACGAAAACATTGAAATTAAAAAGGAAAACATTTATTATATTCTAATAGGTAACTACGAATATGTAATTGCGAATTGTAATAGAGAAAAACTCAGATATTTAAGGAATATTTTCCATATTAATTACATAAAGTACAATATCAAGATTTACATTAAGAGATAAATATATTATTCCAAACAGATATCATGCCAATCACCGACGATGTGGGGTATGAACCAAATAAATAAAATTATTTATTTAGATTTTAATAATGAAAAGTATGTATTATAGTTATTTATTATACAAGTGACGAAAGTAGATCATTTTACAACTCGAGGGAAACGTTTACCCAAACGAGCGAAGCGAGTGTGGTAATTTCACGAGAGTTGTAAATTCTACTTTCGTCACGAGTGTAATATTAAATTTTTTCTGTAATCGTGTAATACATGATCAGATCTATAAGCATGGTTGTGAAAGGTTATAAGCATAGTTATAAAACAACTAGTGATGATTGTGAAGTAGTGCAGTTATAAACAAGTGCAGGTTATAAACAAGGAAGGTAATTATTATTATCTTTAAATTTTGAAATATATTGATTATTTCCACCAATAATTAGTTCACATTTCAATTTATTTTGTTAAAATAAATTCTTACAATGATAAGAAACATTTAAAAGCATTTAATTTCCAACTTCAAATTATTTTTTAATTTATACTTATTACTAATTAAGAAGGCAATTCACTTTCTTCACTCTATTGCAAAATGTTTCACTTTCTTCACTCATTTCAGTTTAGTAATGTTACCATTATTCAACGATTACAGAAAAAAATATATATGTCTTTAATATATGCTTGTTAAGTCTCAAATGTTTGCTCTCGAATATAATGGCGAAAGGTGTGTGGCTTTATAATTGGAAGAATTTAAAATTGGACGAAAATCGTGCGAAACGCCAAGGCTTTAAGTCAGTGGAGGAAAGAAAAAAGTGGAGTAAACTTGTAAAGATTGACTGATAAAAAACGGGACTGCTAAAACATTGATGTTAAGTAAGAGTGTAATACAAAAGGCGGATTAGAGAAGCTCGTTGGTTGGTGTTGGGGGTTTAGTAATTGGGAGAAACGCGGATCAACCCACCGATATATTATTGAGCTCTCTTGCAGACCAATTTGCTCAGATTTTTTTCCTTGTGCTAAACTCTTCTCACTCATGTAATCGCGCCTTGTTCCTTCAATCAGGACAACGGATTAATAAAGAGTTGACTTTTTTTTTAATCTCTCCAATAGAAAATGTGATTTCTGGGAGGCTTTGGAAATCATTGTCTAAATCATATCTCTTATTTAGCTCTTATTTGGCCAGGAACTCAAAAAATTACTTGAAATGAAATATTTTCTTAAAAACACATTATTTGCGTCCCAGATAAATAGAATATATAAGGTTTTACTTATTTTTTTTCTGAACAAAAATATTACATGGTGTCTTTAAGTACACCTTGGCCAGTTACCCTAAAACCTTAGCGGTGTCTTTAAGTACACTCTGGCCAATCACCGTAAATCAATGGTGTTTTCTAAAAATGTAATTAAATAATTTATTATGTAATAAAAGAAACGTGTTGTAAATAAAAAATAAGTACATTCTAAACAAAATATAAATCCGTCAAAAATATTATTAAACGTTCCATTCATTCAAGAAATCAGGGCCTTTTACGGGTGTTACAAAGTTTCACATTACATTTTCAGCATAAAACAACTGTTTGATTTTGGTGACAGAGTCTTCATTTACCTTTTGTAGTGAATACTTGTCAATGGTGCATCCCAACAAGTCTTGCCGCATCGGCTATGAGTGCTGCAGCAGTTCTTGGCTGCAATTGGTGGTGTCTAGCCCTTTTAGCTCGCCGGTCCAGCAGAATATCCTCTGCAATGTGTATTCGAAATTGTTTTAAATTCATTTTTTTTTAAGGGTGTTCCTTTTGTGTAATAGCAATACGTTATTAATAATCACCAAATCCAATTATTAGCAGAAAATGTTCATGTAATATATGTGGGAGGGGTAACCTCCGAATCGTTAAAAGTTGCAACGAACATGTCACTAAGGTCAACACTTTGTTGTCATACCATGTAATAATGCTGATACACTTTTTTTTTATCAACATATTCTTCATAGCATCCTCTTCCCTCTTTCACCCGCAACATCGAAATGTTCCAATTTTTCATTCATTTCAATTTGAAAATCTCCTTCATCCATTTTGGGACATCCACCTGCATTTTCTCCTTCATTGTTGCTTTCTTCATCATCAGAGGTGATACTAAATTTTGGTAGCAAAGAGAAAAATCGTTTCACCTCGACTTTTATACGTATCTGTTAATTAAAATGGTAAAAGTAAGAAATAATATAAAATCATGCCCCTTGGGCAAATTTGTTGGTATTTGGCCAGGGTGAACTTAAGTACACCATCCTTAAAATCCATGCTAAAACTCTATTTCTCTCCTGAATGGAAAATGAAACACATAGGAACTTAAATACAATCTTTTACAACTAATTCACCCATTTTGGTTCATTTTTAAATTGAATAGCGTATATTTTAATGAATTAGAAACTTCGCTAGCAACTAGTGTGAAGTAGGGTGGTAAACAATGATGATTTTCTTCAGTATATTGCTAGTAATTAGCTCCAATAACAATAAATGGACTTTTGTCGCATATGTCCATGCTTGGGAGGTTACAGGGGTGTGGACTGTGGCCCAAAAGGGGTAAGAATAGAAGCAGTTGCTCTCTGAAAGGGTTAAATATGAACGGTGTCTTTAAAGACACCTTGGCCAGTTAAGGGTTAGAAGAAAAATGGTAGAGTCATTGGTCTGAAATCGAGAATGATTGAGCACACGACATAATGATTTGTCTCCCTTTTAGCAGATTTCCCTTAAGGAAAATCAGCTAATGAGTTTGTACCCAGAAAGCAATTTTTGAAATGATGTCCGTTTAAAATTTCCTATCTGTCTATATAATGTCTATTTCAAATATATTCGTTATTATGCCTTATCGAAAAGATGTATGAAGACAACCGTTTGGGAAATTTAAAGAGTTACAAATAGTCTTCTTTCTCCGAGATACTTGCATTTTTTAGTTTTCAACCTTCAGTAAAAATACATCTTTAACCCTCCGTTAGTCGCTGCGTCCTGGCAGATGCATCTTTGAGATGTTTTTCTAATAACTTCCGATCGAGTGGATCCAACGACTTTCGCCTCCAGCAATGCTTCTAGCTTCCCTTCCTCCTCAAAACAGTATAGGTTTGACCTTCGAAGTTTGTACACAGTGCGTTCCTTGTGCTAAAATCACCCCACAGGTGCACGGCGACCAAAGTTGTAAGTTTTTCAATTTCTTTTATTTCTATCTTTAATCTATTTACCTTAGACATTTTCATCATTTGACGTTTGTAGTGCCTTGATTGTTTTTGAATAGTTAAAAATACCTACAAAATAGGGAATTCACCTCTGAGGTGAGCGCGACTAACAATGCATGTTTAAAATATTTTTCAGAAAAAATGGACCAGGAAATACGTATTTTTTGATTTGTGTAATCAAAATGATATTGCTAGACTCCACCACCCATTAATGGATCCTTTAGAAGAAGACTATAACATACAGAATGACACAGATTCGGAATTTGAAGACGGCTTGGAAGTTTTGGGTATAGACTCAGAGACTGAACAAAGTGACGTGGAATCGGAAAGTGATGAGGAGGATGAGCGGTCACACGAAAAATATGTTGCATTGGGAAGTGTGAACAGAAAGATCGTTGAGCGTTATGACTAGAGGAAACACCCTTTTCCTTTGCGTAAAGTAGGGAAACAAAATTTATTGACACACCTTCCGGAAGTGAAAGGCGCGGCAAAGGAGGCTACTAATGATCTTGACTGCTGGTTCTGTCTCTTTGATGAGACGATTATCGGTAGCATTGTGCACTGCACAAACGAATTTATAAAAATCGTTGAGCCAGAATTTTCTAGGTAGAGGGATGCCAAAGAGACGGGTTTCACAGATATAAAAGCCTATCTAGGCAACATACATAAAACATCTTGGGCAAGAAACTCACCTGAATTGAACTTGAAAGCACTAAAAGATTCAACGTGAAACATTTTAATTTCCTTTTTTATCATAAATGTTTTCTTGTATTTGCTATTCCTGCAGTAATCAAATGAATAAGTAGTTCTCAACTATTCTTATTGCACTTTATTTATATATGTTTTCTAGTAGCTAAGTAAGTAGTACCTAACGAATTCATTTCATAAATGCTTATTTCCTGAAATGAATTAATTTAGGCCCACTTCAATTACCTCTATTTTAGACTCTAAGAAGCAGTTTTATCAACATATTTCTCCATCGTCACTTCATAGGTGACCCGCGCCTAGAGTCGTTTGGAAATGACCCACGCCTATCGGAGGGTTAATCATTGCACTTAAATAAGCAATTATATCATGAAACCTCTTATTCCAAGCTTAAATACCAATTATTGTTTTCAGATCTTTGCTAGATCAGAAATAAGTAAACTCATAGTGTGATGATGTGATCAATTATGGTTTTGCATTGTCTTGAAATTGTTTATTTAATCTTAACAATACTCGATTATCATTAATATCATATATATTTTGGATGAAATTCGTCATGGAATAGTGTCGAGGGGGGGGGGGGAGTGAGAGGATAAGTGTTTGAAAATTCAAGATAGCTAAATTATTATGAGTCTGTTTGAAATAATTTATTGATCCATGCTTTTAAGAAACTCATGCTTTACCGGCTGAGAAAAAAAAAAGATAAATAAAAAAAAGGGGTGGGTTTGAAACAGAAAATATAAATGCAACAAAAAAAATTAGGAGAAATGTTGAAAAAAAGTGAAGTAAAAAAATAAATAAATAAGTAAATAAAAAAAAAAAAGTCCGTCACGCAGGGGATGCGAAAACTAAGCAGATTTCCATCGTGAAGTTTACTAATAGATAAATCTACGTACTTGTAACACAACACCACCGTGAATAAATACAAACGGAAATAAGAAATGTTTCAATCCAATTTCAATAACCTGCCGACAGGGAAAAGCGTTAGGTTAGATAAGTAAACAATCTGGTCTGCCCGCTTCACACCGGGAAAGAAAAAACAATTACTGAAATATATTCAGAATATAACATATTTAATTTTATTGAGAAACTATTGACTATATCTAGTACTGTAATTAATAATAAGTAGAATAATTGTTTATCTCAATCCAAACAAATATTTAGTCGCCCAAAACCTAAAGCCGGGGGGGGGGGGTCACGGGACATATTTGCATTGTATTTCGTATAATAAAGGTCTCTTGAATACAATTTTTGGACTTATTTAAACTTCGAATTACTGTGATTTATTATGTAGCTGAGTATTGTTTATTTAAACATGAGTAGAAGTGGCGTTTGCTGATGGCCTGAAACTGAAAAATGCCAATATCTCGGTTATATTCAAGATAGAGAATAAATGTATATAAACAATATTTATAGTAGAATTAATTTGAAATAAGGTTGATTCTATACAATTTTTCGATCAGACGCATAATACCACGGATATTTCTAATTTTCGGAAATTTTCTAATTCGAAATCCTCCCCATCTAACCCCCCCCTCCCATGGTCGAATTGCAGCCATTAACGAAATTGATCTTCCTTTTTACATAAACGATTAAATTTGGTCGAGTTTTGGTAACGAAACAAACAAAAATTGCGAACCGCTAGAGTGGTAAAAGACAAATATATATATATACTATATATATATATATAATATATATATATATATATATATATATATTCCGTATATATCTAGGGGAATCTGCCTTGATGAATAGGAGATTTTTAGAAAAAAGTGAAGCCCAAAATCTAACAAACAATCTTGTAAAAAAGGCGGCCTTATGTCCAAGTATCTGGTTTTTTGGCAGGGTCAGGGAAGTGATACGGTTCTAAAGCAGTGTTGAGCATTGAAAATATTGACACACTTTCCGCTGTAATTATTTTATTAAAGGAGGCAGAGCTCATCAACATCAGTGACCTATTGACACACAAAAAAACAATAAATAACCTATCTCTGTTACAGTTTTAAAAACAAAATGTTATTGCAGAGTTGAATATATAACAATCATAATACAATAAAAACTATCTTTCCTAAAACTAAAATGCCTATGGATGTGTGACAAGTTTTAATGTTTCGTAATTGTGTTTTTGGAAAGATAGTTTTTCATTGTTTTATGACTTTGTTATCTATTGGACTTTATAACGTTTTTAGCATATTTCTCCTTGAGGGAAATCAGCTATTGAGGTCGTACTCTTGATACGATTTTCGCAATTTTTCGTCAAATGTCCATCGATCCTTCTCAAGAATGACGAAAATGAGGTCCGGTCAAAGCTGTATATATATATATATATATATATATATATATATATATATATATATATATATATATTTGTATGTTACCGCACTAGCGGTCGCAATTATTGCTTGATCGTTACAAAACTGGATATTTAGTCGTTTTATGTAAAAAGAAAGATCAAGTTCGTTAACGGCTGAAATCGAGCCTTGGGGAGGGGGGGGGTTTTAAAAGGGAGAATTTTCGAAAAATCGAAATATCTCCGTTATTATGTGTCGGATCGAAAAATTGTACAAAATCAATCTTCTTGCAAATTAAATGCACTATAAATATTGCTATATACATTTATACATTATCTTGAATATTAACCAAGATATTTGCATTTTTTAGTTTTCAGCTATCTGCTAACCGCCACTTGTACTCATGTTACATAAACAATACTCTGTTACATAATACGGACGGACTTTTTTTTTTTAAAATACTGTGCTAGAGATAGGTTCTTTATAGTTTTTTGATGTGCCAACTGGGCACTGATGATGATGTACTGCATCGAAAGAGCTCTGTCACTTTAATAAATTGTTACTGTGTGGCCATTGTTTCTCTAACTATTAAATTATTATTGCTTTACATCAGCTGTTCTGTACATACCTAACCCAAATATTAAGGGAGTTAATTGATATTAAATGTTTTCAGCCTTCAATATACTTCCAGTTCTACAAATGAGATTTTTATTTAGAAATAGAGAATGTATGTTGGGGAAACTGTGGTGAAGGTTATATTAAACATATGTTCGCTTATCGTTTATTAGTTCAGTTAATAAAGGCTGCTTGTTGAGATAGCACGTTGTGTTCGTTATTTTACAGAAACTTTCTTAGTTTACGCAGCCCTTTCATGCCAGAATATTTCTCACACCACTTTGCGGTATTCCTTTATCTGTGCCTGCCAAGTCTCAGAAGTTGTCGCAGAATGTCTCTAACCTTCAGAAGGCACTCATCACGAGAAAAGTGCCTCCCTTTCATGTTAACTTTCAAGAACTGATGTGTAAAATCTTAAAAATCTAGGTCTGGTGAGAAAGAAACATGAATTAATAACCGTATGTTTTTAGAGTTATAGTTGCTATCACGATATTTTTAAACTAAAACAATAAAAGTGTCTATACAATTAATTCGGTCAAAGGACACTATAAATCAGAAAAATATATTCTTTCTAAAATGTGTTCACATAATTTCAAAACATCTTTTTTATTATTAGAAACTAACCTGATATTTTTGCAGATAAAATAATTTTTTCTTCTTTTTTAATATGATGAAGGGGCTCAGGTTAGCCATGCGAGTTAAAGCGTTGACCTTTATCTCAAATGGTAAACCTAGAGTGGCGAGTTCAATTCTCGCCTGGGTAAAGGAAATTATTTAGTGACGAAATTCATTAAATAACATCCTAAAATCCCACCCTGGCTAGAAAAGGGTGCTAACCTGTAGATAACCCGTCCCGATTAGCCTAAGTTGCAAAAAAGTGGACGTTAATAAATAATAATAATAATAATAATATGATGATGAAAGTAAAATAATATTTTAAAGTGTTAAATATATAGTTAGCAGGAAAATAACCTTTCCTATGTAACGAGTGGCTAAAACTTCACAAAATTCTTTTTCTATGTAAGCCCCAAATTTTATTGTGTCTCCAGTGAAATTTTGTACTAGTCTTCCCTCAAATCCTGAGACCTAAACACACACACAAAGCATATATTATAAACAATGGAAATAGCTCCTAAAGGGCAAATTGCTTTGGTCGTTGATAAGTTCAAACCAATTTCAGCCGAATGAATGAAACGAAAGGGTTTCGTGTTCGGCTTATCCTATGCAAATTGGCAATATTTTAGTCCTGGAGCCATTCATGAAAACGGTTTTATCGATTTAAAGCGACTCAATTCACGTCACAATCGACGTATCTTGCTAATATTATCGGTTGTTGAATGATTGACATTCGGATAAGAGGGTATAAATCGAATGTATGTGAATAACACTCAACCACATTTTATGTACTTTTCTGTGGTGGTATGTTATGTTTCCACAATTATGTTCCAATAAAGGCTTTAGAACAATAAGAGCGGTATCTTTAAAGTTGATAATTCCATAATGGACAACACTATCTGTAATATACAGTGAAGCTTATAGTAATAATTGAAGCCAATTTTTAAAACTAATTACTTGAGTTCATATCGATTAGCGGGAGGCCACCCAAGTAAATACGATTATTAAGTCATATTATATTATATCATACAGTGGGTAGGGATGGTAATAGCGATGGCCTAAATAAAAAAAAAATAAAATTTCACCTTACTTAAAAGACCTATATTAAAAAGTCCATCGCAGAGGCTGCTTAAACTAAGCAGATTTCCCACGTGAAGTTATGCAATAGAGAAATCTCCATACGTGAGCCGAACAGTTGCGGAATTGGCCGAACAAGCTTTTGGCAAGAAACTCAATCGTCCGTTATAAGCCCACATTTCATAAAAGTGCAAATATCTCGGTCAATATTCAAGATAGAGAATAAATGTATAGAACAATATTTATAGTAAATTTAATTTGCAATAAGATTAGATCTGTACAATACCGACGTATGGTAACAGAGATATTTCGAATTTTTGAAAATTTCCCCCCTCTAAACCCGCCCTCCTACTGGTCCGATTTCAGCCATTAACAAACTTGGTTTGTCTTTTTTATATTAAACTGCTTTAAATATCGAGTTTTGTAAAGATCAAACAAAAATTGCGACCGCTAGAACGTCAACAGACAAATATATATATATATATATATATATATATATATATATATATATATATATATATATAAGGGAAATCTGCTAAAAAAATAGAAGGACTTTTTTTTTTTGTAATTATGAAAACATCTTTAAATTATTTTCACATTTTTCGGTCCGATTCACTTGGAATGCGGTTATCGTTAAATTTCAAATGAGAACATTTTAAATTAAGTGTAGTAAATTATTTTATTTTATATGAATACAAGGAATTGGTATTCACATTAGAGTTTTAGGTAGTATTAAGTATGAAGTAGAGAATATTACGTTAGAAGCCTCAATCCAGTTGAAAGTGATTACAATTTGAATCTTGCTGTAAGGTCTCTGAACATATAGTCTAAGGAATTGTAACTTATGGCGGATAGCTCTTGATTAGGCACCAATAAGGTGTGAAACTTATAGCGTGAAGCATTGAGAGGCTCATTTACTTCGTTTATTTAGACCGTGCGTGTGATGTAGCTACTTCTGGAGTTTACCCTGGAAATAAGTAACGGAATTTCGTTTGCGACACATCTCACGAAGAGCAGATAAAAAACGTGGGAGCCAATAGAGCCGATGTTCTTGGAGCCAGACGAGCACTCGGCAAGAATATCAATATCCCTTTTAGCATGGCCGGGAGAAATGATATGAAAAGGGTCAAATTCCTGGTCCAAGCGTGAAAAGAATAAATTTGACATAACTGGAGATAGTATCGCCAATAATGGATGCTGAGGATCAAGCTTGATTTATTGGCTGTAGCTGGGTGTCTCTTTATTTTATCTGGTCTCCTTCTGCGTGAATTACACATTTTTTTCATTTCAAGAAAAAAAGCTACACCTGAAGCAGAATGAGAAATTTAATAAAAAAGTCCGTCACGCACTTTCCGCAACTAAGCAGATTTCCCACGTGATGTTTTACACGAGAGAAAGCCGCCTAAGACCCGCTGTAGTAGGAAGGGATCTCTAAACCTCTTCACGAGGGACGAATAGATCTCTCGAAACGGCCACCAGAGCTCTCGGCGGAGAGTCCGGAACATGGCGGGGTTCCGTCGACCACAAACACAATACAAATGCAAAAATCTCGGTTAATATTCAAGATACAGAATAAATGTATAGAACAATAGTAAATTTAGTTTGCAATAAGATTGATTCTATACAATTTTTCGATCCGACGCATAATAACGGAGATATTTTGAATTTTCAAAATTCCCCCCTCTAAACCCCCCCTCCCACTGGTCCGATTTCAGCCATTAACGAACTTGATCTCTCTTTTTACGTAAAACGCTTAAATATGAAGTTTGGTAACGATCAAACAAAAATTGCGACCGCTAGAGCGTTAACAGACAAATATATATATATATATATATATATATATATATATATATATATATATATATATATAATTTTGAACGGACCTCATTTTCGTCATCTCCTGGGTAGGATCGATGGACATTTGAGGAAATTTTTCAAAACTCGCGTCATGAGTACGACCTCAATAGCTGATTTCCCTTAAGGGAAATCTGCTAAAACGTATCTTGATTGCAGAATCCCAGCTGACACAGAGAGTAAATAACAACTCTAAAATGTTCAATATTATTAAGGAAATTCCCTACTAACAATGCAACGCCCAAAATTGGAGCATTTTTTTTTTCTGAAACTCAACTAATGTCTTAATTTATTTTGGAAAACCACTACAAAGCGATTTTGCTCAAGCTTCAACTAAATAAGACAAAAACAATATGGTAAAGGAAGTACTATATAAAATTAACAAAGGCATTAAACTCAACTCCAAGAAATTATAAAATCAAAGGAAATTGCAAGCTAAATTTGCTATATAACATATTTATAATAATAAAATGGTACATGAAATTACATGTGGTAATATTTTTACATGAATTATATTCTGGGCCAAATTTTAAGTATTTTAAGGTGTTGGAAGATGTTGTTCATTGGTAAATCGTCCAAATCGTGTTGTATTTATAAGTATGCGCGTGTTCTGCAGTCAGTCAGTAAGTTTTTAATAGTCTGAAGAACATTACACCCCTCAGGCATTTAATTCTTTTTCCTGTTCATAATGAAGGGATAAAAAATGTATGTAGAAATTTAATTTTTAAATTAACTTCAACTTAAATGTCTCTAATTATAAAGGAGTGAAAAACTAAATTGAAATTAATATCCTTGTATTTGAAATTTTTTAAAATTTATTATAAAGGAGTGAAAAAATAAATTCAAATTTTTGTATTTAAGCTACCGAACCAGTATGCCAAAAGGGACGGCAGTTTATATACTTACGTCCTGCATAAAAATATATTGAAACAACTTTCTCAAGTGGCGTTTGTTATGTAAGGGAAAATTTGCTAAAAGTTCACAAAATAACCTACGTGTTGACGTTGTAGAATTGTACATGGAATTCGAGATCAGGCAGGTTTGTATGCTAAGCAAATTACTCTCGATCTGAAATGACACAGAGATGACATAAATTCACAAGCTCTACTCTATTTATACTTTTGTAGAAAAGTCTTTGTTTAAAAAAAAAAAATAAAAAAATAAAAAATAAAAAAAAAAAAAAAAACATGTACTTTAACCTGAAATAAGAGATATATGTATGAGTATAAATATCGGAAACTCAATAACTTAACCCAGTAGTGCTTAATGTGACATATATGTTACGACGGGAGGGTCCTCTTTGGAATTAGCTGCAGAGTAAACAAAGGTGTGCAGGCTTGATCCTGTATGATCATTAGGACCTCCAAACACTCCTTTATCTAAAACCTACTTCTGAGCTATCAACATCTGTTTTCGTTTTACCAAGTGTTTTTTTTTTCCTCCTTCATCTTGGTGATTTTAGGACATGGAGTTTATCAACAAAGAGTAAGTAATTTAACTTGTATGAATTTATTTAAAATTTGTTTTAGCTGTAATTAGTTTCTATACAAATTAGGCTATTGAACCTTAATTATATATTTAATCTTTTGAGTTTTATTTACGCTCAAAATCTTTCTAAATTTTAGTGTGACATATATGTTACACTAAGCACTAGCCAACTTGCTTAAAATATTTTTTTTTGACTATTTTACATTTAAAACAAAGTAATTCATTCAATATGAATGAAATTTAACAAAACATTAATTAAATCCATTTCTGAGCACTACTGGGTTAATATGCCATGAAATTTGATAGGGCCATTTTATATACTACGTATTGTGTATAGTGTGTCTTTACAAAGGTAAGTAACACGGAGTTGACTGTGATTCGTAATAGGCTAACAAATAACTTCTTCACAATTTTTGCTTACTCAATCCGAAGATGTTAGTTTCTGAAAACATGTGAAAAATTTAGTTTAGTTAACTCAGGAACACCTTTAAAAGATGAGGCATGCGATAAATCAAAAAAGCTGTTGTAGGAACACGACTCATCCCATTCAGAAATCGGTCAATCCAAATTTACGTGAAGAAACCAACGCCTTATAGTTTTTGAAATGGAATTCACAATTTTCACGAAAATGAAAGTGGAAAAGAAGGGAAAGTTTTAATCAGTGGTTTACTATTGTTATGGAATCTTCCAGATTTTGTTTCTGTAAACTATAACAATTGCAATTTACATTACAAGTTCAGGAGGTACAGGTTCTATCCTCACTACTGGATAGCATTAGTTCACGAGTTCGCTATCAGAGCGCTCTTGGGTCGAAGCGCTTGTGGGCCAGTGGGAATAAAACGACTATATACGCCTGAGAACCCCTCGGAATTAGTAACGATTATGACTCTCTTACATCCCGTCCACGGAAGGCTTACTTAGAGTGAATGACCATCGACCCTCCCGGTATAATAAGGCTCGTCAATCTACTGGAGACAGCTCATTCCAGGCCCTCCTTGGTTAACAGGGGTTGTACGTCAAGTTGATCACTCGTTACTTAAGACTCTGAACACGAGTCTCCCCTCGGGGGGCCTAAAAATCTCTAAGGTCTATAATGCAATCGAAAAAAAAAACTCGTTATTGTACGTTTATGTTGACTCTAGTCGCATGTGTGCTCATTTTGTTACATTATTATAGCGGTGATTTTACTTTTTCCATGAATGAGTAACAAGATATGAAGATTGAAGAAACTTACCTTGGATACTCTACAGAAACGTGAAAATTTACAGGATATAAACGGAGTTCATAACGTTTACTGATAGGTGGAAGAGATGAGAAAGCGTACAACAGATATTTTTGAACGAATAGATTATCCACTAGTATTCTACCGGAATTAACTACATAAATAATACAATACCCAATGTAGATTCTTAATTGAAATTTGTATAAACAAAATCACTGTATACAGGAGCGCTACATTTATGCCACATAATGATGAAAATTTTTGAAATCAGGACAACTCAAACACAAACAGGATATATATGTGTGTGTTTTGAGATGCTATTAATGCCGTGATATTCTTTGATACTCGCCGACTTGAAGCCTGAGAGAATAGGTAAGCACCCACCTTGAAGGGGAAAGATGTCAATATTGTTTAACTCCCATTAGCAAGTCAATTTCGCCTTTTGAAGGGAAAATCCTGAGTGAAAAAAAGGATCAAGACGCCCCAGGAATTAGCATATCATTTTGTATTATTTTGAATTTTTCCTAAAGGATAATGTCTCTAAGGAAAAAAAAAAAATTGTTACTAAGTCAGCTGTGAATCGATATTTTTTAATCCATTTTTCTATCATATTTCCCTTAGCACAACTCCGTCAAACAGATGCTGCGATAACTAAGCATATTTTCCAGCCGCTACAATTAAATGCTATTGGCCTTTAAGATTTTATATTCTACTCCTACAATAACAAAACCAATTTTTAATTTCCCTTAATTGGTTAAAACCTATGACTTAAAGGATTATAATAATGTCCACCAATCCCACCTAGGAGATGAAAATGAGGTCCGTTCAAAATTATATATATATATATATACTAGATAACCCGGCAAACGTTGTTTTGCCTTATAAATTATTTCTAGTTTCTAGATAAATTCTAGTGAAGACAAAAAGTAACTTACTTATTATAAGTGTGTATGTGGTATATGCGTGAAATAGGCATGGAGTGCTTTGAACAATAAGGGAATTTAAAAATAACAAACGCCAACCAATATTATTTTTAAGTTATTATAGTTTATTTCTTAAAATTACATATCACATATTAATTACTACAGTAACACTAACAAACAACATCAATCTTTTAATACTATAGCATGAACAATATTTTTTGGAAGCCCATCTTTAGTGAGCACAAACAAACTGTATGGTTTACCCACTCGAGAGCATGCTGCGTACAATTGCCCGTGTGAAAAACATGGTGTACTCAAATCTAAGCCACTACTCTTATTTGCCATAAGCTAAGGGAAATTTAAAAAATTTTACAGTTAAAAACACTATAATTGATCAGTTATCGAGCGGCATGATAATGATTAAATTACTAAAAAGGCTATAAAATTAAGGGTTGGTGATGAAAAAGTAAAAATTTAGGGTTGTATGTATTTTTTAATGCCACTTTATAAAAAAAAAAAAATAAAAACAAAAAATTTTGTCCAAAAATTTTTAAAAAAATGTTAAGGGTGAATAACCCTTATCAATTAGGGGTATGAAAAATAGATAGTAACCGATTCTCAGACCTACTGATTGCGCATAAAAAATTTGGTAAAAATCGGTAAAGCCGTTTCAGAGGAGTACGATAACTAACATTGTGACATGGAAATTATATATATTAGATATATTATGTTAAGTTTTTATTACTAACACCAGTAATAAACGTTTTTAATAAGAGTTCTTTTGGATTGCAAAATTAAATACTCGCAAGTTTCACAGTTTTTATCACTGCACAATTTATTTGGATAATGCACAATAAACTTGGTAATTATTCTTAACTAGCAAACCCGGCGAACTCCGTTTCGCCACCAGATGGCTTCGTTTTATGTAACATTTTGTTTGGTGATTAAAAGATTAAGACAAATTTTTTTTTTGTTTTATATTTGAAAAGGAAAAATTTGATTTCATTTCACAACAGTAATGAATTCATTTCGATTACAAAAATGGTGTTATTTAGTTGAACTTCTCTAAGTAAATGAAAGTGAATCCAAAGTAAATACTGAATCGAAGCGTTATACGTGTCCGCAAATTATCCGTTTCATTGAAGTGCTCTTTGGTAAACCACATTTTTTGGTCTGACGTTAACACAAACAAAGCGGATGGTTTCCCAACTCGTGGACACGCAACGTATAACTGCCCATGTGAAAAACAATGATTTTCTAAATTTATCCCGCAAACACTTAGCGATTGGCCTTGCGACTTTTTAATTGGCATTGCGAACGCAAGGCGAACTGGAAATTGCAATCGTTTGAAGTCAAACGGAAGATCAGTCGGAATCATTGGTATTCGAGGAATACATACATTTTCACCTGCGTACTTTCCGTTAATAATGGTTGCCTCAATCAAATTCGGCATAAGTCTTTTTACCGAAAGTCGAGTACCGTTGCAAAGTCGCGGTGGATTCAAATTACGCAATATCATAATTATTGTACCAACTTTGAGTTGCAAGTTATGTGGTGGAAATCCTGGTAACTCCAGAGAATTCATAAACTCCGTTGGATAATTTACTACATCATCGGGATTTGTTATGGAATCAACGGATTTGTATGTCACCAAATCGCCAGCAATTTTTGATTGAATGGTGAAATTCAGTGCGTGTACATCATTATTCTTTGCGGCAAGAATTGCTCGTTGACTTAACCAAGCATAATTCTGATAATTCTCACTAATGTTTGGAAAAACATTTTCAATAAGAGCTAATTGAGAGTCTACTAATCGGCAAAAGTCGTTGGTAAGAGTAATTAATCCAGATGTCGCATCAACTGGGACTTTTCCATTTCCAACAGCTAACAATTGTTTGGAAAATTGTGCAGCACTTTGATCATTTTGAAGTTGAACTCTCATATTAGTGGTTAGCGATAATGTTTTTACGTTATTCCATAAAGGTGATGCCTTCAGGCAAGCATTCAATTCATCTGCAGGCGTTCCACGGGGAATTACTGGCAACGTCTGCCTGAAATCGCCTGCCAACAATATCATCAAGCCGCCAAAGATGTTGTTATTTCGCCGAAGATCGTTCAGTGTGAAGTTAAGTGCTTCAAGTGATTTCTTATGTGCCATTGTGCACTCATCCCAAACAATGAGCTTGCATTGCATCAACAATTTTCCCATTGCACTGGATCGGGAAATATTGCATGTTGGAGTATCAATTGCGTTTAAATTGAGTGGCAAGTTAAGCGCAGGATGTTCAGTACGACCGCCATCTAGAAGAGTCACCGCAATTCCAGATGATGTTAACGCCAAAGCTATGTCACATCTTGATCGAATAGTGGCCAAAATCAATGAAATGACAAATGTTTTCCCTGTTCCTCCAGGTGCGTCCAGGAAGAATAGACCACCAGTATTATTGTCCACCGCTTGCATTAATGTTTCGTATACTTGTTTTTGCTGTTCATTTAGCAACGGCACATTATTTCGAACGAATTCTTGCATTGTATCAACATTGTATTGCAGCTCTCGATTTAATTCTTGGTTGAATGCATCGTTCATCGATCGATTTGGCGCAATCATTCCTACTCCTAGGCAAGATATCTTCACATATGTCGTCTTTGTATTTGTTCCATAACTGAATTGGTTGAGTAGGAAAACATGTGGTGATGATAATTGCGAACAGTGTTCGTATTTGGTACGCATTTGATGAAACAACTGAATCCGCAAGTGTTAAATCCCAATGAGAATCGTTCTCCAGCAAACCCAATAGTTGACATGCTTCTCGATATGTTTGGCATTGGTGGCCATTCACAGTTTTCAAATGCGCAAATGATTTTGGTCCACGTACATTTACCAACAGCAGTCGCAAATAAAAACATTCATCATTTCTAGGATGAACAGTATACATGCGACCTAGTGCATCAGTGGAAAACACCTGTGGCCAATCTGGAACTGGGGTTCCTTGTTTGCGACGTTGGGATTTCTTTGTTGATTGATTCCAAGTGTAATACTTGGGCATTTCAACGTACATCAGCGTCGCTGCGAATGGATCTGCTTCACACATTGCAAAGAAGCTAGTCAATGTTGTCGATGGTGGTCTCTCAGCTCGTTGTGCCGCATTAGCCTCAGTGAAGTAAACTCTTTGGCCATTTTCCAAATGCACCCTCCTGATTGCTTAATTATTGACAAATTTTTGTTCGTTTTGATTTAATAAATACAGGTTAAGTAAGTATGCAATATACAATGAATGATAGTATAATGAGGAATATTCCAATAACAGCTGTTACTTTTCTGTACTTTGCGTACTCAAAAAATGCACTGAAAACACATGTTATTTTAACAGTATAATGAAAAAAGATTTTCCCGCTTTTCTTTTGAAATTTTTCCTGAATTTTCTTTGCTATAAACCTTACGGAGCCCGAGACCTTTCCAACGAATGCAAAACCGTGGAAATCGGTTCGTGCGTTCTGGAGTTATAGCGTCAGGAAGGAAAACCCGACTTATTTTTATATAGTAGATTACTACTCACAGTATAGACTGATAGCGTTACTGTTCTTCAGATTACACAGTCCAACAATTCACTGAAATTCACAGGAAGACGGCACTGCACTGTCCTTTGCTTCGCGGCACTGCACTGTCTTAAACACGGCACTAAACTGATTACAGTCACGGCACAACACTTTTCTTCTTATAAAAACACTTTACCGCAGTGCACTAAGTTGCACTGTAGCACTGATGTAACATCAAGACAGGTGAGAATAAAACAAACTCGCTCGTGGCTGGCTGGTTCTTTATATAGGTCGTCGGCATAAAGGAGGCTCAGTTGGTAGGAGGCTCGACCATCTGTCGGGTTCTTTGATCTATATCGCACTTCCCAAATACGCGACTCTCTCTCTCTGCAAATTCTTTTAATTTTCGCAACAATATATATTGGCGAGATAGCGGGTACAGTTTTCGTTTGATTTTTAACAAACTTGATGTTTAAACATTATATATAAAACTAAAGATCATTTTCATTATAGCTGAAATCCGACCAGTGGGAGTGGGAATATAGAGTTAGGGGATTGAGAAAACTCTTCATATATCCGTCATTATGCGTCGTATCGAAAAAGGCCATAGAACCAATCTTATTGCAAATGTAATGTTCTGTAAATGTTCTTATGTACATTTTGTTCACTGTCTTCAATATTAACCGAGTTATTTGAATCATTTAGTTTTCGTCCTCCTGGATAAACACCCACTCCTACTCAAGCCGTATTAACAATAAGCTGTTATAAATATGATAATAATTGCATAAGAATTGTAATTCTTTCTGTCTGTTTATCCGTTTGTTTCTCACTCTCTTAAAAACGGCTCTGTCGATTTTAATGGACTTTTTTTTATTTCAAAGTGAACTTCCTAAATAAACTATATTAGAACTAAACTAAAAAGATACGGGGTTTTACTATGGCCTCCCAAGTATCATTAAATTATCGTTGAAATTGGCCGTTTTAAAAAAAAAAAAGTAAATAACATTGTGTTAAGAACAAAAGTTTTTTACTTCCGACTTTCGCTCACCAATTTAGATATGTATGACGACAAAGGATGAATAACTAATCTTATTATAATATTTTAACGAGATATAATTATTATTTCAACCCATTAATGGATAACAGCTACTCAAAGCATATTTTCTTAGTAAAAGATTACTTAATTTTTTATTTATTTATTTGTTAAATGAGTTCCACAACGCAGGGGATTTACTCATTATTAACGTGTCATTAAAAAAGTGAAATGCAAAAAAAAAAACAAAACAACAACAAACGGAAAAAGAGTGAACTATGGCAAACGGTGATTTTTGAAACGGGTTATTGGCATGCCAGGGTCATATATGAAGCAAACGATATTGTACGATATGGAAACATCAGGGTAATGAACAATTAAATGAATAAAAAAATAAGGAAAAGGATAACAAAAAAACATAAAATAAATAACGTTAACCTTATTTCTAAATGAATCATTTCCATTTCAACCCGTCAAAGAAGATATAACATATATATATATATATATATATATATATATATATATATATTATATGTTTGTCATAATTGTGACCCTTGAAGAATCTTTTCAGACCATATTCAACCTCGTAACCTTCTCCAGTTCTTCTCCAGTGACCTTAACTTCGGAATTTTCTATGGAATGCACTACTTTTTATGGCGGATTTTTGTAGAAAATCAAATTCTAAAACGAGTTTGTATACATGAATTCTTCGATCTGGCGCATCCTTTAGCCGTTAAATTCTCATATCCTTATATCAGAAGCGGCTCATTTTATTGAAAAATACTGTGACATATAAGTTGTAGTCAACAAAATTAACGTTGAAAAAGGAAAAGGAATGGATTCTAAAATTTAAAAAAAGAATAAAATATAATGTAATTAAAACTGTATAAAGCAAAAGTATTCTTGAAGGAATCCAAAAATATGTTTACATCAAAAACACTAAGTCTCAGCCTTGTACTAAAATAATTGAAGATTTTAAGGGCGATGCCACTGAAAGTTGGTGGTCACCCTGTAAATAATATATATAGCGTAGCCACAAATCATTGTTTATCGCAGGTTCAATAATGGTTTTCGTTTCATTGATTAGCGTTTAGTATTATAGCATAAGCAGTCTTCCAATATATTAAATACAAAATAGAAGACGCAATTATGATAATTACAGGCGCCCCACAAAACCTGCACCTCGTTCCTGAATAGACTTGCAATTATTGTAAGTGCTAAACATAGCTTCCATGATCAAGGAGGAGTGTGATTAACTTCCAGTGGGACCAGTGGCCTCTGCCAGTCCAATAAAACAAGGCTTATTGCAATCCACATTGGGCCGAGGATTATTGCAAAACTATTTAATCTGTTGGAGCAGCAGTCGGAATGCTTGATGAGGATGTGTTGGACAGGTCTGTGATTGCATGAATGCTCACGAACTTTACTTACGATTATTTAGTGGAGAGAGGACTTGAGTCCTGTTTCCAGGACTTCTACGGCCCCTTAGAATTTAATTGTACATTAAACATGTATGTTACAATTATTTTGGTGCATTAGTGGTCTGATGTATCGTGCTCAATACTGATGTTATGGTCACTGATTAAATGCCAAAATGTAATACTCCTATGTAGTGCTGTGATTACTCAAATTTTTATTATTTATTAACGTCCACTTTTTGCATTCAAGGTACCGAACAAACAGGGATGTATCCGAGAGTTTTTCCCCGAATGAGTAAAGCGGTAATCAAAACGGTCAAAGAAATACCGAATTCTTACCGAATACGTTCACTACGTTAATAAATATAATAAAGAACTTATAAAGTTTATCAAAAGTATAGATATGGATATAGCAAAAATATATTAGAATATAAAGTTGATTATGAGGAATGGGAATTATAATTCAATATATTTACCTTACATAGCAGGGCGTAAACCCGCAACCTAACCTTACATAGACTCGCAAATGAAACATCGGTTGAGGTAACTTTAATTGATTTGTTTTTTGTTTTTATTTTATTTTATTTTTTCACAGCTGTGTTGTTAAAAGTGAGGAATATTGTGTACTTGGAGAGAGAAAAAAACCTTCAATTCTTCACAATTTTTTTTTTTTTTTTTCATTTCATTTATTAATTTTATTTGTAATAATCTTACTTATTTTAATTATTATTTTTTATATTATATTTGAGTAGATAGTTGATTAACTTGTACATATTTTAAAATAAAAATGTATTTAAACATAACCATACATGTAATATGACATGCGGTAATGGAGCATGTATTCAAATAAATAACTCCTCATAGGGTTACTATGAGGAGAAAAATGGAAAAAAAAAGAAAAAGGGATTCCTTGTCTGAGACAACGGACCCTACAAATGGCGATTAGGAAGCAGCTCTTTACGAAATGGGGAAGTTTGGGGACTCGCGTAATTTTCGATCTCTTTGGACAGTAAAGAACATCTCACGCATAATTAATTAAGTCAATAAGTGTCAATTACTGTCTCGAGCCGGGAGATGTAATATTTCTCAATTAGCCCAGAAAATGAGCCTTGAAAGGGCTCTTAATTCCTTTCATTGCCAATGCTTCTTAAATACTCATTTAGCATATTAACTCCAAGGAATAATTTATACAGGATATTCTACAGATGGTACATTTCCAACCGGCGGGCTCTAGTCAGCTGTTAATTAGAATAACAAAATAAAAAATAATAATAGAGTTGTTGGCACTACTGATCTCCCTTCCCAATATATTTATTTAATCTAAGTGAAAATTTGTTGAGTAGAATTAGGGGTTTATTTGCAGCCGAAAACAATAAAGTGCAAATAACTCGCTTATTATATAAGCTATTGGGTATGGGAATAAGTTTTAATTGTTTTTCCATACACAGTATTGATGGCATCACATACATTTCATCTAACCTTTCGATACATGAATTTAAAAGGTGGTAGAAAAGTGCTGCGGAAATGGGCCAGTTGCTTGGCAATGTTTATAGCAACCACGCTTCATCAGAGACAAATTGCAGATAATTTTTTTTTTCTTCGATGTTTTGTAGAGGAGAACTTCCCGTGAACGCTGTATTTCGATGTGATATGAATAGCTGCGGTTTGACTCCAAACAAAAGTCTGAAACTGTGTTTAGCAGCATACATACACACCACCTTTTAAATTCATGTATCGAAAGGTTAGATGAAATGTATGTGATGCCATCAATACTGTGTATGGAAAAACAATTAAAACTTATTCCCATACCCAATACAATCTATACAATGACAATATAAGAGCATCAACAGTTTAACAAGATTGATTCTATAACTTGAATTCACTTAAACAATTTATTGCATTTTGTACAGGTGTGTAAAGTGATTTGTGGATTAGATTAAATTAGATGTAAAATCATGCAGCTTACAAATTTTACTGCATATTTGGAAGGAATGTGAACTGATGTGTGGATTAAATTAGATGTACTTCTCATGGAGCTTAAAATTTTAACTGCATATTTTGCAGGTATGTGACCTGATTTGTGGATTAAATTTATTTAGAAATACTTCTCATGCAGCTCAAAAATTGCATTGTATTTATCAGGTATCTGAACCGTTTTGTGGATGTTGTCAAAATGGTGCCTAAAATTCTCACATTTGAACAACTGGAAGCTCGTAAAAATGTTTGTACTGACACTTTGAATGCCATTGAAAATGACCCAAACTTACTGTAAAAGATAATAACATGTGACGAATCATGGTTTTTTATGTATGATCCTGAAACAAAGCGTATCAGGTATCTGAACTGCTTTGTGCATATGGTTTTCTTCGGAATATTCTTAAGCAGCTTAAAAACTTTATTATTGGCAGGTTCGTGTACTGATTTGTGAATAAGATTTAATTAGAAATACCTCTCTAGCAGCTTAAACGTTTTACTGGTTTTTTTTTCAGGCATGTGACCTGATTTGTGGATTAGATTAAAGGAGAAATATTCCTCATGCGTCGTACATACAAATTTTACCTCATCATTTGCAGGTATGTGTACTGATTTGTGGGTTAGGTTAACATAGCAATACTACTCATATTGCTCATAAGATTTTCTGTATTTTTTGTAGGTATCTAAACTTATGTGTATTAGATTTATTTCGAAATACTCCTTATGCAGCTCAAAATTGTCACAGCACTTTTTGTCAGAATGCGAACTGATTTCTAGATTGGAATTAATTAAAAATGCTGCTTAAAAAAATATACTGCATTGTTCCAGGTATATGAGCTGATTTGGGGATTAGGTTTACTAGGAATTTCCCCTCATGCCGCTTAAATATTTGTTGCAAGTATGCCGAACGATTTTTGCATTAGATTTATTTAAAAATGCTGCTCATTCAGCTTACAAAAATGTACTACATTTTCGCAGGTTTCTGAGCTGATTTGGGGATTAGGTTTACTTGGAAATTTCTATCATGTCGCATAAGAATTGCTTGCATTTTTTATATGTATGCGAAATGATGTTTGGATTAGATTTCCATAGAAATGCTGCTCATGCTGCTTAAAAAAAGTCCTGCGTTTTTGCATGTTTGTGAGCTGAATGTGGGGAGGGAATGAGGTTTACTTAGAAAGTTTCCTCATGCCGTTTAAAAACGTTTTGCACTATATTGCACGTATGAAAAATGATTCTTGGATTAGATTTATTTAGAAAATCTGCTCATGCTGCTTAAACAATGTACCGAATTTTTGCAGGTATGTGAGCAGATTTGGGGATTAGGTTTACTTAGAAATTTTCCACATCCCGCTTGAAACGTTTTTGCATTTTTTTCAGGTATGAGAAAAGATTTTGGATTAGATGCATTTAGAAATCCTGCTCATGCTGCTTAACAAATGCACTGCAGTTTTAAAGGTATGTGCACTGATTTTTGGATTAGATGCATTTAGAAATGTTGCTCATGCTGCTTAAAATATACACTGCATTCTTTATAGGTATGTGTACTGATTTTTGGATTAGATGCATTTAGAAATGCTGTTCATGTTGCTTAAATAATACACTGCATTCTTTATAGGTATGTGCACTGATTTTTGGACTAGATGCATTTAGAAATACTGCTCATTCTGCTTAAATAATACACTGTATTTTTATAGGTATGTGCACTGATTTTTGGGTTAGATGCATTTTGAAATGTTGCTCATGCTGCTTAAAAAAATACACTCCATTTTTTATAGGTATGTGCACTGATTTTTGGACTAGATGCATTTAGAAATACTGCTCATTCTGCTTAAATAATACACTGTATTTTTATAGGTATGTGCACTGATTTTTGGATTAGATGCATTTTGAAATGCTGCTCATTCTGCTTAAAAAATACACTCCATTTGTTATAGGTATGTGCACTGATTTTTGGACTAGATGCATTTAGAAATACTGCTCATTCTGCTTAAATAATACACTGCATTTTCTATAGGTATGTGCACTGATGTTTGGATTAGATGCATTTAGAAATGCTGCTCATGTTGCTTAAATAATACACTCCATTTTCTATAGGTATGTGCACTGATTTTTGGATTAGATGCATTTAGAAATGTTGCTCATGCTGCTTAAAATATACACTGCATTCTTTATAGGTATGTGTACTGATTTTTGGATTAGATGCATTTAGAAATGCTGTTCATGTTGCTTAAATAATACACTGCATTCTTTATAGGTATGTGCACTGATTTTTGGACTAGATGCATTTAGAAATACTGCTCATTCTGCTTAAATAATACACTGTATTTTTATAGGTATGTGCACTGATTTTTGGGTTAGATGCATTTTGAAATGTTGCTCATGCTGCTTAAAAAAATACACTCCATTTTTTATAGGTATGTGCACTGATTTTTGGACTAGATGCATTTAGAAATGCTGCTCATTCTGCTTACAAAATCCACTACATTTTTTATAGGTATGTGCACTGATTTTTGGATTAGATGTATTTAGAAATGCTGCTCATTCTGCTTACAAAATCCACTACATGTTTTATAGGGGTGTGCACTGATTTTTGATTAGATGCATTTAGAATTGCTGCTCATCCTGCTTACATAGTCCACTAAATTTTTTATAGGTATGTGCACTGATTTTTGGATTAGATGTATTTAGAAATGCTGCTTAAAAGAATACACTGCATATTTTATAGGTATGTGCACTGATTTTTGGATTTGATGCATTTAGAAATGCTGCTCATGCTGCTAAAATAATACACTGCATTTTCCATAGGTATGTGCACTGATTTTTGGATTAGATGCATTTAGAAATGCTGCTCATGCTGCTTAAAAAAATACACAGGATTTCTTGTAGGTATGTGCACTGATTTTTGGATTAGATGCATTTAGAAATCCTGCTCATTCTGCTTAAATAATACACTGTATTTTTTATAGGTGTGTGCACTGATTTTTGGATTAGATGCATTTTGAAATGCTGCCCATGCTGCTTAAATAATACACTGCATTTTCTATAGGTATGTGCACTGATTTTTGGATTAGATGCATTTAGAAATGCTGTTCATGCTGCTTAAAAAAATACTCAGAATTTTTTGTAGGTATGTGCACTGATTTTTGGATTAGATGCATTTAGAAATGCTGTTCATGCTGCTTAACAAAATACACAGAATTTTTTGTAGGTATGTGCACTGATTTTTGGATTAGATGCATTTAGAAATGCTGTTCATGCTCCTTAACAAAATACACAGGATTTTTTGTAGGTATGTGCACTGATTTTTGGATTAGATGCATTTTGAAATGCTGTTCATGCTGCTTAAAAAAATACACAGAATTTCTTGTAGGTATGTGCACTGATTTTTGGATTAGATGCATTTAGAATTGCTGTTCATGTTGCTTAAATAATACACTCCATTTTCTATAGGTATGTGGACTGATTTTTGGATTAGATGCATTTAGAATTGCTGCTCATCCTGCTTACATAGTCCACTAAATTTTTTATAGGTATGTGCACTGATTTTTGGATTAGATGTATTTAGAAATGCTGCTTAAAAGAATACACTGCATATTTTATAGGTATGTGCACTGATTTTTGGATTTGATGCATTTAGAAATGCTGCTCATGCTGCTAAAATAATACACTGCATTTTCCATATGTATGTGCACTGATTTATTGATTATATTCATTTAGAAATTCTGCTCATTCTTCTTAAATAATACACTGTATTTTTTATAGGTGTGTGCACTGATTTTTGGATTAGATGCATTTTGAAATGCTGCCCATGCTGCTTAAATAATACACTGCATTTTCTATAGGTATGTGCACTGATTTTTGGATTAGATGCATTTAGAAATGCTGTTCATGCTGCTTAAAAAAATACTCAGAATTTTTTGTAGGTATGTGCACTGATTTTTGGATTAGATGCATTTAGAAATGCTGTTCATGCTGCTTAACAAAATACACAGAATTTTTTGTAGGTATGTGCACTGATTTTTGGATTAGATGCATTTAGAAATGCTGTTCATGCTGCTTAAAAAAATACACAGAATTTTTTGTAGGTATGTGCACTGATTTTTGGATTAGATGCATTTAGAAATGCTGTTCATGCTCCTTAACAAAATACACAGAATTTTTTGTAGGTATGTGCACTGATTTTTGGATTAGATGCATTTTGAAATGCTGTTCATGCTGCTTAAAAAAATACACAGAATTTTTGTAGGTATGTGCACTGATTTTTGGATTAGATGCATTTAGAAATGCTGTTCATGCTGCTTAAAAAAATACTCTGAATGTTTTGTAGGTATGTGCACTGATTTTTGGATTAGATGCATTTTGAAATGCTGTTCATGCTGCTTAAAAAAATACACAGAATTTTTGTAGGTATGTGCACTGATTTTTTGATTAGATGCATTTAGAAATGCTGTTCATGCTCCTTAACAAAATACACAGAATTTTGTTGTAGGTATGTGCACTGATTTTTGGATTAGATGCATTTTGAAATGCTGTTCATGCTGCTTAAAAAAAATACACAGAATTTCTTGTAGGTATGTGCACTGATTTTTGGATTAGATGCATTTAGAATTGCTGTTCATGTTGCTTAAAAAATACACTGCATTCTTTATAGGTATGTGCACTGATTTTTGGATTAGATGCATTTAGAAATGCTGCTCATGTTGCTTAAATAATACACTCCATTTTCTATAGGTATGTGGACTGATTTTTGGATTAGATGCATTTAGAAATGTTGCTCATGCTGCTTAAATAATACACTGCATTTTCTATAGGTATGTGCACTGATTTGTGGATTAGATGCATTTAGAAATGCTGCTCATGTTGCTTAAATAATACACTCCATTTTTTATAGGTATGTGCACTGATTTTTGGATTAGATGCATTTAGAAAATCTGCTCATGCTGCTTAAATAATACACTGCATTTTCTAAGGTATGTGTACTGATTTTTGGATTAGATGCATTTAGAAATACTGCTCATTCTGCTTAAATAATACACTGTATTTTTTATAGGTATGTGCACTGATTTTTGGATTAGATGCATTTTGAAATGCTGCCCATGCTGCTTAAATAATACACTGCATTTTCTATAGGCATGTGCACTGATTTTTGGATTAGATGCATTTAGAAATGCTGTTCATGCTGCTTAAAAAAATACTCAGAATTTTTTGTAGGTATGTGCACTGATTTTTGGATTAGATGCATTTAGAAATGCTGTTCATGCTGCTTAAAAAAATACACAGAATTTTTTGTAGGTATGTGCACTGATTTTTGGATTAGATGCATTTAGAAATGCTGTTCATGCTCCTTAACAAAATACACAGAATTTTTTGTAGGTATGTGCACTGATTTTTGGATTAGATGCATTTTGAAACGCTGTTCATGCAGCTTAAAAAAATACACAGAATTTCTTGTAGGTATTTGGACTGATTTGTGGATTAGATGCATTTAGAAATGGCCTGCTCATTCTGCTTACAAAATCCACTCTACATTTTTTATAGGTATGTGCACTGATTTTTGGATTAGATGCATTTAGAAATGCTGCTCATTCTGCTTACAAAATCCACTGCATTTTTTTCCAGGTATTTGGACTGATTTGTGGATTAGATGCATTTAGAAATGCTGCTCATTCTGCTTACAAAATCCACTGCATTTTTTATAGGTATGTGCACTGATTTTTGGATTAGATGCATTTAGAAATGCTGCTCATTCTGCTTACAAAATCCACTGCATTTTTTATAGGTATGTGCACTGATTTTTGGATTAGATGCATTTAGAAATGCTGCTCATTCTGCTTACAAAATCCACTGCATTTTTTATAGGTATGTGCACTGATTTTTGGATTAGATGCATTTAGAAATGCTGCTCATTCTGCTTACAAAATCCACTGCATTTTTTATAGGTATGTGCACTGATTTTTGGATTAGATTTATTTAGAAGTACTCCTAATGTAGCATACACCTTTAAATGAATTTTTGCTGTTCTGTGAACTGATTAAGGGATTAAACTAAATTAGGAAAGGCCTTCCTTTAGCCTAAGAAGCTCGCTTTACTTCTGCAGGTATGCAAGCTGATTCGTGGATAAGATTTAGCACAGGAATAGTCTAAATATCTAAACTGCAGTGGAGCGGGAATGAGCAGCGATTTGGAGATAAGTTATATTTATAACCGGTTGCAGACATGCACCTGAGGCCTTCGGACTGGCACAGAGAGATATATTAACCAAACTCCAAGATTAGCTCAATTAGCTTAAATTTAGAAAGAAGGTCAGCTGTCCGCGTCCGTACGTCATCAATAATGATCTCCGAGACAAATTAATAATTCACTAATTTCTTTTGACTTCCGGTGACATTTTTTTTTTTTTTTCAATTTAAGAAACTGACAGCTGATAAAATGATAATTGAATTTTACTCTGGACGTACTCATTTAAAATCTTATTAATTCGTTTTTTAATGGGATCCGCTGAAAAGAGGATAATTGAGATGTTTGACTACTAATTTCATGGGTCCTTGATATTTTCGTTGAAAACGTTGACTTGTCCGTAATATAATTGCTGACTTAAGATCACATCAAATTATTGACCTTATAAAAAAAAAAACCTTGAGTAATCGTTCCAATTAAATCTCAAAATTATATATTCAATAAATAAAGGAACAGAATAGACTATAAATGGACAGCATTTTTTGTGCCAGATGGTTCAAACAGAAAAAATAATAATAATATTCTTTAACAACATACTTTAAAACTTGATTTAATTATATTTTTTAACCATATTGAAACATTATTCTTTCGAACAATTCACTTATTGGCACCTCCCATGTGCCAATGTTCTACGCTTTCCTGCGCGGGCAAACCCGTTGAGAAACAGAAATAAAGAGATCTTTATTATACGAAATATATGCTTTAGATCCGGGTTTGGACCTTTGACATGTTGCCAAACTCTAGTGTGCAAATGCGTTCGCGGGCCGCTTTTAAAAGAAGTGTTCATAATTTTTAACGATAGATATCAGACTATTAACGACAATGTAATTATAATATAATTTATTAAAATAACAAAATAAAATGAAAAAAAATAGGTACAACATTAAAATTCAAATCGATACCAGTTTTTGACATTATTAAGACAAACAACGAGAAGTTATATAGTTTGACACAAAACCGAAATCAATGAGCATTGAGAAATTTTGGATAAAACTAATTACCATACGATGTTTGGATTTAATTCCACTGATACAAAAAAAGAAAAAAAAAATCCAAAATTTATTGTCTAGTCAAGAGTCAACTTACCATCTCCTGTAGGATGACAATAAGTCTATATTAACTTATCATCACATTCCATCCGAAGCCAACTGTTATTCCCAATATCATAAGAATACTGCCAACTATAAAAGGCTCACACTCACCACACAACAATCTTACACCGTCATCTCAACCTTCCTCAAATTTCCGGGGCATACAGCGTATTTAATTCGTCGTACATGTCCATGTTTTGTCGTACGATTCGGGTTTTTAAAGAAATTTTAGATCTATTACCTAAGATCGGGATTAACTTAAAATATTTCGACAGTGAACTTGAGATAAAGATTATTCTAATTCATTATAAATAACAGTATTAGATAAAGTAAAAATAGATTTTCAATTAACAATTAATGTTTATATTTCATTGATATAATTCAGTAATTGTATTATTATGCATTACATTTCCACTTGAGGGAATCAGCTATTGAGAGTTCGATACTCCATGACGGGCGATTTTCGAAAAAATTTCTTCAAAGGTCCATCAATCCTACCCAGGAGATGACGGAAATGAGGTCCCCCCCCCCCATTTCCAAATTTTATATACATATATATATATAATATATTTTATATATATATATATATATATATATATACTTGTCTGTTAACGTCTAGCGGTCGCAATTTTTGTTTGATCTTTACGAAACTCAATATTTAACCGATTTATGTAAAAAGACCGATCAAGTTCGTTAATGCCTGAAATCGGGCTTGAGGTAGGGACTTTCGGAAATTCAAAATATTTCCGTTATTACGCATCGAATCAATAAATTGTACTGAATCAATCTTATTGCAAATTCAAGTTACTATACATTATTGTTTCTCTATATAAAATGTATTCTATATCTTGAGATGTTAACCGAGATATTTGCATATTCTTATATTGAAGTCTGTGGTCGGGTTATAGTTTACGGGAATTAGGCAGTCGGCCATTTTCCGTCATTACTTGTCGGTCCCAGGTTGGAAGCTTCTTTTAACCTTACCTTACCTTCCTTACTTTGTGAGAATTATGCAAATACGTTCTGTTCATCCGCCCCCGCCCTTCTTTATTTCTTGGACTACTAAAATTTGAGTTATTAAAATATAAATTATTATTACAATTCAGAAGCCGTTTCAGTTGGGAATTTATTCTAATTAACTGAAAGATTTCTCATTACCGTTTGTATTTGATCACGGTAGTATTGTGTTACCAGTATGCAGATTTCTCTATTGTAAAACTTCACATAGGAAATATTTCTATCTATCTGTTCAGCTCTCTCGGGTTAGCTGACCTACGCGTCCTCTTGTTTAAGTTATTTGACTGAATTATTTCTCATTATCTCTTGTAATTATACACTTAGTATTCACGGCGTTGTTATGTGTTACCAGTATGTAGATTTATCTATTTTAAAGTTTAACGTGGTAAATTTGCTTAGTTTCCTTATATTTATATAACTATATTATTTATATATATATATCATATATATATATATATTGTTTATATATAATTAGATATTTATACTAGCTCAGATACCCGGCTTCGCCCGGGAATTGATTTGAGGCTGAATGATGATGGTATTCTTTTGGAAAGAAATTTACCCGTCCCGGTGTTTAGGGTTAATACCCGTTGTTGGCACTTGTTAATAATAAAATTATTTTTTTATTTATTTTTTTTTATTTTAGGACAATTAATATGTGGATTTTTTTTTCAAAATTAATAAATCTATATAATATATATATATATATATATATATATACTAGCTCAGATACCCGGCTTCGCCTGGGAATTGATTTGAGGCTGGATGGTGATGTGGTATTTTTTTGGCAAGGCTTCACTTTGCACAATATTTTGACATTTACCCGTGTTTAGGGTTAATACCCGTGTTACGTTACATTTACCAGTGTTTAGGGTTAATACCCGTTGTTGGCATTTTGTTAATAAAAAATTAAAATTTTATATTTATTTTTATTATTTTTTTATTTTAAAACAATGAAATATTGTGATTTTTATTTCAGGTCCTCCCTTATAACCAACCCCCACTCCCGTTCTAACTTAAAAATTTTAATATAGCATATAATCATGGAAGAGTTAAAAGCTTAATTGGACATACGACGAGTTTTTTTTAAGTTCGGTTTTTAATTCGTTAGCGCCCAATGAAATAGTTGAATCTCGCTTTAGTTTATTTGTGTATAGTCTCGTTTAATACTATTCGTTAAAAGACAAAAAATGTAATATAACAAAAAGTTACTTCCTCAATAACAAAATAAACAAACTTTTGGTTATGTTCATATTTGGCTGAAAAACCAATAGGAAACGAAATATCGCTATTTTTAATTTCTTGCATCTCTATAACCCCCCCCCCCTCTCTCCCCTGTTCGTCTCAGAGGATCTTAATATATCATAAAGGTCTAAGTTTGGTTATAGTAATATCATACCAAGTTTCATAAAGAATATTCGGTTCACCGTTATATGCGTGGAAAAAGGAAACAAAAACAAACAAAATAAACAAACAAACAGACGACCTAAAGAAACAAAATGCAGTTATTGTGTCCATGACATGTGAAACGAAAATGTAACGTAAAATTTCGCGAAAAAAATCAATGTACAGACAGAGGTTACTGAGAGAGAGAGAGAGAAGAAGAGCGAGAGAGAGGGGGAGAGAGAGAGAGGGGGAATAGAAGAGGGAGGGAGAGATGAAGAAGAGAGAGAGAGAGAGAGAGAGAGAGAGAGAGAGAGAGAGAGAGAGAGAGAGAGACGAGAGTGAAGATGAGAGAGAGAAGAGAGGGGGGGGGAGAGAGAGAGAGAGAGAGAGAGAGAGAGAAGAGAGAGAGAGAGAGAGAGAGAGAGAGATGAGAGAGGAGAGAGAATAGAGAGAGACAGAGAGAGAGAGAGAGAGATGAAAGAGAGAGAGAGGAGAGAGAGAGAGAGAGAGAGAGAGCGAGAGAGGGGGAGAGAGAGCGGGAAAGCGAGAGAGCGAGCGGGAGAGGGAGAGGGAGAGCGAGAGGGAGAGAGTGAGGGAGAGGGAGAGGGAGAGGCAGAGGGAGAGAGAGAGAGAGTGAGGTCGTTTTTATAGCAGAGATCACAAAAAATTTTAATGACTTTACTTTTCTATGAGATGAAGGAATGTAAAAAAATTCTTATTTGAGAGACATGTAATTTGTGAAACATGAAATAGGTGGCTACTGTTGGCTGACTGCCCAGTAGACCGTACATAAAGAATGAGACAATGTATTTAGCGCCTGGGAAACAGCGCTGTGCGGCCAGTTGAAATATTACTCTGCAGTCTGAAGAAACACGCCTCGAACTCTACTCACGGAGCACGCACAAGCCTACAGCCCACAATTTATGTTCACATTTTAATTGTGACGTTTTATATTAATAAGAATATTTTATTTATTCAGTTAATTTCCCACGCTGGCTGATTAAAAAAATGAAACACCAACTTGAGTAAATTTTCACGAAAAGTTCGCTCCCTCAGAAAACCTGAAATGGAGTCACTTAAAAATCTGAGTGCACTACCCTGTCTGTAGTTCTTGCAGATTGCAGATTTTCTTGAAGGAAAAGTTCTCACATATTTTTGTGGACTTATAATTATCATCAATTTATTAACAAACATTTCATAGCATGATGGAAATCATAAGAACTATTGGTTCATTTATTAACCCTCCTTCGGGCGCGTGATCTCTCAGATACACAGTTTCTAGAAAAATATTTGTCACTCCTCCTAGCAGAGAGTTGTGGTGTAGTGCTTCGAGTTATGTGCTTTATAGGTCTCCACCTCAAGGTATGTTGAGTCACTGTGTTTGATGGAGTCGTGAGTTTCACCTGTCATTTAAATTTTATCTCCTAGAATACCACGGCGCCCATCTCGTAGTTATTTTTGAAATCTGTATTTCATAAATTGTACATCAATTAAGTTCTCTTTATTAAATGGAATCATATAAACCTATTATTTCGCTCAACATGAGCTTTCAGAAGAACTTGTACAAGGATAAATTGTACGACGCAGTGACATAGTAGAAACGATTACCAACTGGCCGAACTAAGGACGAAACATGAAGACAACAGAGACACAAAGAGTACCCTAGCTCAATGGACCCATACCTTGAACTCAAGTCCAAACAGCAAAAAAAAAAGTCCCTCCACTACAACGAACAAAAGAAAATGCAGTGAACCAAGCAAAACTGAAAATAAAAGACCGTCACGCAGGGGCTGCGTAAACTAAGCAGATTTCTCTCGTGAAGTTTAGTAATAGATAAATGTACATACTGGTAACACAACACCACCGTGAATAAATACAAACGGAAATAAGAAATGGTTCATCCAATTTCAATAACCGGCCGACAGGAAGTGTTAGGTTGACGCTGAAAGGCTTTAGTGCAAAATATATATTAAAAAACTGTATTTCCGTAAAAACGGTTGAGGATGATCTGTGAGATACTCGCGCCCGATGGCGGAATATTCTTGACGCGCCCGACCGAGGGTTATCTACAGGTTACCACCCTTTTAGCAGATTTCCTTCAATGGAAATCAGTTATTGAGGTCGTACTCATGACGAGATTTTCGAAATATATCTTCAAATATCCATCGATCCTACCCAGGAGATGACAAAAATGAGGTCTGTTCAAAATTTATATATATATATATATATATATATATATATATATATATATATATATATATATATATATATAAGTGTGTGTTAGTGTCCGTGTGGTTGTGTGTGTGTGTGTGTGTGGTTCTGGTTAAACCGCTCTAGCGGTCGCAAATTTTTGTTTAATCCATTACCGAAAATCGATATTTCACCGTTTATGTTAAAAAGACAGATCAAGTTCGTTAATGACTGAAATCGGACTAGAGAGATAAACATCCCCCCTCTAAACCTATGCATGGGATCGATAAATTGTACAGACCTAATCTTATTGCAAATTACATTTACTATAAATACTGTTATGTATATTTATTCTCTATCTTGAATATTAACCGAGGTATTTGCATTTTTATGAAGTCTGTGGTCGGGTATAGTTCGGATTAGGTCGGCCGTTTCCGTAACTGATCGGCTCCGGTGGAAGCTCTTCTAACCTTACCTTTCGTTTCTAACCTTACCATACCTTCGTTACTTTGTGAGATTTATGCAAATACGTTCTGTTCATCCGACCCCCCCCCCTCCTTTAGTTCTTGGACTACTAAAATTTGAGTTATTAAAATATAAATTGTTATTACAATTCAGATATGCAGATTTATCTGTTGTAAAACTTCACATGGGAAATCTGCTTAGTTTACGCAGCCCCTGCTTGACGGAATTTTCTAGCCAAGGTGGGCCCAAGGATTTTATTTAAAGTGTCCATCACTAAAAAAATGTCTACTCCCCAGGACGGGAATCGAACCCGCCATTCTACGTCTATCACACGAGATTAAGACCAACGCCTTAACTCGCAAGGCCAACCTGAGCCACCCCTAAAAAAATAAATAGAAAAAATTGAAAATAAAATAAAATTGACCATAGGAATGGTAAAAACCAAAATAGTAGAAACAGAATTCAGGTGGATTAGTCAAACACCAGAATAATAACGCGCTGCTATGAAAACTACAAGACAATTAAAAAATATCTGAGGTAGCCAAGTGACGTCACCCCCTCCCCCGCTGCATTCAGTACTGCCGACGTAATCTGACTGTAGTAGACGCATCGGAATGTTCAGACATCAAAGGTCACGAACAGCCTGTCCATGGCTCTTGAATAATAGGCAGCTTTCGCCCATGAGACCTCCGACCATTCCAATAGTTGTAAAAAGGAATTTGTGAAGGCTAGATGCTCAAGGGTACGGACTTTCTGGACTGTACCTGTGCATGATCACCTGACCTGCGTTAGGGAGTATCTCCAGCAATCCCAGGAAGCTATATATTGATATCAAATACAAAAATCTGTACGGAACCCAAATAACACTATTCGTCTCACTATCTGATCTTGATATCAAGATATACCTAAATTTATTGGAAGATTCACAGACCAATTGATGGATTTTAGATGTAGTCATTGGCTTCCAATAGACGGTGGCACCTGTTGAGGCTGAGTGGAGACGATCCAAACTTCTCTAGTGTCCATATACTATCTGGATAATGTATATTGCACCCCACAGAACCCAATTAGCAGACGTCGTCCAACGAGAGGTCGCACCTTAATATCAAACTACTCCGAAATCTGATGCGACATGCAGAGACCAATTACTAGACGGAATATGCAACTGTTGGCTCCTCAGAGGCAGTAGTCCTGTTGAGGCTTCAATGAAGGTGATCCAAGATTTTTGTATACCAATACACTATCTTCATTATCTTTGTATACCAATACACTATCTGCATTATCTTTGTATACCAATACACTATCTTCATTATCTTTGTATACCAATACACTATCTGCATTATCTTTGTATACCAATACACTATCTGCATTATATTTGTATACCAATACACTATCTTCATTATCTTTGTATACCAATACACTATCTGCATTATCTTTGTATACCAATACACTATATGCATTATCTTTGTTTACCAATACACTATCTTCATTATCTTTGTATACCAATACACTATCTTCATTATCTTTGTATACCAATACACTATCTGCATTATCTTTGTATACCAATACACTATCTGCATTATCTTTGTATACCAATACACTATCTTCATTATCTTTGTATACCAATACACTATCTGCATTATCTTTGTATACCAATACACTATCTTCATTATCTTTGTATACCAATACACTATCTGCATTATCTTTGTATACCAATACACTATATGCATTATCTTTGTATACCAATACACTATCTGCATTATCTTTGTATACCAATACACTATCTGCATTATCTTTGTATACCAATACACTATCTGCATTATCTTTGTATACCAATACACTATCTGCATTATCTTTGTATACCAATACACTATCTGCATTATCTTTGTATACCAATACACTATCTTCATTATCTTTGTATACCAATACACTATCTGCATTATCTTTGTATACCAATACACTATCTTCATTATCTTTGTATACCAATACACTATCTTCATTATCTTTGTATACCAATACACTATCTGCATTATCTTTGTATACCAATACACTATCTGCATTATCTTTGTATACCAATACACTATCTGCATTATCTTTGTATACCAATACACTATCTGCATTATCTTTGTATACCAATACACTATCTGCATTATCTAGGAAACTTTTAATCAATCATCTTCTAAATATATGGTGTACCTTGACATCAAAATACGCCAAAATCTGATTGGTGTCGGATAGACCAACGGATGAAATGAAGATTCAACCATTGACTTTAAATAGCCGCTAGTTTCTCTTGATGCTTGAGAATATACTATCTGCAATACATATATTGGGAAAAACACGGAACTTATTTAACTGCCATCGTCTCACCGCAAGACTGTCTTCGATATCAAAATAAAGAATAGATTGTACCTGAAATCATTAGATTCCAAAAATCGGTACATTCTGTTAAGACTTAAGTGGAGACAGCCCAAACTTTTCGAATGCCGACATCTACATTAACCTGTCTACATAATATTATATTGCATCCTGAACCCTTTCAATTGCCCCCCAAGCTTCCAGAACTTGTTTGAACCCAACTTGAACAACTTAAGCAAAATAACAGCTTTAGTTCCTAGCAACCCGACAATCCGTACCAGTTACAAAGCCAGACGCCTTAGAAAAGAACCGTACTCATTCAGCGGACAACACTCTCAAGAGAGAAAAGAGTACATACCAGCCTCCAAGGAAGATATTAATACTAGCTCGCAGGCAAAGGAAAAATTGCGCACCATTACTCCTTGGAGGATTATCCCACCTCGCGTGGAAATACCTAGGCCCGATCCATCACGAGCTTAAACTGATAAGGAGCAGGAAGGTCTCCTTTTCTTATCTATTTCCCGCAAATGACAAGATTTAACCAACCACCGCTATCGGAAAGGAAGGTATGTCCACTACAGCTGACCACCATGAAACATTGCCAGTTGAGAAACCAACTATTGAACTGATACACCTGACAAGATTTTTAAAAATGTCTTCAAATAACCCTATTAAAAATATCAGTCAGGAAAAGTAGCTAGCAGTGGACTTAAAAAAGCCCACTACTGGAGGACTGCGAAACTAATCTGATTTCTCATGCGCTAGTATAATACACACTGGTTATCTCATCACCAATTATTCTCTATTTCTCCAGCAGTAAGAAGACTATGAACACACAAATTTAATGTACTAATGACGAGAGATTTTTCCTTAAAGTAAAAATCATTCAGTTTTAGTAAATGAAATTTATTCCAGAAATAAAAATAAAAATTCTGGAGAACCAAATTGACAACAAGCTTAGCAATATAACATTTTTTAATCCGGCTCTTAATAACGGAGTAATTTTGAATTTAAGGTTTCCCCTCTAACCCCCCCCCCTCTCTTCCTATTTAATCATCCTGATGTTTAATTTTACATGAAACGTTTAAAACACCGAGTTTGATAGCGATCGTACCAAAATTCTGAGCTAGACAGTTACCAGTGCTTATTTGCGTTATCTCCTGAGTAGGATCGCTGAAAATTCGATGAAATTGTTCGATTTGATTAAACTGCCTTGACGGATCATTCCATCACCATGAAACACACCTTCAATTTTGAAAAAGTTCAAATAATTTATAAAGAAAAAAATAATACTAAACAAAAAATAAAAAAGAATATTCGAAAAATAACAGAAAAAAAAACAGAAACTAAATACCTGAATCGTATATTCTATATCATTTTATCTTAAAATAAGCTAGTTTAAATTATGACGTGAAATAATGGAGCTCATTTTACGTGTGAATAACCGATCAGTGGCTGACTTAAACTGCTTCTGGAATCTCAGTATCAACGACCTCCCCAGTGAGGAAGTGACAGTCACAACGAGCATAAGAGGGAACGAGCACTTTAGCAATGTAAGTAGCAATCTGCAATTATTGAAATTATTTATTAACGTCCACTTTTTGAAACTAGGGCAAATTGGGGCGGGTTATATACAGGTTACCACCCTTTTCTAGCCAGGGTGAGAGTAAGGATTTTATTTAATGAATTCCGTCACTAAAGAGATTCGTTTGCCCAGGCGGGGAATCGAACTCGCTTCTCTTGGATTACTGTGTGAAATTAAGTTCGACGCTTAAACTCTCATGGCTAACTTGCGCCCCAATCTGTAGTTAAATTTAATAAATATATAATGTAAGTAGTCACTAATACATGAAGTATCTAGCAAACGATTATCACATTTTTTTTTTTTTTAAATAATGTTATCATTAGCAGATTTCCTTTGAAGAACATCAGCTATTGAGGTTGTACTCATGACGGAATTTTTGAAACTTTTCTTCAAATGTACATCGATCCTACCTAGTAGATGACGAAAATGAGGTCCGTTGAAAATTATATATATATATATATATATATATATATATATATATATATATATATATATATATATAAATCTCTCTCTCTCTCTCTATATATATATATATATATATATATATATATATATATATATATATATATTTCTGTTTCATGCTCTAGCGGTCACAGAGTGTTTTGTTTAATCGTTACCAAACTCGATATTTAGTCGTTTTATGTAAAAAGAAAGATCAAGTTCGTTAACGGTTGGAATAGGATCAGTGGGAGGGGGGCTTTAGTGGGGAGGATTTTCAAAAAATCGAAATATATCCGTTAATATACGTTGGATCGGAATCTTTTACAGAATCAATCTTGTTAAAAATTAAATTTACTATAAATATTGTTATATACATTTTTTTCTCTATCTTGAATATTAACCGAGATATTTGCATTTTTATTAAATCTGGGCGGA